>CM076240.1:30713954-31236571 GCA_038380155.1 Pseudococcus jackbeardsleyi | reverse complement strand
TATTTTAAACCCTAATTCAGTCTACGAAACTAATACTCTATGGGTTTGATTACAGAAAACAACGATCAATCAAAACCCAAACTCAACGAAGACAAGACTTCTCCAAAGATAAACGACAGAATAAAATTCATCGCTGATTCTACGAGCGAATGTAATGAGAAAAAATTACACGACGATGCTAGTTTAAAATTATCTTCGATGATGTCCTATTTACCTTCTTACCATTTAAACGACCTTTATCTTTGGCAACCACCGGTCACAGGATTACAATTATACAATCAACCACAATCGATAGGAAATACAATATCGAAATACGTAGATATAGATGAACCTTTAGATTTAAGAATTCATTGCGACTGAATTAATATTTATAAATGTATATTTAAAAAGTTTTTCACATGTTTTTGAGTTTTTCCTTTCTCAATATTTATAATAAATCTTTTGCTTAACAAATGATCTCGATTTATTGCATTTTGAACGAAATTTCGATAGATTTATTCAAATCAAGATATCTTTATAAAAGTATAAAAAATTCAAATTTCTATTCCACCGAAAAATTGATAATTTTGATTGCAAATCATTCGAAATAAAATTCACGATCGAACGAATCGTGACGTAAATTAGTCATCTCATAATTTTTCTATCCGGCAATTTTCGTAAATTTCATCGAAAATTACGTACTTATCACAGAATTTATTCGTACCAATAAATCGTTACGTTACGTTGCCTGAATAAGTTGGAATTTCTTCATTTCTTCTTCCATTAATTTCATATCTGCGATATCAGCCTGTAAGACATCTTTCAATTCACGAATTGCTTTCTGTTCTAAGGCTAGGAACTGAAAAAGATCATCATTAGTGATCGAAGACTTGAAAAATTATCCATTTCAATACTTACTTCTTTTAGATCACTGATCATGTTATCGTCTACGTCACATTCGTAACGTTTCTCATTACTAACATCGTGCATACGCAGAGAAGTAATAATTTGTGACAGACGATCCTAAAATTTCAAAAAATTAGAAAAAAAAATTCAAATCCACGTTTGAATGAAATATTCCAACAAATTACTTTAATTCCCGAAGGTTTATTGAATGCAACTTCCAAAGATTCTAATCTAGATTTCATTCGTTCTTCTTCGGGTCCGAACGGTAATGCACCTTCGGCCCCTGTTCTGCTTACTTTTACGATCAACTGCGAAATAAAGTTCAATATAGTAAACATTCAAATAAAGACGTCAATAATAAATAATTAAATAACATTGATTACTTTTAAAACTCTATGTTCCAATTCCAAAGTTTTTTGTTTCAGTTCACTGAGTTTAACGTTCGTAGCTACTTGAACCCTTTGCATGTTGGCAATATCTTCGGATACACCGTCTAATAATGCTTCGTGTAATTTAGCTTGCTCTTCTTGGCATTTTGCTCTCCATAACAGATCGCTAAATCCAACAATTGGAATTGGCAGAAATTTATCTTTGTCGGGATTATCGAGTTGGGCTTGTTTCCAGATTCTTCCATCGATACCTGCGATTCAATTCGATAAAATTATATTGAAAGATTTAAAAATCTTAATACCAGTCAGCAGCTTTACCTGCAGGTGGATTTTCAAGGTATTCGTCGGCTGGAGCTACGTAAGCGTAGATATTATCGACGCCTAAATTGACAAGCTGTTGTTTTTGCATCGTTTGCATTAGATAATTACAAATCTCACTGTTTGGAATGCGTCTAGTAGATCCTAAAAAAAATAAATAAAATTAATTCCCATTTTCTGTACATGTTAATTCGAAGGGTAAATTTTTCGAGTGTTTTACCATTTGGATTTTTCTCTTGAACGTAAATAAGAACTAAAGATTTCGATCCTGGAGCCGAAGTGATTCGATCGATATGAACGGTAACATTGGGTTTATTTCCCAAAATGGCGTTAATACTGGACTCAAACTGAAGTTGTTGATTTCTGAGAAAAAAATCAGAAATTGAAAAATTGAAGAAATAGAAGATAAATGATCATGAGGTGACCCAAAACTCATTACCGAATTTCTTCCGGTTTTTTATTAATGGAAATAGCGACGATAGCATCCGAAGTATTCGTTTTGGGTTTCACGCTATATCCTACAGCTTTCAGTCCACATAGAATGTTCTGCGGGTTGTATTCGCAACAAGCTCCATTCTGAGCATAATATCCTGTCGAAAAAAACGATATAAATAGAAGAAAGCCGAATACTCGACAAAAAATAAATTACTCTTACCTTTTCCAGTACCCCAAAATGCTTGTAATAAATTCCAGTTGCCTATAATTTGATCTCTTTCATCACCGAAAATATTACATCGATATACTGACGTAAACAAAGCATCGTTTGGATTAGCAGGAGCAGCTTGTTGTTGCTGTGGCTGGGTTTGTTGACCGAAACCTATGTTTACAGAGTTTAATAGCAAATTATTCGATTTTTCATTCGAAAATGGAAAAATTATTCACCTTGACCGAATGAGGATGTTCCAAAAGATGATGTTCCGGTACCAAATCCACCGAATGAAGGCTGCGTTGCTGTTCCAAATGGCTTTGAGTTGAATCCAGAAAATCCTACACAAGCGATTTGTTAAAACACAAATCAAAAGTGATCACATACGGTAAAATATTACAAACCAGTGGTGGTTGACTGCGTTTGACCAAATCCAGAAAATAAAGGCTGGGTGGTTGTAGTTGGGGCACTAAAATTGAAAGTCGATGGTGTCGAAGTAGCTCCAAAGCCACTGGATCCAAACGATCCAAATCCAGTATTAGTAGCAGTTCCTGTTCGATCAACAGCATTGTGTTATGAAAACATCTAAATAGAGATTTTAGAGACATTACTTGTAAAATGATACGCACCGAAGCCTGTACTGGGAGCAGTAGATGTTAGATTACTAAATCCTCCAAATCCTGTAGAAGTGGCCGTAGTATTCGGAGTACCGAGAGAAATTCCGAAAGCTGGAGCTGAAAGTATGTAAGGAAATGTTTCAGTGTTTTGGAAAATTTGAAAGTTGAGATTTGAAAGAAAAAACACTAACCTTTTGCTTGGGAAGCGGTGTTTGATCCGAAGCTGAACGGTTGAGCAGAGGTTGTGGGAGTTCCAAATGATGAAGTATTTCCAAAACCGAAAGACATTTTGAACAGTAGAACGGAAAATTCACCGATAATTTCACAAAATCATTCTAATTTGTATTACTTCAAGCTTTCGGTTCGCTTTCGCTGTCAAAACTTCCGAGTTTCGAAAAAAAAAAATTTTCAAAAAAATTTACATTTTTGTTTTTTGGCTTTGGGTATGAGAATTTGGCACGAATTTTGTTACCTATCTTTGAACCTACTTTATAGAAATTGTTATTACGAAAATTACCGTAATTACGGTTTTCACAGTTTTGTGATAAAAAACGTAAACAAGCATGCTTTTGATAACATTTTTACTGACATGTGTGTGGAAAACTTCCAAAAATTTTCTTTCATGTGAAAAATAATTACTATTTATTAAAGATTTCAGTGATTCATTATCATAATGTCGAAGAAGAACAATACTAAAGCGGCCAAAGTGCGGATGTCAGATGATCCCGTTCCGAAAAAGGTAACTGCGATACCTCGTGTTAGCATCATTTATTGGGACTTGTTCATGAACTTATTTCACGGCGTTTATTTCACAGGAACGATGGATAAATCGTCAACGAGTATTGGTGATGGCCACAAGAGGTATATCCTACGTTCACCGGCATTTGATGAAAGATATAGAAAGATTAATGCCTCATTCTCGTCATGGTAACAAAATGGAACGAAAAGAGAACCTCAATGAAGTCAACGAAGTACATTGGTTTTACTTCAACGATTTACTTTTTGGCTCTACTTTTTTTCAAAATGATGAATATTTTCAGATGTGCAGCTTGAGAAATTGCAATAAATGCGTTTTATTCGAAGGTCGTTTGCAAAGAGACTTGTATATGTGGATTTCTAATGTTCCTGTGGGACCATCTGTCAAGTTTTTGGTCGAGAGTAGTAAGTATTTTGGATTCAATAGCTCAAATTTGATTTATAATTTTAATAAAATGTGTTCGATTTTCCTAGTTTATACAAGTGGAGAATTGAAATTGACGGGGAATTGCTTGACTGGTTCGAGACCACTTTTATCATTCGATAACAGTTTCATTGAACATCCTCATTTCAGTCTATTGAGAGAATTGTTTGTGCAGGTAAGTAATGGTTTCTACACAGTATGCATGTTTTTCATTCGTATCATCTTTTCAATTTTTTAATGTATTCATCAATGATTATAGACTTTCGGCGTTCCAAATCATCATCCGAAAAGTCAACCGTTCATTGATCACGTCCTTACATTCTCAGTTTTAGATAACAGAATATGGTGTCGTAATTACCAAATAATCTCCGAACAAGGAGCATTAGCTGAAATAGGTAGACGAATTGCTCTTTTTTTAACGTTATTGTATTCATGATAATTTTGTATAAACCATTTAGGTACTCAATTGTCATTGTTGATTTTTTTTTCTCTAGGACCACGTTACGTTCTTAATCCTATTAAAATTTTCGAAGGTAGTTTCAGCGGAGCAACTTTATGGGAAAATCCGCAATATATAACACCGGCTAAAGTATGCTCAGTTGGAATTAGCATCTTTTCTCTCTACGTTGTTCGTTCTGTATACTTATTGAATTTTTTCAATTTTTTATTCCAGACGAGAAGAATATTAGTTCAATACAAGGCCCAAAAAACCGCCCATAGGAAAGAGCAAAAAGTGCGCAGAAAGAAAACCAATGTTGAGAATCCACTTGTATCAGAAAATGAAATTTATGAAGGAAATACTGAGCACGTCGCTAGAAGGTTATTAAAACGTGAAATGAAAAAAGGAAAATCCCCGCAGCCGAAAAAGAAGCAGAAAACTAAGTAAATGATGTTTATGTTTGGAATACTTTTGATATATCAATTAAATTCAATATGTTTTTCTTATAATCTTTTTTTTTTTTTATTTATTTATCATCGCCTTTGGAAATATTATTTTATAACGCCGTAATTGAAAAATATTGTTCTAAGTTTTAATTGATACCAAAACTCTAAATGGTAATCAACGTCTCTTTAATCTAAATGAGTGATAGGTCCCATCCCCAGTGTGACTCTTTTTTTTACAGTGAAATTTTTGAAATTTTATCCTCTCACATCAATTGAAATTTCTTAAATAAAATTCAACGTAGGACAATTTTATTTATGCTAAATACATAGCAAAAAAATTTATGAATCGATGTAAAATTTTAAAATATTTTTTCGAAATTTAAAAACATTTTTAGTTTTCAAGTTCAGATAAATTTTGGATCGTTGATTTAGTCTAGAGGGGTAGGGGGGGGGGGAATCAAGAAGCACTCATTTGGCGAATTTCCGTAAATCGACCCACTAATTCTAAAAGTGTCTTAAGTCCAAGTGCCAAATTGTTTTTTTTTTTTTTTTACAGGAAATTCAAAAAACCTAACAAAATTCCAGATTTCAAACTCATCTGGATCACGTTTAAATTAATTATTTTGCATTTTTCTGAATTATAGTCGATACAGCTTGAATCACTGAATTCGAAACACACATTTCATTTTTGAAAAAAAAAATGGCGCTTGGACACTTTCAAAATTAATGGGTCGAAATGTATTCTCTCAACAGGTGTCCAATATTTTGAGGAGTTCAATCGTTCAACTTAAAAGCATGATGGACAAGAGTGAATAAAGTTTGGGTATTGAGGGACCAAAAAAAAAAAAATTATATTTTGTTGATTTTTTCTTAGATTTGAGCGAAATTAAGTAGGAGTCTCCAAAAATTGAAAACCCGCCGATTTATATTGTGCGGGGGGAGGGGAGGGAGGGATTAAATTTTGAGAATCTCGTTTTAGAGGAAATTGAACCACTTTGGAGGAAGAGATATTCTAAATTCAACAAAATTTTAATAGTAAGTGAAAAGCACAATAAAATAGACATCATTTTGTAATATTAGACGACTTTGGCTAATAAAATGCTCGAAACCGCCTTGAATCCAAATAGGTTTGAAGTATTTAAAAATGTTACCTTTAGTTTAAAAACCACTCCAATTTTTGATTCCTCATTCACCTTTTTCCCCCGAAAAATTTCTTTCATGTATCAAAAACTCAACAATTTGTATCTTTGTATGTCATACATTTTTTCATGAACTCCAAAATAATAATATTGGAACATTGATAAAAAAACATTCACCATTTCAGAAACTCTTCAAGATTTGAATTTTCAAAGTAAAAAAAATTAAAATAAAAAATTGTGATCAAGCATTTCAAAATCAGCTCCAGAGTAGATTTTAAAATTCTAATCGCTATTTTAAATTTTTTCACGAATTCATATTTTTTTTAAGACGTCTGTTAGGGTGGCTCAACTTTCAATTTTTTGAATATCAAATTTCGTGTTTCTAAAAAAAAAAATGTAATTTTTATATTGAAAATGTATTACAAAAATTTTCCAGAACAAAAAAAATATAAAATTCGAATTGGGGTTCTAAAATTTAAAAACAAGATCACAATTTTTGAGATTTTCAAAACTCAAAACCCCTCTAAAAATTCAAATCAAAACATTTTAAAAAAAATTTCTGTAAATGTCTGAATGATTTCTAAAATCTGTGAAAAATTTCAAAACTCTATCCTAGGTACGTTAATATTTTGCTAATCTACGTTTATTTTGTGAAGGAGCAACGAATTTTCGAATTTTTACAGATTTTTAAATTTTGAAAATGGATATAAAAACTAAAAATGCATAAATCGTAAAAAAAAATCATTCTTCTAAGATCCACACAATTTTTTAAAATGTTTTCTTCGAATTTTCAATAAATTCACAGTATCTTGGTGAGATAATTTAAAATCCATCTTCGACAACAACAAATCACACTTCAGAAAAAAAATCTTCAAAAAATGAAATTTTTTTTCCATAAAACGAATTCTTATTATCTCAGATCTGATAAAATAATAAAATTATCTCTTCTACGAATTCGTAATATAAATTTCATTCAACAATACTCATCACGCTCCTCGCACAGCATAAATTTCACATACCAACTCGCTTGAAACAAAATATCGAAATTCAAAAATCATCGTATTTTTTCATCACTTATTCAGATTTACCCAACAACGCCTCGTATCGAACCAATTTCACACCGTATTATTTTCATTTTAGGTGATTTGATTCCATTGTGATAGATTATATGTAACATCGGTCATCTTTTCTCCTATAACAAATCTGTACATTTTTATTTTGCTATTTAGATGCGGTAATCTCCCATAAATACGTTCAAGGCCCAACACACTAAAACGTTTGTCTCGGTCGGTCATTCGTCTTGTAGCCATTCTTCTCCACATCTGTTGAATTTTGTCTACTTTTTTTTTTCAACAGTCTTAACCCCTTCCCAGAACGTTAAAAATGACGAGTGTTGTGCATTTTCTTTATTTACTGTGTCGAAAAGATGTCTGCGTTATCTTTATCTCGTACTCGTAATTTCATGTCGCGAGCAGGCCGGCCGGTGTACGTGAAAAATGTATGACTCAGTTCACGTGAGTAAGCGTTCTTTTGTGTACGTTTTATTCCTCGAGTATCTTCTCTCCCTTCGAAGTTGAAATTTCGTCCAGTTTGGAAAATCAGCGATTTATTTCTGCCATGAAGTAAACACACCTATTAGGACGAGATAAGCGAAAATTCGGTAGATAATTTGTAATCACCTCGCGATAATTGACTCAACTACACTTTCGCAGTTTTGTGTTTAATTGAACGATATCCGGATGTGTTTCGTTGAATTTTTCAGTGATGCCGGAATCGTGCAAAATATTCAAATTCGGTTCTGTTTTGGTGTTCGAGAGTGATAAGAATCGATGAATTTGAACGTTGAAACACGAAATCGCTGACGGGTATTGAAGCCCACGTGCTTTTTTCGTAAAACGCGTTGACTACCTTGGCATAGAAAACAATTAACCATTGGCCTACGCATTTCCGACGCATTATTGTTATTCGATAATTTCAAATGAATCATTTTTATCAATTCATTCGTAAAGATTTGGTTAGTTACGAGCACCAGCAAGAAATTGATTTCAGAATTCAGAAGGATTCAGAAAAAGAAACTGAGATGATCAGGTAGGAAAATTAATATTTTTCATTTTATTTTTTAAAAATACTAAATTACTTATTTTTTTCGTACCGTTTTCCTGTAAAGATAAGAAACTGTATACCTCGAAGACGTAGGTAAAGTCACGTTCTTCGTTTGAGTATTAGCATTTTTTCTTGCCACGGTCAATATTTTAAATACCTATTTTTTTTAAAACCTCTGCTGAGGAAATTTTCAACCCACACCCATATTTGACCATTTGCTTGCCCGTTTCTTGGCAAATAATACCTATTTTACTACACTGACTGGATGTACTACGTACACAGGTTTAACAATTGAAAATGAAGCGTGAAGTTTCTTCCAGAACGAGCTTCTACAAGGATGATGTACACGGGTACAATGTATCTTCATTACCGCCTCAAATCGATTGTCACCTTTGCTGGGACAACAGTCATCAGCATCGCGGTTCCAGTTCATCTGTAAAAGATGCTACATCCGAACATGCCGTATTGCTGTATTCTTCAAATATAGGATACATTGTTCACACGCCTCCTCCTCCGCCGCCACCATCTATCGTGTGTTATTGTTCTTCGTGTTGTTCTACTTTTAGGTATGTGAGAAATTTTCGTTTGGAATTTTAATACGTTTGAGGAGGAAAATTTTTCGTGAATTTTTTCCTCGTCAATGATAAAGTCGTGTCGTGAAGTTGAATAGTTTACGTAATTGAATGCAGTTGTGTCGGATCTTGAGTGATATGACGTCTCAATTTTAAAAAGATTGATTTTATTTTCGTTTGAATTCGAGATCAAAATTGTCAATGATGAGATATATTTTTTGGAGAATCAGACGATCGTATGGAAATTTTGTTGAGTTTTGATGTTAATTTTTTAGGTGCTACCTACCTATTTTTTGATATTGAAAGTACCTCATAACCATAATTCAAATTTTTAAGTATGCACTAAAGTTCATTTCTCGAATTTTGGCAAATTTTTGAAAATTCAAAATTATTTCATGATGACCTAATAAAAAAAAACCCATGAAACTTTGATCCAAGGGTCCGATCCGGTTCTGGCTGCAGGGCTTTCAAGAAAGTCGTTCCGGCTTCAGAAATCGTCCCTTTGGTCCTTTCTCCCTCCTCCCTCTGGCTCAACTCCGGATCTCTGTTTCAATTTAATCAACAAAAAAATCTGAAAGAGACTTTCCTAATAAGGGTCAAAAACGGTCCTTGATCCGAAATTGGTAAAAATGGGCTCAAAATGTTACTTATGGTTTTAAAAATCCCCAAAAATCTTTGAACCCTACCCCACCCCTTCCGGAATTATCTCATTTTTAATGTCGAAATTTCAACACGCGATATTTCTGGAACAGATGGGTAAAAAATTTTGAAATTTTCAGAGTTTATATGTACAATGAGAATTTTTTGAAAATTTTCGGTTCAAATTTTCCCAATTTTTTTCACTTTGAAATTTTGAAAAAATTGAAAAAAAATTTGAGGGGGTACTTGACTGGAAATTTTTTTATTAGTTCTGCCAAATGATCATGCATCACATATATATATTTTTTTTGAATTCTGAAATTGGGTACAACATGGTAAAAAAAAATCAAAACAAAAAAACGTGATTTTTTACTACTTTTTTGTAGTAACAAGCAAGAATCCCTACTCAAAGTAAAATTTTGAGTCAAAATTATCATAAATTGAAAGTAGGTACTTACATCATTAAAAAAATCTATTTCCAAAATTTCAAGTGTTGAAGTGCATTTCTTGGTTTTGATTTTTTTTGACCATGTTGCACCCAATTTCAGAATTCAAAAAAACATATGTGATGCATGACCACTTTGCAGAACCAATAAAAAGATTTCCAGCTTACCTCTCGAAATTTTTTAAAAATTTTAATGGAAAATTTGAACCGAAATTCAAATAAAAATTTCAGCAAGATGCATCACAGGGTGTCTACCAATTTTGAAAAATCGAAATTCGCGACTTTTCGCGACCCTTTTTCGCGATTTTTTCCAGACTTTTTACACCGTGTTCCAATTTTGCCCAAAAGACCCCCCCCCCTTGCGTATATTCGTTTAAAAGGGAATTTGAAGCACTTTTTAGTCCCTCCCTTGCAAATACCCATTTTTTTCACAGGCTGGAGTCGCTGATAAACTTCGCCGATTCTGAACCTAAAATTCAGGGAAAAAATTATGTAATATCATGCTTAAATGGATCAAGTAGTTTCATTTCCGAGCGAAGCGAGGAGAGAAAATTTTAGAAGACTTTAAATTCAAAGTGCAATAAAACAATGTTTCAAATTGATAAATTTGCGTAAAAATTGGTCACTTTTACTTTTCAAAATTATTAAAAGAAAAATATGATTAGGCCGAGAGCCTAGTGAGGCCAAAGCATTTAAAAAATTCGATTTTGAAACTTCGAAATTTTTTTTAAAAAAAAATCAAGTAATAAAACTAGCTGAAAAAATCACTTTTATAGCATTCGGTTCATTTTAAAATTATGAAGGGAAAAATTTAATAAGGCCGAGCGAAGCGAGGCCGAAGTTTTGGAAAAATCCAGATTTAGCGAGTAAGTAAACACATTACAAAATACCCGATAAAATTTCCAAGATTTCGCCGAATTTTTGAAATTTTTCTGAAAATTCCGACTATAAAATTGGCTGAGGGAATTACTTCCCCAATTTCCCCATCGCGCCGCCCTTAAGTTTAGGTACAGATAATGATGTGATCTGGCCCGAGCGAAGCAAGGGCGAATTTTTTTTTGAGAATTTAGTATAACAACAACAAAAAAAGAAATGTATTTTCAAATGATTTCTCCCTCTAAATTTTCAAAAAATCCTAGTGAAATCAAAAAAAAAAAAATAACTACGATTTTTCTCAATTTTTCAGAAAATGGATATATCCATTTTTTCAAAAAAAATTTTTTTGAAAATTCCAATCGCGATTGCTATTAAGTCTCCCAAAAGAATCCATTTTTCGTTTCAAAATATTCAAATGTCTGGAATAGGGGAAAGGTTTGTTATTTAAAAATGATTAATGTTAATTTATGAGCCCGAGCGAAGCGAGGGCGAAAATTTTTAGAAAATTGTGTTCAAAAAGCTGACATTTTAATAAAAATGTAATTTGGGAAAAATTCGCGACTTTTGGGCCAATTTCGCGACTTTTTCGCGACTTTCGCGACCACCATCTGAATTCGCGACTTTTTCGCGACTTTCGCGACTTTCGCGACCGGTAGACACCCTGCATCATTTCTGAAAATTAAAATTTTTTACCCACCCCGTACAGACATATCACATGAGAGAAAAAAACGAAGAAATGGTCCAAACAAACTTTAGTGCCGAAAATCACAGATTACTTACGAATACAGGGTGTTGAATTGAAACCCAGACACACAACAGCGAAAAATTTCCCTCGAGGTAATTTTTGTCGAAATTTAGATTTGAAAAGTAGTTTAAAAAATTTCATAATGGAAAACATGACGTTTTTCAATTATTTCATCCATTTTTTGAAGGATAAGAGGATAAATTTTTCCTTTTTACACAATTATAATCAAAATCTAAATTAAATGTGAGGGGAAAAAACGGAATTTTTCCGCTTTGCGTCTGGGTTTCAATTCAACACCCTGTACACATGAGCGCACACAGAGGCTATTAGAGGAAATTCTGAATTTCAAACGGTAAAATTTTGCGGTTTTGAATCAGTAAATTGAAAACCAATATTATTTTTCACCAATCTGTCAGTCAAAAATCATTAATTTTTCAGTCAATTTCCAATTTTTCTGAAAAAATCAGTACTCTTTGACTGAAATACGAGTAGAATAAAATGCATTTTTTACTGATTTAAAAAGGCACGAATTTCACCAAATTTGACAACCCAACTTGAATGAGAAATTGAATAAAATACTGCTCGAGCGAAGCGACGACGAATATTTTTGAAAAATGAAAAAAATGACTTTTTTTACATTTTTATGATAATATAACTTCTTGCCAAGCATAGGAAGATGCTCGAACCTTCTGAGCTCTTTCCTTTGCTATAGAAAATGTTGGGGAAAAATTATTGGGGGCCATTTCGAGACGTTTTAGAGTCTTTAGGAAAGTTAAAAAAATTCTATCACTGAAAAAAGATCACGAGTACAAAAATGATGCTGATCTGTATAGCACTAAATGCTTCATAATAATATCTTGAAACCATTTTCAATCACTTTGTGAGATCAAAACTGCGATACATAAATGCACAAATTTCAACTTTTTAAAAAAAATGTTTGCCTTACTTTTCAATAATAATTTTGAAATTAGAAAAAAGAAAACAAAGCAGAATTCAATGTTTTTCTTCTTTTTTCATAATTTTTTAATTGTATATCAGTTTTTTTGTCGATTACATTGAAAACATTTCCCTCTTCAGAATAATATGTAAGTATTATTTTTTTTTGAATACTATTTTCTTTTCTAATACCATCATTTTTGTAAAACTCTAATTTTTTTTAACACTTTTTTCCACGATTTTCTAATAATTTTTCCAACTTTTTCTCATTTTTTAAAACATTTCATTTTTATTTTAAAACATACATACCTTGCTCAGATTTTTAATAAAAAATGTTCTTTCTTCGATTTTCCAACACCTTTCCTATTTTTTGAAATGTTTTCCCTTTTTAAACACAATACATGTTCAATTTTTCTAGCGTGATGCCTACCTTGATAATTGAAATAGTAAATGCTGTTTCTAAAAAAAGTGTAATTTTTTACAAGTTGAATAAATTTTCATTTTATGACTTCTTGCCTACCTTTAAAATTGAAGGGTTATTAAAAATATTTTTCAAAAAAATGCTGGAAAATTCATCCACAAAGGGAAAGGATAAGTACTTACTATGAGTACTTACGTTAAAATCTCAACAAATTGTGCCCTAAAAACTTTTTGCCTAAAATTAAAAATGAAGGAACTAAGGATCATCCAAAATTGAGGAGACTTAATTTTTATTTTTGATGTTAGACAAAAACGCCTTCGGAACAAAATTGTTTAGATTTCAACGGTTGCTTTATTTTTTAGCGTTTTTTTGGAAGCCACTTCAATTTTAACGTTCGTTGAGCAAAAAGTGATCAGTTCAGTTTTCAAAGTAGGTAGGTACCTATTATCAATTTTCAAGGTTAAAAAAATATTTGACCCATTTTTTTGGAAACAGCTTTTGTCCCTTCAATTATTAAAATAAGCAATATTTTCATCGCGAGGTTTTTTTGTGGTATCCGGTAAGGTAATATCCAAAAATGAAGTATCATTTCCCACTCATTCGACACGTTGTATATCTTGGACGTGGATATGATCTTTGAACTTTTTTTTTTTGAACATAATCTATTCCCAAATTGCACTTCATTTTGAACATTGTTCAAAAACATCTATGTCTCTGCTGAGATTTCTTACAATTTTAATTTTTCTTGTTTTTCTACTTCAAAAATTTTTCAAGTTCAATTTTCATTGATTTTTTTTGCTTACTTCAAACCACTTCCTAGGTAAAACTTTGTTGTAGTTTGTCAATTCGTTTCATTTTCTATTATTTTTTTAGCTCACATTTTCTCAAAAATTCAAACATTTTTTGAAATCTCGTCAAATATAAAAAAAATTGGGAATTTGAAAAATATTTCAAATTGAAAAAAAAAATTGAAAAATTAAACCCATTAAAATTACAAAATATTCCAAGAGGTAGAAAAAATTTTAAAAATTGAACTAAACTTGAAAAATTTTGGAATAAAAAATTACGAAAAATAGAATTTTTTCAAAAATTTCAACCAAAAACGAAGCAAACAACTCGTAAAAAATTATTAAAATTTACTTACAATATTTTATACTTCATTGTGCCAAAAATCGTCAATCACTCAATATCCTCATACTCGCCAGAACACTTTTCCACTATGCAATCCAACCAACATCACGACACAATAAACTGCCCATCAAACCCATCCCAGGCACTAAACCAGTTCTCAATTTACAGGCCGGATTTACCAGCGCGAAACCGTATCTCAGTATCCACCATATCCTCCTGTTCATCAGCTCTAGGAAAGCAATTGTACGAAAGTACTTATGGCACTAATACGATTAACGATAATTATTTCAATTCCACGTGCTATTGTGCTGCTGAAAAACCACTCTGCAACTCCCACCAGTTCGACGATGTAAAAAATATCAACCATTATTTAAACGAAGACAAAGCCGTTGAATTGTTTGAAGATCAAGTCGTCGAAGAAGTAAGTAATTAAGAATTCTATTCAATACATGATAAATGATGCAGACGGTCGGAATTCAGTATTAGGCACGTACTAGGAGCACAATGCAATTTTGCAATTATTACACGACGTTTGGAGTATTCGTTTTATTAATACACAGATCAAGCTACGTTAATGGAATTTACTTGTAATTTTGAAAGTAGTTTGAGATCTTGTAATATAAACGATGTAGTAAATTTGTAACCTATATAAATCCACCGATCATACATAGAAAATGCATCTAAGAAAACGAAAATTTTCAAAATTACCATCTACCTCGCTGATCTCGGCATTTTTAATCGTTTAAGATGAAATTAAATCCGTACGAGGTAAATTTACCGGCATATTGTTGAAAATTACACATTTAGGAACCGGTTGGCGAAACATGAATGAAATACGCGGACTCGCGGAGACTTCGTTTGATAATTAAAACAGCAACGCCTCCGGTGTTACGTGAAGATAAGCTTAATCAGTTTTACAGTTAATTTAATAATGACGACCATTTAAAAAGATCATCTGCTGTCTCATGGGAAAAGACTGGTTGACGATTTTATATCTAAACATAACCCAGAGACGTAGAAATTATGCGAAACTCGCCCACCAATTAGGGACACTTTTTTGTCGCAATCGTTCTCGAATTAGTTTGAAATTTTCTAGTGCGTGAGACACAACTCGATAATACTTGAAAAGGCGATCTTTGAAGAAAAAATTGCCCGATATGAAATTGTTCGGTCGAACATCGAAATCTAAACCTAAAACACGTTCTACTTCGGAGCCGGACCTTCGTAAGAGGACCTCCAGTACCTTCGGCAGCGAACGCAGGGCACAATCTTCCCGTTCTCGAACTCGTTCCGAGGCGGCCAGCTATGCTCGGAAGCGCCCATCATCCAATTCAAAGGTATTTCCTCCGATGTCTTGTTAACCTTGAAATATTGTAGGAATAAAAACTGAATTATATTTTAATGATAGCATCTCTTCTGCTCTCGCGATGAATACGCTGCGTCGTGGCGATAGCGATGGCGGGAGTAATGGTAATTCTACGCTTACCTACAGGCGTAAACATAAGGGGTAATAGGTCATTAATCTTAGTTTAGGCGAGAACAAGCGTGAAAAAATTCGTTTTATTTTTCACTCTTCTTCGAAAATATATACTGATAAAAAAAATAGGCACCTAATAATACCTCGTGATTATGGGTGCGCAACCGACTGAGGTTCTTGAGTAAGTTATACCTACCTAAAAATTATTCCCTGTAATTAGGCATTTCGATGATTAAAATTAAAATATTTGTGGATAGAGACACTAAGAAGATAGGTATTTTTTATTGACAAAGAAGGTATCTCAATTCGAAGCGAAATTTTCAGCCAAAATAAAGATTAATCAAAAATACATCATAAAAAAATTCAACATTCAAATTTTTAGAAGCTGAAATTCATTTTTCGAATTTTGGTGTTTTTGAAATTTCAAATCATTTTATTGCCCTGAAAAAAACAAAAATTGGATTTAATGACGAAAAAAAAATGAAATTTGGTCATCCCATTTTCAACCTCCCGGATTTGTTGGAAGTGGTTTAGAGTCATTTTAGAAACTTTGGAAAATTTTGGAATTTTCCAGTACTGAAAAAAAGATCCTATAAAAATGGCTCACATACGAACTTCAGCATTCTTATACCTAATCATGAATTTTTCATATTGATGACCTATTTGACCGATTGAAACATAATTTTTCATATTTCTCGGCAGGAAATTTTTCTTCGAGTTGGATGATTATTTTTTCAGCGACATGGCAACATCGAATAATCAATTAATCGATTTTTCAGCACAAATGATCACAGATCACATATTCAATTGTTTTTTACTTTTTCGTTTTTCGGACGAAAGATAAAAATTTTTCAAAATAGGATACGGCGCAAAGTCTTGGGGAAAAATTAAGAAAATTAGGAGTTTTGACCTAAAAATCGCATATTTTTGACTAATATTTTTCATATTTTTTTCAAATCCTCAATAGGTAAATTTTTGTTCAGTTTTTCAGGAAGCAAAAAATTCTTCAACTGAAAGACATTTCTCTTATTTTTAATTAAAGAATTTTGTTGAAAAATTTCACATTTTGACGAATTTTGAAAAAAAAAAAATCCAAAACAGGAATTTTTTAGGTAAAATCCCTAATTTTTTCAATGCTTTGTGCTGTGCCCAAGATTTTCAAATTCCAACTTATTTTTGACCCAAAAAACACAAGTTTCTCCCAATCCCAAATGATACTCTAAATTTTCGTCTACCTAGCTTCGTAAAAATTTATAATAGATCTCTGGAAAAAAGTGAAATAAAATATCGAACTTTTGATTGGCAGCACTGACTCTGAAGCAAAAAAAAATTATTTCAAATTATTTATTGCGATTATAATTGATTAATCGATTGTTGATCAATTTTCTCGTCGGTACATCGATTATTGTCGATTATTTTCAAATAATCGATTTTTCCCAACACCCTTGGAAAAAAATTCAAAATACGTTATGATGGTAAAAATTGGTCCCTAGATTCCCTAATTTCGACCTTTCAAAATGGGTAATCTGCGACTATACATAGGTGCTGAAGCTGTTATGAATCATTTTCATGGGCTTTTCTCCAGATATTGTGCGAAATTTCCCATATCGTGAGAATTTTTGAACGAAAAAAGAAAGAAAGGAAAAAAGGGAATTTATGGGTAATGCAATCAATGGGAAAATATGAGAAATTTGATCAAACATGGGAAAAATAATGGAGAATTCGTCCAATGGAGGACATATTGAGAGGAAAAAACTAGTTTCTATGAATTTCTCTGTATTTTTATAAAAAAAATTTGCTCAACTGAGCCAAAAAATCGCAAATTTTCATCACTTATTTAGGTATTTTTTTCAATTTTTTTAAACAAAAACTGAAATTTTAGGAATTTATGAAGAAAAAAGTGAAGAAAAACCCTGAAGAGTTAATGATTTTCTTGAGGGAAATATGGGAAATTTTATGATCTGATTAGGGAAAAACTGCAATTTCAATATCCCAACACTGGCTAGAAAATCATAAAATTTTCTGAAGGTTCCAAAACATCTCGAAACAACGTCCAATTGATTCAGGGGGAGGGAGGTGGAGGAGGAAGAGGAGGTCAAAAACAGGGTAGATAGTAGATACCTACCAAATTTCAGCTTTTTTTGTTTATTAGATCCAATTTTCATTATTTTCATGTATTAGGTAATTTTTGAAAATTTCAAAAATTTTCCAAAATTCAGCAATACCATAAATGAGTTTTAGCACCTGAAATTTTAATTGCAGGATTATTTTGTAATGCACTTTTCTTTTATTTTATTTCGACTTGAAATTTTTCTTCGAGTTGGGATACCTCCCTACTGATCGGCATAAAGATTGTGAGGATTTTACGATTGTTTTATTAGCTACCTAATTGTAAGCTTATCAAACTCTTAATCCAATGTTATAGTTCAATAAATTTTAAATTACGTGATAAACTCGCCATTCACAGCTCCGTCAAGACGACTCCACACTTCCACCGTATTATTTACCTTTTTCATACTCTGATTCGTGCGTCAATTAAAACTTAATACTAAAGTTCTTCATTTCGTTTCGCTACCTTCATTTTTTGATTTTTTCCCTTGATTATTACAATTTTACGCTCAGCGAGCCGAATAAACTTGGTTTATATTACGACTTTCGTTGGGTAGCGGTTCATTGAATTTTTTGGTGTTAATTCTCTTGCTCCTTGCTCGTTGTAGTTTATTGAAGCAACTTCAGGAGGGCGGAGGGGAGACACAAATTTTACAGATAGTTTTTCAGAAATTCGCACCTAAAACTGGTTAAACTTATTAATTTTTCAATTCAACTTCAAGGTAGGTATCTATTATATTTTTCAGGAATTTTAACCATACGATTTTCGGTGTGAAATTTATAGGTACCTATTAAAAAATAAAGGGCCTGAAAAAAAATTGAAAGCCATTGGATTATCAACTAAAATCTTAACGAACTGACCAAATAATTTTAAACTATCCCATCGAAAGTTTTTGAAGAATACCTTAACACCTACAAAATGAAAAAAAAGTAGGTACATCATTTTTTGTATTAAAAAAAGAAATCAAAACAATTTTTTGAAAAATAGTCAAAAAATAAATAAAAACCAGACTGAAATTTTGAAGTTTCCATGGAAACGAATCAAAAACGATCAGAAAAATTAAAAAAAACCTACTCAAATTATTAGGTAGGTATCATTCCGTAGATGTATGAATATGAATGTCACATTCAAAATAGCAGACCACAAAAATAGGGCAAGGAAAAAAATTGAGAAAGTCTTGATGAATTAAAAATTTTTATCTTTCGGATGCAATTTATATAGAAATACATTAAGAATTAATTTTCATTTTAAATTTTTCATACAGAAAATGAGAAGCAGGCAAAGAAAAAAATTTGGAATTATATTTTACAAAAATTTGGATTGCTACCTTCCAATGGGCAATGGTCAACAGTTTGATCAAAAAATCATTATTTAGAAAAATATTGTTGTGGTTTGTGGTAAATAACAATGATGGAATGATGTGTCTGAGAAAGAAGTGAAAAAGGAGTTCTTGAAAGTTAACAACGTTTCATCGAAATCAGATCTACCAATCAAAGTTGTTAGGTATTGAAAAATGCTTAAATTATCCAAAAATTTCTTTCGAAGAAATTTTTTACTTTTTTCGTCGGTAAATAATTTTTTTTAAAAAGAATTTCCAGCAGAGATGTTTTGTAGAAAGGCGTTCAGAAAAAAAAACAACACAAAAAGCCTCTTTCGAGAAATCATGATTTTAATGACAAAATCAGATATTTCCATGTTTTTAAACATTTTTTTGAAAATTTTTCTTTAAAATTTTGCAGAAAATTTTCATAGCTAGGAGATGAATAATATGTGGGAATTTTTAAGGCTGGTAGCTCTGTTATAAAATTATGGCTTTTGCAAAAATTTGTACAAAATATATTACATTTTGAATCAACTTATTGAGTACAATGACATATTCGTGTAGAATGAGAAAGTAGGAGGGATGAATGATGAAAACAGTGGCGCATTCAAGGGGGGGGGGGCTACGGTGCTAAAGCCCCCCCCCCATTTCCTTAAGCTCGGGAAAACGATTTTTTTACTGCAAAAATATTTTTAAAAGTGCATTTTTTTTGGTTTTCAAACTGTATTTTTTCAAAAAATTTCCACCCTCGCTTCGTTCGGGCAGTATTTTAATTTTTTTATATTAAAAATAGGTAATTTTTGACCAATATTCGAATCAAAAATTACCGATTCCTCAATTCCCATTTTGTCAGAAAAATTGAAGATTTTGACTGAAAGATCAGTAAAAAAATGATTAATTAGAAATTTTACCCCTCCTCCGATTTTTCTCAAATTCTCAGTCCCTCCCTTAATTAATTTCTGGATGCGCCACTGGATGAAAAAAAAAACATAATTTAAATTAAAAACATTTTGCTAATATGGGTATGCATAGATATTGGAATGAGAACGGGAGAAGAAGGAGGAGGAGGAAGAGGATGAGGAAGAGGAGGAAGTGAAAGTCGACGAGTAAAATGTAATATTTAAAAAAACCAATGTTTTTCAAAATTTGGACAAAAAACACGAATTAAACGATTGTCTTCTTGAGAGTTGACAGTCTTCTCAAAAAATTAAAATTTCATCAAGTTTTTGAAAAATTTGTTTTATTTTTTATAGGAATTTTTTAAAGAAAAAAAATAGGGCAAAACTGATTAATTTTCTCCTCTTGGAAAAACATAGATAGGTACTCGAACAAATGATAAATTTTCCCCATAAAAATGATCGATTTAATTTTGCTTCCTAATCCAGAAAAAAAAAACATAAAAGCACAGTGAATTTTTAATTTTCCCAGTGCACAGTGGACCGAATAAATCACAGTTTCTTGGGCCGCCCAGGACCAAATGCCAACTCAACACGTATATTTTTTTCAATATTTTTAAAATTTGATGTTAGTTCCTGCTCTGAAGGTTTGGGAGACAAATTATCCTCAAATTCGAAATTCTCGACTTGAAACCCCCAGAATTTCATGCACATACAGCTTTTTTCCAATTTTTCCCGAGACTGAAAGAGAAAATAACCCCAAACTGGAAATCCTCGACCTGAAACCCCTCGAATTTCACACCATGTCGATTTTTAAAATTTTTTCCAAATTGGGTGCCAGTACTGCCATTCTTGAGAGTCGAGAGAAAATTTTTTGAAAATTTTGAATTCAGTATGTAAAGATATGAACTTGTAGGTACTTAGGTACCTGATCTTTGGAATCTTTTTATGATAATACCTAAAACTTGATGAACAGGTATTTCGCCCATTCGGTTCACTGTGTGCAGTGCCGAAAAAAATGTGTAAAGGGTAAATTTTCCAAACTTGGGGAAAAACCGAAAAATTATCTGATTTGGAATCAAATGAAAATTTTCCCAACTTATGAAAATATGTGTTACTCAATAAAATATGAATTCAAAAATGTTTAAAAAATATAGAAAATTAACATTGTTTTCTATAGAAAAATAGAAATGCAATTGTTGAATTTTTCAAGTTAGGAAAATACGAATCCAGTAAAAGGTAAATTTTTCCAACCGTGATGAACTTTCTCAATTTTCTCCCCAATGAATACTAAAAACTGAATTTTATGCCATGCAACACCCCTCTCCCTCTTCTGTCCACTCCTGCTGCAAACACAAATTCGTCATTCAAAGATGAAACCACTCAAAACGGAATTCCGACTCCAGCATTTCCTCATTCCTCAACCTCTACATCATCTCACGGGTATAAAATTTTCTCAACTTTTCCAGTTTTCCAGCTGTCCACGATCGAAGCCATGGACCATGAGTGCAGGAAAGAGGCAGGATCAAAACGATATTTGAGCACCTTAAGATTTACAAAGCTTCTCCGGTACCTGTACAACTCCCACCAAGATCATTTTCCATGTACCATGTACCCGATACCTCTCCCCCACCCCCATTCCAATTCCAGCGAAGATGTAAGCTGGTTTGTGACGTCATTATAAAAAAGAGAGACCTTGACTGTCTTGAGACAACCTTCGCTCTTCGGTGTATTAGCTTGTGTCAGTATACCCTGAACGGCGTTCGGATGATGGTTTTCAGTTTCTTCGGATTGTTCGCCGCTGCTATCTTCTAGTTCGTTTTTTCGATTTGATTGTGCTGGTGAATCACTTTCGCCGTTTTACCTTTACCTTTACTTACCTGTACGTCTTCGTGAAATCAATGGTACCAACTGCGCGGTGCTGTTTGAATCTGCATGTTGTACGGAATCCGTGGAATGTTGCGAGTGTGTTGCGGCTTACGGGGACAGTGACAGAGCGATGAACAGGTTATCTCCTACACCCTGGACCCTGTACTGATACCGCGAGTATTTTCTATTCGGCCATTTTAACTGGTTGTTTATTTTCGCACTGTCGATGTAATTCGAATCGCGTTTTCATTCGGATTTACCATTAATCTCCAAACGATTTGTTTTTAATCGTTTAAAATGTATCAATAGGCAACACTGATAACCTTTTTTATACTGCCGGCTTCCCTACTTGTTTTGTTAACTTGTTGCTTTGTTTATTCAGTTTCCAGTGCGTTTAGTACGACGAGTTCATTGCGGTGTTTTAAATTTTTTTTCTCTTGCAAAGTAACGCGTGTGTGGTGATTTTTTTTACTCATTTTATTTCAATTTGCTGTATAATATTGTCCGGAAAAGAAATTCGAGGTTTTTGTACAACGCTATGTTATGATCGTGTCGCGTTTTCGGATCTAATTCGACTTTACAATTCGTCAAAATTGATCGAATTTGTAATTCGAATCTGTTGCTTAACGGAGAGTGTTTTAATGGTTCTAAAAGCACCATTTTCGCCATGGATAATCTTCAGTTACCATCATCTTTTCCAAATTCCGATGTTCCAAATACCCAGTACGATTTACAGGTAAATTATCTCGCGTTTGTGCGACGAAATCGTCCAACGATGAGTCATTTTTAAGGGTGCACTTGCCATTTACCCACCGATCTGGATGGTACCTGGGTTCTTCGCCACTTCGGTGGTCGTCTTCGTCTTTAAGGTGGATGTTCGTATTCTCGAATGAACGTTGTAAGGATTGTGAGTGTGGTATGAAAGAAGCAGGACGAATGTGTTACAGGAAGTACCTGTTCGCATGATTTTTTGCGGCGTGTTTCGGTGATGAGTGGGAACTGGGAGGGTATAAGTGAAGTACACGTTTTGTTCTTGGGGTGGATTTTTTTCTACGTCAATGTGGATAATTTAAATTAGCTGCGGTTAAAAGCACTGAATGGATTGAAATTGCGAATTATTGTTTTTAAAATGTTCGAAATTTTCAACATAAATTCTTGGATCAAAATTTATTTTTCATTTTCTCGAGTAAATTTTTTTGGCTTCATTCTGTTTGGGTGCTTTTCAATGAAAAAAATGCTGAAAATTTTCAATTTTAGTAAATAAAACTGGAAATTTAATTTTTTGAGGATTTTTACTCGCAATATAAAATGAAAAATTGAAATTTTGGGCCTGCTTTCAACCATTTTTTTAAAAAATGGAGATTCGGGGTAAATGCATCCTTGGCATCCTTCCTTTCGGCTATTCTGCCAAAAATGTACCAATAAGTGTGTTGGACCACACTGATCGCCAATAGAGTTTTTGAGACATTTTCCTAAATTATTAGTTATAGGACACCACGTCCCGGACGAGTTTTTTCGAGATATATTTCTAAATTGAAGCATTTTATGAACGTTCAAATTGGACATTTTTGGTGATAATTTCCAAATCGGGGATTTTGGGACGCTGTGTCCATGCCCAAAATTAGTTTCTGGACACTATGTCCCGATGGAACTTTTTCAAGATAATTATTTCTAAATTGAGGTATTAGAAACGTTCAATGTTCGAATTGGAGATTTTGGGACACTATGTCCCAGTTGAATTTTATGGAATTTCAAGTCCAAGATTAAGGTACATACATTGGGGTTTTTCTGGACAGTATGTCCAGAAGATAGCAGGTTTTAGTTCACCATGTCCACGATTTCATAAATGAGAAAACTGAACTCTATTGTCTGCCAACTATATCACATAACGTTTCTTTGTAGATACCTACTTAATAATTTTTAATTCTCATTTCATAAATATTTTGCCCTATTGATTTGAGAATTAATGAATTTAGGAAAATGGAATTCGGGAAAACGGATTCGGGGAATCGTTTCTGAAATATCTAAAAAAATGATTGCTTCAAATTTCATTTTTTAGTTTACAATTTGGATGTTTGAATTCGAATTTTCGAAATATCCCCCCCCCCCCCCCCACAGAGTACCGGGTGCTTTGGATCAAGAGTTCAATTATATTGGAAAAAGAATTTGATGATCTTAAAATTTGCATATTTTTTTTGCAATTTTGAGTCATGAGCTCTTTCCCTAGGCGATGAAATGTTCGATTTCAATTTCTTATGATTTTATTGATTTTGGTTTATCGAAAAAAAAATTAATTTTAAAGAGACAGGGGAAGAGAAAGATGAAGAGGGGAAATTTGATCATGGAATAATTATTCAGATGAAAGTAGACCGGTGTAGAGGAGAAGGGTTTTAAAGGAGTAGTTTCTCCTCGGGTCTGTGGTTTTTTGAAAGGGCCTTTAGAAACCCGCCAGGGCTCGTATCGAATTTCAAAATACTAAAAGACCTTTTTTTTGGCTTTTCCATTTTTTCTCTGGGGTCCAATTTTCTCTACATATCCCTGAGCCCGAATAAAAAGGTGTTATATCATCGACTAGGTGATTAGAACGAGGAAAAGTGGGATGAAGAATGATGATTTGTGCTGAAATTGTTCAATGATTACTGTTTTTTCATCATTTTTTTTTTGAAAATATAAAAAATTTAAATAATTTTCACTAAAAGTTTGGAAAATGTTTTAAAATTTTTGAGATCTTTTGAACAAATAACATTCGGAGGGTTTCTATCAATTAAAAACCACTTTCTCGCACCAGTTCAGAGAACAAAGAATTACAAAATTTTACTTTTACCCGGAAAAAAGAAAAATCAAGATTGAGACTGAAAATTCACACAACAGGTGATGAATAATGTAAGTGACCTCTTTTCCCAATTGAAAAAAAAAACTTTTTTCAATCAAATTAATGAAATAATTGAGAGAAATTATTGGTGCAAAGATGAAAAAAATTAAAAATGTTATATTTGAGCAAAAATTGTTCCATTTTGTTTCCTGCTCCCCCCCCCCCAAAAAAAATACAACTTCAATATGTTTTTGATTTGTTTGGTGTTTTTTTTTGTTTTCAATTTTTGAAATTTGATTTTTATATTTGATGCATGAAAATATGTACTTTCCTTGGGATTTCAGTTTGAATTAAATCCATTTTGTTTACGAATGTGATGTATGAGATAGGTAGGCAAAGAATTTCAAATACTTTACAGCTCCTATGAATTCAGAAGTCAAAAAACAGAGAGAAGAGAGGAGAGTGAAGCACTCAAAAATAATCCAATAATGATATTATAGAAAACTCGCTAGACAATAATCAAAATGAATTCTTTGTCCTAATCAAATTTAAAATCATATGAAGTTAAAAATTTGTTCGATTTCCTGTTACAGTTTTGATTTTTTCTTATCTCGTCGACTTCCATCCCATATTCGATTTTTTTGTTATCTATATTATATCACGTCACGTCATTTCGTTCGAATGAACATCTTCTCTAATTGGAATATTATTTTAATGAATAATGCGGGATAGGTAATTAACGTTGGAAACCAATTATGTTTAGCTTTAGTGTCGTAAAAGAATATAATTTGGCCAAAAAGTGATCTTGTTTTGATGGAAAAATTCAATTTTAAAATAGTTTCATGTTTATTAATGTCTTTTAAATAATTCTTCTGATGAAAAATGATCAGCTGGCAGAACGAATTTTCATCCTCTATTGCTAAAATTTGATGCACGATACAATAGTTTAATGAAGAAGTGGGTCATAAAAACCATAAAATTATGTGAAGCTCAAAAATCAAAGAAATTAATTTTCCAAAATCAACTCCCAATTCAGCGTAGTTGAATTTTTCTAGAAAGAGAGGAAAAGGGGGAATGTTGAATGAATGACAGCAAGACTGTTCATTTTGAAGAAAGTTTCAATCCTTGATTAAAAAACAGGGTCATTCAGGGATTACAATAATTTTCTTGAATGAATTTACATTTTAAATAATTTTTTTTTTAAAAAACACATCATTTTCGATTCTTGAGACCCCTCCTCTCCTCTCCAAATAAAAAAAAATTACAAAAAAATTCACTCTCTCTTTAGAACCTTTTTTAATTTTGAAATTTAGTTTTAAGATTTTTGTGAAACATCAAAAATTAATTCACATTTTTTTGGTAATGAATGGATCCTATGGATCATTATCACGTGACAAAGTTAGAATCCTCTCCCTCCATGTTTCATAAATATCTCGTGTAAAAGGTCTGGAAAACCTTGAAAAAGTCCAGGAAAATCATTTCTAAAATATTGTGGATATTCTGTTTAAAAATAATGAGATTCGGTCTCAGAATGACCCTTCATTCTCAATGGATTCACAATCCACATCTCTTTTTCCCATCTCTCTCCACTTCAAAACAGAATACCTCTCTTGTACTAATAATTCAAAAAATAAATTCGACTATCATCTTCAAAGGAAACAATAACCCGCCATTAAAAAAAGAATCAACGAATTTGGTTCATTTCAATTATTCGAATTGGTCGATGGTATAATTTCCTGATTATGTACTCAAGAAGAAGGCATCCCATGGCAATAATTGTAATAATTCTTAGAACGCTGATACGCCGTTTAATATGAAAACGTTTGTGAGAATGAAAGACGGTTTAGTGCTAACGATTACTGTGTGAAATGTAATGTAAACGTCGAACCTTAATGTGTTTATTGTAGTTTAACCGCTGCTTTTTTTTTACACCCATACGTACGTATGCTTATCTTAATTGTCTTATATTAAAAGTAAACGCATTACCATTACCATATTACGTAACATTACTGATCATCGACCATGTAGCATCCCATTTCCCGCATTCGAGTTCGAATTCAATTCCAGGACCTTTTTTCAACTCCTTCAAAATCGTCAATAATTTCGAAAAAATTCAAGCAAAAAGAAATACAATCGACCGTGGGTTATTGGCCTCGAAAACTTTCCCAATTCTTTGTTTACCCTGGTTTCACGTATCTCTAAGGTATGATTGCACTTAGATATATGTTTGAAGATGGAAACAGATAGACGATTGTGACGGATATGTACGTGTATAGCGTCGACGAACGCTATATAGAATTATTATTTCGTTCTGCGTCGTGGATCACGTAATACGCTGCCCATTGAAAAAAAAAAATATGTAAACATAGTTTAATTAACGAGTATACATGTGTATTACGATACGATGTCGTTCCATTTTGTACTATGCGGTTGTTTTAAACAATACGATATGCGTGACTGAGACTCGACGATAGAGCTGAAATTTTTTTCCTAATATGTGATCATTTTGGGTGAGTTTTTTTTCCTTTCCTCGAGGCGTGGTCTGGGCTAAATTGTATGGTTCCTGTGATCCTAAGTTGATACGGTACGTGTACTAAATAGGTTATCGATGGGGTGATTCGAGGGGTCGAGGGAGGTCGAACGTGTATGTTAGATAGTTATTTAAGTGTGTAAATATTAATAAATTGGTGTTTGGATAATCGGGAACGTGTTATCGGTGAAGTTTGAGTTTGAGGAAATGAGTCTAGGGTTTCGAAGGTTGATTATCGGACCCCGATGACGGATGGGTTCGGTAAACAGAATCCCAGGTGTAGAGTTCATTGGGAAGTTGATAATTTGGGTGAATTCTCATTTTATTATGTACTCGAAAGAAAAGTGTGGTATGTAATGAATGGTGTGAAGAAATACAGGTAGATGACCTTTGAAAGAAATTTTGAATTTGACGTGAACATTTTCAAATATGGAAAATAATTTCTTTATTGGTGATGGAGGAGGCGGGGAAGGATTTTAAAAAAATTATAACGATTAGATTTTAAGCAGGGCTCCGGAAAAAGGAGATCTGGGCCCTCTGGTTTCGGTTCCAGCTTCAAGATTTTCAAATTAAATTCTGTCCTGTTCCACAAATTTAAAAAAAAGTGTCTCTAGCTCGACTTCAAGATTTTTTTAAAAAGTAGCTCCGATTCTGGAATTTTCATAAAAAAGGCTTTTGGCTTAGAAAAAAGCAGGCCTTCCTCTCTCCGGCTTCGCTTTGGATCCTTGGCTACATTAGAGATTCAGAGGGGAGCCCTCCTTCTATCAGCTCCAGTTTCAGCTCCAAAATTTTAGATTCAAGTTCCTTTGGCTAAGACTCCAGGATTTTTGAAATAGTGCCTCTGGCTCCTACTCCGAAAAATCACCCGGATGGGCCCTCCTCCTTCCGGCTCCGCTTTGGATCCCTGATTTTAAGGTACAGGGGTTTCTTCAAATTGGAGAATAAGAATTAAAAGTCTTTGGTTTGCGAATTTTTTCATCCTGATATTAAGGTTTTTTAATTAGGTCTCTTCGATTCTCCAGAATGGAGTTATGGGTCCCCAAAGTTGAATTCTTGGCGTAGAAAAAAATTCTTTGCTTTTATTTCGCCCTTTCCGCTCCATCTTACCCACTCTACCATTAGATGCAGTATTATTGAGATTCTGTGTGTCTTTCTTTGAAATTGATTCAGCAATCTTTATTTTTTTTTTAAACAACCTTAGATATAATAGAGATAGAAATTCCTACCTCGAAAAGGATTCCGAGAGGAAAGAGAAAGTGTAAAAATTCAACTTTCCAAGAGGTCAAAAATTGCTCAAAAAATTGCCATATTATTCTTTCAAATTTTAAACATGATTTTTCAGACGAATTAGGTATAATATAGAAAATTAAAAAAAAAAATCCATTTTTGTAAAAAAATCTCTGTGTATTTTGAGAAATTTTATTGAAAAATCGTGTAATTTTTCAGGCAATCTAACTCATTTTTTTCCCTGGCATCGTCATTTTGTCATCTATGTGTTTCCCTCCTCTATTCTTTCAAAAATTCAAAAAAAATTGACCTCGCCCCCCCTCTCATATGTGTTTGAAATTTTGCTGACCTTGAAATCATGATTTCAATTGTTTTGGATACCTGAAGATAAGAAACTATTATAGAGGAAAATGTAGAGGAGAAATTTTAAAATCCTTAAATTAATCATTTGATTTGTGGTAATTTTTGATTGAATAAAAAAATTCCAACACTTGAGAAATTTAGTTTATTTTTATCCCTAAAAAATTCTTCCTGAAATTTTTACAAATTGTTCGAAATTTAATGCGTGGATTGTTTTGAAAATTAACATGGATAGTAATTCCACCAAATTTGTTGAAAAAATTGTGGTCTCGAATGTTTCTCTTCAAATATTCTAAAAATTGGCTGATGGCAGTGATTATCATTAAATATTTAATGAATTATTTGTGAAAAAGTGTAAGTAAATCCTACTTACGAATTGGTTGGAACACAAAGATTTTAAAATTTTGTTGGTATTTTTGTTCGAATACCCCAAAAAACTTGTTAAAATAGTTTTCAATATTTTTATGGCGTTTGAAATAATTTTTATAATTTTAATTACCCGTTTACGTTTTTGGTAATTTATTATGATATATCTATTTTTTTTCTCTTCAAAATTTCAAAATACTTACATCAATTCTCACTTATTTTTATGATTATTCTTAAATCATTTTTTTATTATTATGTACATTTGAAGGATATTTATGATATGATAGATACTTTAAGATTTCAATTCGAAAATCTGAACAAAAATTCACGAAGGTGTTTTTTTTTTCAAATTTGGATTGCAGATTTTGAGAAAAAATTCAGGAATTTTCAAATTATTACCCTTTTTCTCCTCAATAAAGATAACTTTCTTTCATCCCTGCTTTGATTTTTCACCATTTTCAGAATAAGGAATTTAGCAAGATACATTTGTCATACTTACTGAACATTTGGTATTAAATGTTATCTATTTATCACTTTTCTCGTGAAATTTCTGTCAGTTGAATCTAAAATTGTCCGATTTGAGTTTTTCCTTTTGAAAAAATTTTGTAGGTTTGAAGAAAAATGTTAATTTTTCAATGAAAGTGCTTTATTTTTGAGGTTTCTACTTTCTACCTCATATTGACCTCACTAAACCACATTTCACCATTTTCTTTTCAATGTCATTTGGCTGAAGCGAGTATTCAGAAAGAGTTTGTTTTTCTACAGTATTTTCTGAATAAACACCTCCAGACTGTTTTTTTTTTTTAATTTGAACCAATATAAGTTTAAATTTTAAAAAAAAACCAAGTCTAATTGAAAATTGATTAGAAAAACAATAGATTTTAGTTGGAAACTCTAGAATGGTTAAAAATTGTAAAATTCATCTTCATGGGAGGGAGGATTTAAGAATATATATATATTTTACAATTCTTTAAATGTTGAAAAAAAAACTCAAATTCTCACTTGATTTCAATGGTTACGATACCATACCGCATCAAAAAATTCGACCCCCCCCCCAAAAAAAAAAAAATTGAACACACCAAATTGGATTCCTAAAATTTTGATTTTGATTTCAAATTTAGGGCAACATCAATCAAATGTTTGACCTTTTATTTTTACAAATGATTGCTTTCAATCATTCTTCCAGTCCATATCTCTTGATTACTCATAAGTACTTTTTAGCCCTATTCTTTACTCTTGGATGATTCCGGAAAGTCATATAATTACATATGTACATTTAAGCCTCCCTCTCCTAGTCTCTTTTTCTATCTATAAAATGGAAAGAAAAATTGAAAGACTTTCATCAATGGAAAAATCAGTCTAAATTCATTTTTACATTCTTCTTAAAATACTTATTTTGATACTTGACTATGTAAATATCATAATACAAATATTTGAATGTTTTTTCACTTGAATAAATCAGTCAAAAAATTCCTCACAATTTCTGAATTAGCCATGATCTTTGATCTCTGTCAAATCATCACATAGGACCAATCTCGCATTACATCAATTTAAATATTTACATCAAAACGTTTAAGAATTTATATTGATTGGAAAATTTCCAAAATGTTAAAAAAAAAAAAAAAATGGGAATACATACACGTCCAGTGTCGAATTTTTTCATTCTCTATTACGAAATCCTAAAGCTCATTCGAATTCACCTCCGAAACCAAATTAAATGTACCTTATAACCACATCGATCCACTACGAATACAATTATTACCCACAAAACTAGCCATGCTGTCAATCAAACGCGGAACATGATAACACCATTCCACGAATGAAAGATTAAAAATTCGAACAAAGTACGCATTTCTTTTGATATAGGCATAGTACTCATAGTAGCACATCATAGTGCTATAAAAAAATCCGTACATGAATTATTTCATCACGTAACATGACTCATAGGCATCTTATAGTTTACGAACAAAAGATTAATCAAGAGCGCAAGCCAACTCTTGGTATTATGATGCGAATCTATAAACCATTATATGGTCAACCATTTCTACATAAATATGTCCAGTCTCTAAAGAGGATAAAAAATGCTCGTTTATAATTTAAAAGAGTTACAGAGGAAAAAAAAGCTTTCAACAATTTAACGACGAAAGTTGCCCCCGAATTATACCTCGAAGCGATGAGAGCTGCTATATTACGAGCACAGTATACTAGTTATCTATGTAGATGTACTTCCCTGGCTCTATAATCACACACACAATCTAGTGTATCAAGAATATATGTACATTACATACCACAGACTGGGGGAATGCGAGGTCATCGAGAATTTCTACCGTATGTACCATGCGATGCCATTCCGTTAATACATATTTTGTGTAGTCTTTTTGAATACACAGTCGATTGTTTTTATTACCGGAAATTATATTAGCACCGATGAAAAGCGGTGAGCTTTTGAGCTATGTACATGCACTTTCTTGGACAGGATGCAGGAAATACTCGAGGAGATACTGAAATTCTATGAGTAGAAAGTGGTAGTACGAGATGAACTATTTACCTGGACGAGGACGAGTGCACAACGTTCGTATGTGCATCTTTTCTCTATGCACAGCTTTGGAATCTGATTATTCGAGATTGCGATGTTGCCAGATTGTACGTAGAAAGGGTTTTTTCTGGATATTAGAGGAGGATGGATGCTAATGTTCGAAGATGAGGGGTTTGAAGAAATGTACTTTGATGAGGTGTTTACTTACTGGAAAAGAAAATGGGAAATTGTTCCCTTTCGGCTACATTCCGATTCTTTTTGCCATTTGCCATTTTCATGCGCTATTTTTCTAGCTTTGGATTTTCCCCCAAAATTCTTTTTTTTTTTTTTAAATTCTTTGATTAAAATAAGTATTCAAGAAAAAGCACAATTTTGAAAAATCTTGCCATTTTCTGATTCTTTCTGTTAATCAAAGTAAATTTTCTGCTGATTTCTTGTTTTCGGAATTTTTTTCGATATCTGAGGAGGAAGAATACTGATACTTGAAGAATGCTGATGCTTACTTGAAAGCATTGACGTTCACAAGGTGTCTACTTAATTTAAAAATGAAATTTATTGCCTTTTTTGTGGGAATTTTCTCATTTTAATTCGCCATTTCCATTCTAAACTTCTTACTTCAACATTTCTCAAAAAAGCCCCCCTTTTTATACTATGTCCAGAATTCGTATTACTTTCGATTTTCTTGCTGTCAAAAGTGAAATTAAAATTTCTGATTTTTCTTGTTAGTAGACATCTTCTCTCTCACATTGAATCATTGTGAAAAGTCACGGGAAAAAAATCAGAGTCACAGACACAGGAAAGATCAGCAAAATTTTTTAATTTTCAGCAGAATTTTGCTGATTTTTCCAACAATTTAATCCATTTTTCAATAAATTTTGGATAATTTACTGATTTTTCAATGAATTTTCACTGATTTTTCCGTAATTTTCTCCATTGCTTGCTTTCAGTGAAAATTTTCCACACATTTTTTTTTACTGTGCTACAATTCTGACGGTTTTTTTCCTCAGTAATTTCTTCATAATTCTCACTAATTTATAAAAGAAAGTTGATTGGAGATTTTTCAAAATAGTGAAATCACTGAAAATAAAAAAATGGCTGAATGCTGTATGCATATTCAATTAAAATACACTGATTTTTTTTCTAAAAAAATTCACTGATTTTTTCTAAAACAATTTCACTGATTTTTTCCAGAAAATTTCACTATTTTTTCAAACGAAATTCATAGATTTGTCCAAAAAATTTCACTGATTATTTCAAACAATAACCGATTTTTTTTTCTAAAAAAAATTAACTGATATTTCCCAAAAATTATTTTATTGATTTTTTCCAAAAATGTCACTGTTTTTTCAAACAAAATTCATAGATTTTTCCAAAAAATTTCACTCACTATTTCAAACAATCCCTGATTTCTTTCTAAAAAAAATTCACTGGTTTTTTTCAAAAAAAACCCTGGTTTTTTCTAAATCAATTTCACTGATTTTTTCCAGAAAATTTCACCATTTTTTCAAACGAAATTCATAGATTTGTCCAAAAGAAATTCACTAATTATTTCAAACAATCACTGATTTTTTTTCCAAAAAAAAATTCACTGATTTTTTCTAAAACAATTTCATTGATTTTTTCCAGAAAATTTCACTATTTTTTCAAACAAAATTCATAGATTTGTCCAAAAAATTTCGCTGATTATTTCAAATAATCACTGATTTTTTTTCTAAAAAAATGAACTGATTTTTCCCCAAAATAATTTCCAGATTTTTCCCAAAAATAATTTCCTGATTTTTTTCCAAAAAATTTCACTGTTTTTTCAAACAAAATTCATAGATTTTTCCAAAAAAATTCGCTGATCATTTCAAAAAATTACTGATTTTTTTCTAAAAAAAATTCCCGATTTTTTCCAAAAAAATTCCTGATTTTTTCTAAAACAATTTCACTGATTTTTTCCAAAGAATTTCACTGTTTTTTCAAACAAAATTCATAGATTTTTCCAAAAATTTCACTCATTATTTCAAACAATCACTAATTTGAAAAAAATGCACTGATTTTGAAAAAAAAAAAATCAAAAAATTTTCAAGAGCATCTTACTGATTTTGTAAAATGAATTTCGCTTTTTTTTTCAAAGAATTTCACTGATTTTTCAGCAACTTTCCTCACCGTTCGCTTCCCGCGAATGTTTTCTGTGATTTATTATTGTGCAGCAATTCTGTGTGTTTTCCAGTGATTTTCCATAATTTGCACTGATTCACAGAAGAGAGAATAGATCAAAGTTTTTTAAAAATCTGAATAACCTGCATTCTTATTTCGAATTAGTGAAGTTGCTGGAAAAAAGACAAAATTGCAGCACTACTGCAGCACATAATATAAAATCAGCAAAATTCTTCAATTTTCAGCGAATTTTTGCTACTTTTTCAAAGGATTTCACTGATTTTTCAAAAGGTGACACTGATTTTTTCGATAAATTTCACGTTTTTTGAAATAGAATTTCACAGACTTTGAAATGAATTTCACTAATTTTCTCTAAGAAACACTGATTTTCCAGTAAATTTTAAATATTTTATTGACTTTTAATGAATTTTTACTGATTGTCCAGCATTTTTTAGCCGTTTACTTTCAGTGAATTTTTTTCCCTGATTGTGCTACAATTTTGGCTGTTTTCCAGTGATTTTCGATTATTTTCACTGATTCAGAAATGACAGAGAATGCTTCAACCTCTAACTTTGGATAGCCTCTAATTGAGCTCGAAAGACCAAAGACCTTTCAGCAATTAACCATTACGAACCAGTTTCTATTTCTTGTGGTAAATATGTACATTGGAGTAGAAGCTTACCAGCAACGTGGTGATATCTCCGTGGTCGTAAATATTTGCATAGTATTGTCACACTCACACCTGGTGACCGCCTTCAACCCACAACCCAAGACCCCAGCATTCCTATCTCATTGCCAACCAAGCTGAGCCAATATCTATACTTCGAACCAGCCCGATTAACAATTTTCATCCAGTACGATAAGAATTCTCGAAATCTCAATGCGAGATTTATGCAATATCAATGACGTAATTTAGCCAACGGATGGGATTATTAAATAAAATGAGCAAAACACATGGCGTTGGTGAAAACCAGAAGCGTTCTACGTGCTGGTATCGCGGTGCATATGTCATGGGCGTGCAACAGAAGCGCAGCAGCGTCGCCTTGGAGAAATCCGAGTGAAAGCTCATCAGCGTTTAGAGAGCCAAAGGTCATCGAAAGAGGGAAAAATGACGACGACAGCGGGTTCGAGAACATCGGAGACATTGCACGCTCCTGGAGCACCATCACAATCGAACCGGTTGGATACTTTGTTCGTACAAATCAAATACGACGAAGGCGGCGCGGCGCTCTCAGTTTTACGAGCTATAAACTGGTCGTCTGTCCGCGTCCAGGTTTTGGTGTGAATCACCTCATCGTCGCGCGGCTACGGTGTCGTGTAAAGAATATACATACGTGTAATTTTTCTCCAACAGGTGCGAAGAGTGGAGAGGATTATTGCAGTTGTATAACAAACATGCCTATCCTATATTTTAACAATTCTCCTGTCGTACTTGTACTCCTATACTCGACCGGTTTCTTTCTTTATGTGCTTTTTTCTCCTTCTTACGAGATTCTGAGGCTACAGCAACTTGCTCTATGTCGATAATTCGTATGGGTTTTGAAAGACGATATTGGGGGTTATTTACGACGTTTTGGTTGACTCGTTTCTACTTTACGTTCATTCACGCATTTTGTACCAGTGGTGTGGATGTAGCGAGGAATATACGTTTACGATTTCGATGATTGATATCAGGTGGATTTTAAGTACCTACCTACTTTGGATGTGTTGGAAATAACGTATGTAACTATGTAAGTTTAGTAACTTTTAACGATCCGCTGGATCAATTGAGAAGCTGAGATTTTTTTAGAAAGTAAAGTATAATGAGAGAATAAGAAGATTCTTTTTCGTTATTTAAGCTGATTTTTCGATAATATGTGAGTACCTAACACAACAAACATCGTTTATCATATGACGATGCATTTTTGGCCAACTCCGAAAATGAGAAACTTTACGTAATTGATTGTGCAATGTGCATTGTTAGAAAGTGTGGATAATTTATAGTGATGTTTATAGCTTGATGGTTGGTATTTTACGACATTTTTGGAATACATACAAACACCTGTATCAAGATTGTATGCACATAAAATATCATGTGAAAGAATAAATTGGAGACGTCTTCGGTCTACGTGTTTTCTTCGGCAGTTTCATCTTCGAAATTATAAAGAATAGATCGCGTCAACGCCTCTCTGATTTTGATTCAGTGAAAAGTCACTGAGAAAAAGTTGGAATTCTGGTGTAGGAAAATTGAGCAAAATTCTTTAATTCTAAGCAAATTTTCAATAATTTTTTAAAAAAATTCACTAATTTTAAAAAAAATTCACTACTTTTAAAAAAATTCACTACTTATCAAAAAAAATCACTATTTTTTTAAAAAAAAATTCACTAATTTTAAAAAAATCACTAATTTAAAAAAAACACTATTTTTTAAAAATTCACTAATTTAAAAAAATTCACTAATTTAAAAAAATTCACCAATTAAAAAAATTCACTATTTTTAAAAAAAATTACTAATTTTAAAAAGAAATGCACTAAATTTTTAAAAAATTCACTATTTTAAAAAAAATTTACTAATTTTAAAAAGAAATTCACTAATTTTAAAAAAATCACTAAATTTTTAAAAAAAATTCACCAATTTTTAATGAAAAATTCACCAATTTTTAATGAAAAATTCACTAATTTTTTTAAAAAATTATTTCATATATTCAACTGACTTTGTAGTGATTTTCACTGATTTTTTTTAGCAATTTTTCTCACAGTTTAATTTCAGTGAAATTATGTTGCAATTTTGACTGTTTTCCAAGGGTTTGAAACGCAAAGTAGAACTGATTTGTCCACTGGATGGAAACTTGCACAATTTGATTTCAGTTCCCCAAAATTTAAGGGAAAATTGGACATTGCTCTCTTGATTTGAATCTGCCAAAAACTGAAGATTGATTGAATGATTTTTGATTCTGATGGAATTGTTCAAAAAAGTCATAGACCTTTTAGTATTAACATAGACCGCGCTGAGTGATAAAAACAAGGCCCAACATATGGGGATTCTATAAGTACGGCGGTTAACAATACATCGGCATTATCAGTATTTTGTGTAGATTAAAATTCGTAAGTGCGACATGAAAAATTGAAATAACTGTAGAATTTTAGCGAGAACATGGTTGTTTGAGGTGCGTAAAATAATCTACGTTAAATTCTCTACAAAATGAAATAGATTTGAAAGTTGTACGGTCATCCGATCGAAAGTTATTAACGTTCAAAGTTACGAAAATGAGTTTTGATTGCGAAGTATTTCGTCTTTATACTGGAATAACTCGAAATTTTGAGTGAGCACATACATGTTTGAAATAAGGAAAGTAATCTACGTTGAATTCTCTACAAGATGGTGTAAGTTTGAAAGCTGTACGATCAACCAATCGAAAGTTATGGAAGCTCAAAGTTACGAAAGTAAGTTTCAATTTGTAAATACGTTTAGTGCATATTCAGGGCTGCAAGAACGATGACTTTTTGGTTCTCGTTCCCGTTCTCGTTCTTCATACCTCGTTCTCGTTCCCATTCTCGCTCTTTGGACCTCGTTCTCGTTCCCGTTCTCGCTCTTCAGGCCTCGTTCTCGTTCCCGTTCTCGTTCTTCAGTCCTCGTTCTCATTCCCGTTCTCGTTCCAAAAATTTTTCGTTCTTTTTGGTTCTTCGTTCTTTGTTCTCGTTCTCACTCCTTTTCACAGCCATCAAGTTTAGAAAAATGAAAAATCAAATTGAATTGGCCTGCTGTACACAGTGTATTCAGCAGTATCTCAATTTTTTTATGGTGTCACACGATGATTTATTACAGATAATGAAAAAAATTTTTTGAGAATAAAAAAATAAAAAAAAAAGTTCTCGGTTCCCTTCTCGTTTTTCAAACGTCGTTCTCGCTCTCGTTCTCGTTCTCCAGACCTTGTTCTCGTTCTCGTTCTCGTTCTTCAGACCTCGTTCTCGTTCTCGTTCTCGTTCCCAAAATTTTTGGTTCTTTTTGGTTCTTTGTTCTTCGTTCTCGTTCGTTCTTGCAGCCCTGTGCATATTATCAACTTGGCATTAAAATAACTCACACTTTTGAGTGAGTACAACAATGTTTGAGGTAAGGGAAGTAATCTACGTTGAATTCTCTACAAGATGGTGTAAGTTTGAAAGCTGTACGGTCAACCAATCGAAAGTTATGGAAGTTCAAAGCTACAAAAGTAAGTTTTTATTGCAAATTTTACTTATCACTTTCGTAACTTTGAACTTTAATAATTTTCGATTGGTTGACCGTACAGCTTTCAAACTTACACCATCTTGTAGAGAATTCAACGTAGATTACTTCCCTTACCTCAAACAATGTTGTACTCACTCAAAAGTTTGAGTTATTTTAACGCTAAGTTGATAAAATGCACTAAACGTATTTGCAAAATTGAAACTTACTTTTGTAACTTTGAGCTTCCATAACTTTCGATTGGTTGACCTTACAGCTTTCAAACTTACACCATCTTGTAGAGAATTCAACGTAGATTACTTTCCTTATTTCAAACATGTATGTGCTCACTCAAAATTTCGAGTTATTCCAGTATAAAGATGAAATACTTCGCAATCAAAACTCATTTTTGTAACTTTGAACGTTAATAACTTTCGATCGGATGACCGTACAACTTTCAAATCTATTTCATTTTGTAGAGAATTTAACGTAGATTATTTTACGCACCTCAAACAACTATGTTCTCGCTAAAATTCTACAGTTATTTCAATTTTTCATGTCGCACTTACGAATTTTAATCTACACGAAATACTGATAATGCCGATGTATTGTTAACCGCCGTACTTATAGAATCCCCATATGTTGGAGCCACTGATAATTCGAATTTGCATTACATAGCGCGGTCTATGTAATACTAAATGGTCTAAGAAAAAAGTGCATGGCAGTGCTGCCAACTGCACATATTTCGATGTGTCCAATTTTAACAAAATTTCAGTTGATAACACTGCAATGAAATTTTTCAGAAAATTACATTAGTAATTTTTTTAAATTACAAAACATGTTATCATTGAATTTTTGAACTATTTAAAAAACTACTGTTGGCAGCCCTGTGACAAAACATTTTTGAAAAATTCCATAAAAAATAATTCTGGCTGACTGAACAAAAATTGGCTCAATTTTGAGAGTATGAGTGAGCAAACTTTTAAACTTCCTTGATTTGCCAATTTTTGGATTCCTCTTCCTCCATGATTTGAGAACAAGCGCAGGCACAACCTGATTTTTGCCGACAATGTTTTTTAAATTTCCATTTTACTTTTTCGGAAGAGAAAATTTCAAATGGTCAATACCGGTGTGAAAACGATTTTTTTTTGGTATTGACTGCGAAAAATATGCATAACCGACGCTAATTCACCTCTCAAACTTTGATTAAAAAAATTTGAACATTTTTTCAAGGGTAACTAAATTTAGCTCAAATTTTCTAGATATTCCCCCCTTCCCCCTCGGAAACAAAAGTTGAAACTGAATTTTGAGCTTATCAGGCAAATGAATAAAAAAATGATAATTAGCTTGAACTGCAACTTTCAGATTTTCAGGGGTTTTCAAAGTATCGATTTTCCAACTGCATTCATGCGGTGAAAAAATCTTTTTAGAATTCTTAAAAAATATACCTACGAAACAAGAGTTGAAAATTTTTTTGAAAAATTGGAAAGTTCCATTTTGCTTATAATTGGTCACCTATTAAAAATTACCCCTCAACGTGTTTATTAAACTCCCAGCCAGCTCCAACAAATAAAATCAGAAAAATTTTCACTCAATGAAAACATTTTTTAAATTCTCATTCAAAATGAACAATTTTTGAATATATTAAATCAGTCAGTGGATATTTTATTCAATGTACTTAATGAAAATTTCGATATTCTAAATCAATGAAGTAACAGTGAATTCGATAGAAAAAAAAAATAAAACAATTTTCAGGGATGTCTTTGGTATGCTGCTTCAGCCTCAAGTTTAAAAAACTATATTCGGAAATGTAAAATACAAAATCCACAATCAGATGGTCATTTTGACCACATTGAAGGAAATTATCACGAATCAGTGCATAGCTTGGCGGGGGAGAAGGGCTGAAATTTTCTTCAGTAAATATTTAGACACCAAAAGATCATTTCATCTTTATAAAATTAAAAATTGTAGCCAAGGGCCAATTATCATTCTTGATTGTCTACACTATTTTTCACAGTTGTGGTTGAGAGAGTGGAGGGGGAAGGGTGAAAGGGTGGAAGGGTACAAAATAAATGAGGGCAATGTTAGTCAAAATGTGCTCAAGAATGTATTCTTGAAGCAAAGTGATGGGAAAAATTGAGTTATATCCGACTATAGATTTAATTTAAAAATTGGTCTGTCTTCTCCATAGAAAAAAAATGAAAAATTGAAGAAATCAATACATACCTTGTTCCTACGAGCGTCCATACTGAATGATCCCTTCATGGAATATACTGAAAAAAAAGAAATATTGATGAGAAAAAAATCAAGAAGTTAGGCACTAAGACTATAAAACAAAATCTGGATAAAAAAAAACAATTAAGACGAAAGAAAAAACTAGAATATATTTTCATATAATATGAGTATTATTCTTAATTAGAGTCGAGATTCATGAACTCGCAGACATAAACGTATTCGTTTTCATTATTTTATTTTTTTTTTGTCTCGTCCAAAGAAAGAATACTCGTATGCCAGCGAAAGAGAGAGAGACGAAGAGATTACTCATACACCCTCTGACCGCCAGCGCCATGCCACCGTCTTCCTTAAAACGGATAGCTTTGCCCTTGAGAAAAATAGTCGTTGGCAAAAAAGGCATTGATCTTCTCAGCATCTAATATGTTACCGGGGACGTTAACGTTATACACTGACTTAAGACTATAGCGACTGTACACTACACATCGTTACGAAAGAATATGTTGGAAATTTACGAACGTCGCGTCGCCCGCTCACATTGCCGGAAGGACCGCAGTGTACGGAATGAAAACACGGCTCGTAAATATCTCGTCGTGTATAAATTATCATTTGAAACTCGACTTCGGTGTTCAATTATTAATTATCCTACCTTAACTGGCGGCTAGAAAACTAGCCGGGTTACGGTCGTTATGTGTATAGTTGAGGAGATTTTCCCCCTTTCGTTTTTGCTTATTTTCATGGTTTATGAAATGAACGAGGAGAGGGTAGTACCGATGAAGGGAGGTAATTTAATGTTCATTGAACGTATTTCTAGGAATCAGGAATCACGTAGCTTATTTTATGATGATTTTTTCCAACTTTTGGTCACTTTTTGATAGCAATCGTATTATGCTTTCACCTCCTTCACAAATATTCGAAATGCTACTTAATAAATTTTTATTTCGATACATTTTCTCATTCTGGAAAAGAGGTCGAAGTTGCTCAACAATTTTATTCAAAAAAATCTAAACTTGTATTTTACGCAGAAAAACCCGATTTTACTTGGGAAGTTTTCGATTTTTCTCCCTCCCCCCCCGGCCACATTATTGCTACTAATATGATATAGCTTCAGGTCCGTTGTGTTTTGATTACGATTCAATTTCAGCTTTGTTATAAGTACTTAGTTTTTTTTCGATATCAGTTCAATTTGGATTCGTCTTCTGATTTTTTCGTAGGTTATGCTTCGGTTAGGGCTCGGTTAGGTAAATTATCGTTGGATTTTGGGTTACTCTTATAAAACCTTATATGCCAGATTTTCAGGTGTAAATTTTTACAATTTTCTCCTGTAATTTTTTTCATACGTGTGATTTTTTCATATTTTAAAATTTTTCCTGGTTCAAATTTTCATCGACTTTTATTTTTGGCAAGTTCTTTAAAGTGAAAATTATTTTTTTTGATGTCTTTTCAAGTTGAAACGAAAGTTTCGTCGATTTGAAAAAAAAATGAGAAAATTGAGCTTGAAAAATAATGTGAAAAGTTGACAATTGAAAAAATTGGGATAGAGGAAATTTTGCAAAAATTGTATTGGAAAAATTCTTTGAAAAATTGAAACTTGTAAAATTTTCTGAGAAAATTCGAGGGAGATGAAAATTTTACTCGAAAAGAAGTATTTCGAAAAATTCAAAATTGTTGCTTAAAATTTGGCTCATTTTTTTGATGGGTCAAAAAGTCTAAATGGTTCACATTTTGGTTTCCTGCAAAATCTTTCCAAATTACGTTTCTAGGAAAAATGTACCTTCTCTACGATAAAAAAATTCAAAAAATTGATTCACACAGAGCATTTGTAACATCTAGATCTAGATCATAAAGATACACCTTTTCCATATACGTGACCCAGGTACCTATTTTAGAGTTTTTGAGAGCGCTGAATTCGATTTTTATGATTATTGGACCCCTGCCTTGGACCCAAACTGTGTTTCACGGGTGGAGGGGAGGTTCAAAATTCAAAATAAGCGGATTTTAATTTTTAATGCGATTCAACTGAGGATCCAAAAATAGGGTACTAAAAGAAAAGAGTTCAAAACACTAAATTTTGTGAAATTTGAAAACGATATTGGTATCGATCTGAATATGGATTTACATAAATATGTTGATTTCGATTTTTGCCAAAATTTAGCTGTTGAATCCAAAATAGAAGTTTAAAAATATAAATTTTCATAAAATTTAGACACTGATCATTTATGTGGTATCAGTATAAAAAATGACTGTACCTATTACCTATTTGGTAAAATTTTAAATTTTGAACCCCCTTTTTTGGAGTATCGGAATCATGTAAATTCATTTTAACCTTCAAAAAAGTACAAAATTTGAGCAAATTTTAGAGACTTTCCAATTCAGCGTTTAATGCCCACAAGAGTGTGGAAGTTCCTTCCCAGGAATTTTCTGAGCCCAAACCTAGAAAACTCGAACTAAATACCTATCTAAAAGTATACCGACTACTTCTGTCGAAACGGGTGAATTTGCACATTGCAATTTCACATAACACCTTATCTATAACGTGTGAACAAAAACCTCAATCCATCAATTGTTCAGATACCAGCTAAGGCCACCCACGTTATCAACACATTTCCTAAACCTAATTGTTTCGAACCCTTTTCTTCTTCTAATCGCGACAATTAAAAAAAGAAACATTTCAAAAATTCCAGCCACCGCGTAAAACAAACACCAGTCAAAATCCACAACCGAGACATGCCCGAACTCTAACAAGTCAACTTAAGTTTTTCCACCATCGTGGTAAAAACAAAGAAAATTCGTAGATTTCTCGCAGCTCGTCGAAAACAATTTCCGTTCGCTACCACTTCGTGATGCGTAATGTACTATCAACAATGGTAAGTTCTCCCTTCGTCGGTACATTGAAATTATTAATTATTTCCTGTTTGAAACATTCCCAGAGACGAATCTTTCGTCGGATTGGCAATTTAACACGGTGCTGACGCTGCGACGACGCGATGAAAAAATTTCTCTGGCTGGGGGGGTTTTACCCCTTTGTTTTTGTTTGTTTTCTTCTCTTCTTTTTTTTTTTCGCGGTGGGGAACTCAGATGCGAGGTGTCGTATTAATTGAAAATAATCCTTATTTATACCATCGGCATTGATTTTTTGCTTTGCCCACTTTCGTGCTGAGGATTTACACGGTTGTAATGATACGTTTCGCATTTAACGTCGTACCCCCTTGGTAACCGCAAAACGCAATTGGGTTACGATGTTTTGGTGGTGAAAGACGTACGTTCGTTGGTTCGTTCGAAATGAGGATCGTTTGGGTAAATATTATATTTTTTTATGTAGTTAGAAAGGATAAAAAAAAGTCTCGAGTAGGTACGAGTAGATAGGTAATTTGATTCGACGAATAGGTAAATTACGCGTTGATTTTTTCTCGTTTTATACGCAGGCTCTCGAGCTTGATAGAATTGACGGAAAATTTACAGGGTAATGTGGACTGGTATAGGAGAACTGGTTTCAATAGATACCCCCCGTGAATGTTGTTAAGGTACTAGTTTACTATAAATATTTTATCTTTGGACGACGCGTACACGTATTTGTATCTTATACCTATACCATATCATATATTTTTTATACACTATACAGTTACGCAGCAACGCGGCGCTGCTAACCAAATTTTTTACCATTTTGAATTATCACCGAAGAGAATGCATTAAGGTTCGTTTATAACCTAATAATATAAATATTAAGTATTTTACTCGTAATATAGCTCCTCGCTGGTATAAGATACATCGTAGATACCATTTATGGAAATGAATACGAACGCACGCGTTATTTGGAAAAAAAAAGGGTGCGAGAGATGTGGATGACCTACGGTAATGGTACGTGATCACGAATACCGTGGTTTATCGAAATTGAAAATCTAAGAGTTCAGCTCTGTTTTCCATCAGTGATGATCGTGCGTATGTACTTATAGGTTCCTAATGTATAGATCTGAGTACGCAGGTATCAGGTCGAAGATACATTTTCTAGGGAAGATGTAATGGTCCGGAGGTTAGGTGCTCTTCTTTTTGAATCGTCAATTTTAATGAAACGAGGTTTATTGGGTTGGCTTGAGAAGTCTTACGAAATGATCCAGACGTCGTGTTTGGTCACTTTTCCCATCAAAACTCACTTTTGATTACATTTCACATCAAAAGTCACTTTTCATCATAGTTCATATTAAAAGTCATTTTTGATCACGTTTGATCACATTTCTCATCAAAAGTCACTTTTGATCACATTTCACATCAAAAGTCATTTTTGATCACTTTTGATCACATTTCTCATAAAAAATCTCGATTGATCACATTTCACATCAAAAGTCATTTTTGATCACTTTTGATCACATTTTCTATTAAGGCATTTTTGGTTACTTTTTCATCAAAAGACACTTATGATCACTTTTGATCACATTTCCCATCAAAACTCTGTTTTTGATTACATTTCACATCAAAAGTCACTTTTGATCACATTTCACATCAAAAGTCATTTTTGATCACATTTGAGGCGTGTAGAATCAAAAGTGGCTTTCTCCACTTTTTATCAAAAATGAGTTAAGCATGGTTTCAGATACTACAAGGCAAGCCGCATCTGATGTACTAATTGAAATTTTCAAATTTGGCTGCTAAGTACTTGAAAACAGCATGCAAAGATAGGGGTTAGAATCATAAGTGGCTTTCTCCACTGGAGAAAGCCACTTTTGTCTCCAACTTTTTTTCTCCAATTTTTTTGAGGCTAATTCATGGAACTTTTCATGTATAATGAAATGATCAATGTTTCAAAATGTGACCCGCTCCTAGAAAAGGGACCTAAAGGTTTTTTTTTTCTTCAATGCACTTATCATATTCTACACACTTTCGAAGTTCATATCAAAATCGGTGTTCAATCCAAAAACGATTTTTAGCCCCCGAATCTTGGATGGTAATTTTTTCTTTCAATTGTACGATGTTCGATAATATTGTTTTATGTGTTTTCCTTTTATTATATGGCCTTTAATGGTATTTTTCCTCTTGTTTCATTGTAGCTGGGTAAAACCGCTACATTATTAATTTTTTTGGATAGTTGTTTTTGTTTTTCAAAAGAAAAAAAAATGTCGAGAAACGCGATATCATAATTATGATTTTTTTCAACTTTCCAACATTTGTAACACTCTCCAAAAAAAGAGACCTTGGAGGTTAAAAACGTTTTTGAGTTGAACACCAATTTTGATACTTCGAAAGTGTGTAGAATAATGATATGTAAATTGAAAAAAATCCTTAAGGTCCCTTTTCTGGGAGAGGGTCACATTTTGTACCATTGATCACTTCATTATGCATGAAAAGTTCCATGAATTAGCTCCCAAAAAATTGAAGAAAAAAAAGTTGGAGACAAAAGTGGCTTTCTCCAAACTCGAAGGCCCCCAGGAACTCATACCGTGAGGTGAGGAGGAAAACCGAATGGTAGGTCATTATCCTTACATTGGTATAAAGATATTCCAACCATTACTTCTCAATTTTATCAAATGATAGGCGCTCAGAAAGTTTTTCGCGTTTTTCTCGAAATTAGTTTCAATGGAGAAAGCCACTTTTGATTCTATACGCCTCAATTTCACATCAAAAGTCATTTTTGATCACATTTCACATCAAAAGTCATTTTTGATCACATTTCACATCAAAAGTCAGTTTTGATCACTTTTAATCACATTTCTCATCAAAAATCACGATTGATCACATTTCACATCAAAAGTCACTTTTGATCACATTTTCTATCAAGGCATTTTTGGTTACTTTTTCATCAAAAGACACTTATGATCACTTTTGATCACATTTCACATCAAAAGTCATTTTTGATCACATTTCACATCAAAAGTCAGTTTTGATCACTTTTAATCACATTTCTCATCAAAAATCACGATTGATCACATTTCATATCAAAAGTCATTTTTGATCACTTTTGATCACATTTCTTATCAAAAATCACGATTGATCACATTTCACATCAAAAGTCATTTTTGGTCATTTTTGATCACTTTTTTAAATCAAGTCACTTTGATCACTTTTTTAAAATCAAAAGTCACTTTTGATCACATTTTCTATCAAGGCGTTTTTGGTTACTTTTTCATCAAAAGACACTTATGATCACTTTTGATCACATTTCACATCAAAAGTCACTTTTAATCACCTTTTTAAAATCAAAAGTCATTTTTGATCACAATTTTCATCAAAAGTCACTTTTGGTCTTTTTTCCATCAAAAGGCGCTTATGATCACTTCACCCATCAAAAGCCTTTTCTGATCACTTCTTTCATCAGAAACCACGTTCCCATCAGAACTTCAGAAGTCAGGTCAGAAAGTTACTCTTGATCACTTTTCCCATCAAAAGTCATTTTTGGTCACCTTTTCCATCAAAAAATGTTCTTGGTCACTTTTTCCATTAAAAGTGACTTCTATAATCACTTTTACCAGTCACCACCAAAAGTCACTATTGATCACTTTTTTTTTTACCAAAAGTCTTTTTGGGTAGGTACTTCTTACACCAAAGTCATTTTGAAATAAAAATGGGACTGTTGCTGAACAGAAATGACTCCTAAAGATTAGCAAAGTAGGTTATCCACTTTCTTAAACGCCTGGAAAAATCAGAGAATTTTGTAATTTTCTCAGGAATTAAAACAATAAGGTACCATAAATCATCTAGAAAAGTGTGTAAAATGAGAATTTTTCAAACCGAGCTTTCAAAATTATTCGATACGTTTTGGAAAACATCAGTGATGAAAAGGAGACGAATGAATTTTCCATTTAGTTCTAAATAGGTACATAATTTTTTCTATAAACATCTTTGTTTTCGCTTTACTCGAGCTTAATACATTCATGAGAATTTTAAGCTTTTCACGTCATAATACCCACAGAGGTTTTTTAAAATCGTAAATTTCACGTTGTCGCATCCTCCATACCCTTATCAATTTTTACTCTGTTTCTTGAAATTAGGTGTACCCGGTTAAACTTGCCTTCGTTTATGCTTCATAATGAGCTGAAAGTTTGAATTTTGTCCCAGTTGTTACGATTCTTCTTCATTCTTCTCTCAGATGAGCTTTAAGCTTTCAAAAGCCATTTTTCTGAGGCAAATTCATCTTCCCTCCAAGGGCGATGTTAGAGAATTTTCCCACGGACATCGATGTTCATAGTAGGAGTTGGATCATGGCTGCTCAGATAAAAAATTCAAATTATCCTCCCTCTTTTTGTACCCTTATCAAGTTTCTGGCTCCGGTTTCGGTTTCTGATGTCTGCCGGATTTTTTATTTTGAGGGATCTAAAATTTTTTAAGGAAGGTCAAAGAAAATAAAATTTCAGATAATCCACCAAAATTCATTTTTGAAATTCAGATTTCAAAAAGTCAAAAAATCAACCTCTTGAGAAGCTAAACTCAAGGGAGAATAAAAAATGAAGAAAAGTTCTTGTTCATTGTGCCATCCAATTCTCGTTCAAGGTTTGAATTGGAGAATTCGTAGTTGAGAGGTTCCCTTACGTTACTATAGAAATGAGAAAAGATTGAGAAAATTTTTCATTTTGAATTTTGTAAAAATACTTCAAAAGAAAATGAGCCAGAGATATGAAAAAACGATGAAAAAATATCCAATATTTCATAAGCCAGTCTTTTTTCAAAATTAAAAAAAAATTATTCTGTTCATGTTCTACGACAACTTTTATTTTGTTTTCGCAAATTGGAATTAGAAAAATCCTATTTGTTGATAATTTTTGAATCGTCATTCATGGGTATCATTTTTTTTGAAAATCAGTATCACACTTTTGAAGCCACATAAACAAACTTAGACTGAGACTTCAAATGGCTCACGCAGTAAAAAATTACACCGAATTATAAATTCGAATACTGTCGAAAATGCAACTTCGCAATCTTAATTGTGCGAAAATTAACGGTCACAAAAATTCCACCGAACTGGTTATATTTTTCTCATGTGGTATTAAATCATAAAAAATACTTTGGTAACATTTTTTTTGGTACTTATATTTTATTTTTAGCTTGTATACAATCCGTTAATATATCGTAAAACACTCTTCCCGGTTCAAATTTTATTTCCAGTTTATGAATTCAATCAGAGCATGAAAGCACCGAGTAATAATTATTCTCGTTAATAAAATTTTTTCTTTCCAAAATTTATTTATTACCAGTATTGTACCTACCAGAAAATTTCGATTATAATGATTTTTTTAATCAAAAAAAGTAGCCTATCAAGGTTACTTTGTTTTTTTTTCTTTACAATTTTACTTAATGTTGAAAAAAAGAATCTAGATTTCAAATTGTCGGAAAAATTGGCCAGGAAACGAGTCTCTGATTAAAAGAAACCTGCGTTCGAATTAATATTCTACTTCGATGTCGCGTGCTTTAGAAATGAAAAACGATATTGTGACTGAGAGAGGAGAAACTGTCGACTTAACGAGTTTATTAATAACTTGTGATCTGATATGAATATGAAGTTTACTAAAGACGACATTCATATGCATACTTGGCATATCTCACTATTCAATTTCGATCCTTTACCTACTCGTCGTATTATAGAACGTCGACCATAAATTACTCCTCGTTGAACTACGAAGCGTCGTCGAGTTCATCAAAGTGTGAAATATAATTACAAATTACACGCTTTAATCATTATTGTGGTTTTTATCTATGCGCAGACGAAACATCAAATTTAACAGCAAATTGCTCTCGAGTTATTTACACTTTATGATTTACATACTCGTACATTACATTTATCTAATGACGATTTTCCTTTCCTTGATTTTTTTCCAGAACGGAGAACGAGTCGTATGGGAATTTCAACAGGTGACGCTGAATCGCGTACCCGGCTATGGATTCGGTATCGCGGTCAGCGGAGGCAGAGATAATCCGCATTTCGCCAACGGTGATCCGTCCATTGCTGTATCTGATGTATTGAAGGCTGGACCTGCCGAAGGCAAATTAATGTGAGTACTTTGGCACAACAGTAGATAGCTCGATCTCGAGTTCGCGTTTTTGTCATTACCGTAGGTCGGAATCGGAAGAATTTCGATGCCTGGTGCTACTCGTAGTTGTATGTAATTGGTCTCCTTATAAGGGATTCGTCAAGGTTAATTAGTCATCGGAAAAGGGTAAAGGGTAATTGTTCGGACTCTCATTATCAAGGACTGTGTGTTTTATGTAATCTGAGCACGTTTGCGTGTTAACCATCTTTCTTCCATCGTTTGTGGGCAGATAATACGGGTATCGGTGTTTTAACTAAATGATGCGGCCTGTGCGATGTGTTTCAATAGTTTGTTGGATTGGCGTCTTTTTTTCTCGTGATTTTTCAGCTCTTATTCTCAGCAGAATTTAAATGTCAATATTCGAGTAACGAGTTGTAATGGATCACGATATGTCTAATGATTACGAGTATTAGTTTTTGCATTTTGAGCAATTTTTAGCCGAGTTGTGGACGTTTTTCTTCAGCAACTCTCCACTTAGCGAAAAAGCTATCTCTCCTGCAAGTGATCGAAATTGAATGATAAAAAAACCATTCGATTGTTCATGACGAGAGGATTTCAAAAATGTATTCGTTTTTGCATTTTGAGCAATTTTTAGCCGAGTTATTGACGTTTTTCTTCATCAACTCTCCACATAGCAAAAAAGCTATCTCTCCTCCAAATGCTCGAAATTGAATGATAAAAAAACCATTCGATTGTTCATGACGAGAGGATTCCAAAAATGTATTCGTTTTTGCATTTTGAGCAATTTTTAGCCGAGTTACGTGCGTTTTTCTCCTCTCAACTTCCCACTTCCAGGCAAAAAGTCGTTTCCCATCCAAATGCTCGAAATTGAATGACAAAAAAAATCATTCGATTGTTCATGCTGAGAGGTTTCCAAAAATGTATTTGTTTGTTGTTTTTTTTTTACGAAAAAACCAATTTAATAGGTAAGTACATATTTCTTGAAACAATTTTGTGGAGATTTTTGTCCACTATTTGACTTCTCACGAATCAAAAGGTTTAGAGTTCGCGACATTTTTTGGACACTTTTTTTTAAAAAAAAGGTCATTTTTGAAAAATTGAAAAAGTACTACGAACTTAAAATCCAAAAAATTGATATTTTTTCATTTTTTTCTTTGTTGGGAAAAATGCCAAAAATAAGCCCAACTATTTTTTGAAAAAATTATGTCGAGACGCTCACAAATTACTCGGGAAACACCAAGAAATTGGAGTTTCAGATCAGTTTTTTTGATTTTTTTTCAGAAAATGATTGAGTAATTCAAGTTCGTATTTTTTTTTTAGCTCTGAATCAAACACCACAACCATTCCAGACTACAAAATGGAAATACAAAAAATACTACCACTAATAAAAAAATTCAAACTTCCAACACCAAATCTAAACCCCTTTTTTTTTGACCCAGAACACAAAATTCCAGAAATTAAGTACATGTACAAGCCCAGTGCAGTAAAATTTGATGAAAAAAGCTCAAAAAAAAATGGACAAAATTTTCAAGTTCATTTTCTGAAAACCGCATTCAAAAATCAGGAAGTTTTTTAAATCAAAATTAAATAAACCCTGACCTACCTCAACCCACAAAAATGCTCCATATTACTGACCGAAAAAAAAGAGAAATTCGCCTGGTTTCTCAGGGGAATACCCATTTGGCCTGACTTTTTTCCAGTTCAATTTTTAGAATAATATTCACCTATTTCAAAAATGTTGGGTAAAAAATCAAAAATCATGAAAAAACGTCCATAGATTTTTGAAATGAATTACAATTACTGGCTACTGAAGTTAAATAGGTAAAACCAAAATTGATCATTATTTGCACATTTTTCACCAATGCCCACGACAGCTGATTATTTAAATTTCTAGGATGTGAGAGTTCTTGGAAAATTTTCAAAAAATACCCCCAAAAAAACAGGGATCTCCTAACTCTCTCACTCTGAAACCAGTGAAAAATCACTGATGTAAAGTCAGAATCGCAGCACTGGAAAAACCAGCAAAATTCACTGATTTTCAAAGATTTTCACTAATTTTTCAAAGATCTTCACAGATTTTTCGGGCAATTTCATAAATTTCATTGAATTGTCAGGGAATTTTCACTGATTTTCTGCAATTCTGACTGTTTCTCGGCGATAATTTTCACTGATTTATAAATGAGAGAGTAGATAATGGAAATTCCATCACTCCTTGATTTTTATTTTTGATTTTCGACTTCAATTTTAATCCCGTGAAAATTTTTCAGCATCTAATTATGATTTCACAATTTCTACCAATTTTTTTCATTTTGAGGCATGATTATAGTCCTTGGTTCTTCTGAATCCTTCCTTAGCTCGTAATTCAAATCAAAATACCATAATATCTCCTTTTCTGACTACCTATTCGAAATTTGAATTTTCCGACCCAAGGGATTTGGTACTTCATCATTCCATACACCTGAGGCTGCTATTAATGATCACGCGGTGCTGTGACTTTTCCGAGAACGTTTGGTACGCGCGTAACACGGTTACCTTGAACGTCGGCGCGTTGGAATGCGTTCCATATTATTTAAAAAATGACGAACCCACATCCACATCGTTTCGTCATACTAATTCGAAATGTCCGTTAACCGGCTACCACTCCAAATCGAAAAGACCTCATTATCTACTTAACACGCGTATCTAGCGTATTCTTCCCAGTTCTCGGCTTCGCAAAGGTAGGGAGAAGAAAACAATTCCTACTCTTTTCGTTGGAAACTACGTCCATTTACGAATTTCACCTGAAATGCCATCGCGAAGCCTTATTAAACGATCGAAATACTCTCTCGGATCGGAACCGTATACCTGTAAATATTCAGTACTAAACGAAGCCTTTGCAAAGCTCGTCCTCGTCGTAATACTTAGTTCATGGCCATGTCGCAGGTAGATCAGAACAACGTATCTCGGTATGATACGAAATAAAAGTGGCAGCTGGTAAGTAATGTTTTGTCTATAAACATTTAATCGGTAAATTTTTCTCATCAATTCTGCTGGTTCACGTGTTCCATTATCGATTATCAAATTCGCGATTTTATTATCATTGCCTCGACCTTGTACGATTTTTCTGAAATGTTTAAAATCGTTATAAATTTTTACCAGAAGACGATTACGCGAGTCCAGTTCCGCTGATTAGATCTGCGATAAACCTTTCGACCGAACTTGAAATTCCAATTGATTAAAATTTCTCATTTTCTCAGAATTTTCTTTTAGATCTACCGCTAATTTAGCAAATCGGTTCGGAATTTGTGTTTTTTTTTTCATTCTACTTGAGGTGAACTATTGTAATTTTTATTCAAGAAAATGAGACTTTTCGTGATGTTCATCTCGAGCTATTTAATTATATGGTAAATTATTCCTCTTAGAAGCGACGCGAATCCTAAGATTGGTCAAATAACGAGTCTATTTTTTTCACATACGCTACGAAAAAAAATATGGAGGAAAAGCTTGTCCAACTTCCAAGATTTGTGTAATTTTCTCATAGCTTAGAGGGCTCGAGAGGAGTTTGATTAACGGCCGAATGGGCGTATTAAACCGACTAGACGTGATAGAGTTAGTACCAGGTGCGATGTGTGATCTCGTCTCTTGGAGGATCCGTTTTCATCTCAACGTAGATGGGGAGGACCACCTCACCATCGCACTCGTGTGTGCCGGTAAATTAAAATATATCGACTTTATCACCATCACCACTGGAACGCGGATTCCGATTTGTTTACAGGATTTAAAGGTGACCCCATTGTTATGAAAAAGTTTTCATCTTATAAGATCAACATCTTGGAATAATTATATCGTTGTGTCGATCGAGTCCATGGTTTTGAGGAGTTGTTTTTTTATGGTCTGAGGGAAGTTCGGTGAATTGTGTATGGATTCGTTTAAATTAATGCAATAGATTGCGTAATGATTTTGTTCCTAAAAAAGAGAAGAGTATCTCTTTCCTCCCAGAAGAATCGAAATTAAATCACATCCAATTCACACAATTTTATTGATTTTAACGACTCAAAGTATCATTTCCACGAGTTTTTCAAAATCCAGATAAGAATTAACTTTCTCTTTCCTTCATCCTTTTACTTCTTTTTCTATTCCGTATTCCAGTTCATTCAATGGGGACTGACGAATCGAAAAATGGATTTTTTTAAAAGAATAGTGATAATATTGCAGGAAATTTAATCTGCAAGGGAACTTTCGAACTTTCAAAAGAATCTTTACACAGACTTTGGTCTTCCTCGAGAATTTTTCTTTCACTGCCCCACCTTACTTTTTTCATTGGTCTAGGACAAAAAAGAACTCTGATTTTGAAATCAGAACCACCAGAGACCTTGAAATTGACATCATGTAATCATTTTTCCAAGTTTTTTCCACCACTTATTAAAGCTTCCAATTTTAAATTAGTGATTGTGAATTGAAATAAAAAATTCTTACTGTCAAAAAATTACTGCGGGGAGGAGAGGGGGAGGTGAAAAGTGGAGTGCAAAAAAATTTTGAAAATCCTTCATTCACACAGATACAATTTTTAGGTCTCTCAAGCAGTTCTATTGAAAAAAGGTGATTATCAGGATGTTTTAACAATTTTTCAAGTACCCAGTTTCAATGGTATGAGCTCAAAATTCTTAATGAAATATTGAAAAAAATGACTCAAAAATTGTAAATTTTCAATTCATACAAATTTTTTTTACGTAAAGTACACATTTTCTTAAATTTTTCTAAATAAAACTGTGAATCATCTTTAAAAAAGCTGTTTATTTCAAATTTTTTGAAATAGACCTATTTTTCTCAGCTCTCTAATATCGAATTACCGCGAAAGTCGCTGAAAAAATCAACTTTGCAGCATTTGAAAATATCAATGAAATTCTTTGATTTTCAGCAAATTTTCATCAACTTTTCAAACAGTTTCTAAAATTTCATTGATTTTTACGGTGAATTATTCGCTAATTTTTTTCACTGTTAGTTTTTAATGAATTTTTTCACTGATCTATATGTACCTAGCTGCAATTCTGACTAGTTTCCAGCGATTTTTGATAATTTTTTACTGATTAATTTACTAAAAATTGAGGGGAAAAACATCAAAATTGAGCGAAAAATCATCCAAGTTGAGAAAGAATCAAAGAAATTTCACTACCAATTCGTGAAAAATTATCGATTCAGTTGGTGAATTTTCATTTTTGAATCACTAATTTTTTCAATGACTACAGAAAGAGTAAGTGAAAATTTACATTTTACTGATTAAATCCTAAATTATGGAAAAAATTGAAGCTAAAAAAAAATTTATTGAATTAGTATTGTTTTTCATTGATTTCTGCATTGACTAAATTTTGGTTATTGCATCAGTGAATTTTCATTGTTAACATTTAAGAGGGGGTAGCCACTGGCACTGACTCTGACAAGAGGATTCAGCAACATTGCAAAGGATCTCAGGTCCCCTCCAAGCCCAAAGAAATTATTTTTAACCGAAAAATGAAATTGTGATCGGAAAATTCCCAAAAACGATAACTTTTGGGAAGAATTTTGTTTTGAATCGAAAAATAGGAAAAACTGAGAGTAATTAGAATTAAATTGATATGATTTCAGGCGTTTATCGCTGTACCTATCGTACTAGGTACTTAATTTTGATTTTGAGAATGAGTATGTGTGTGGGGAGGGGGTGTTCACTTGTTCAGCTGAAGCAAAAATACACATCTATTTCAAAAAATAATCCAAAAAATTGCTCAAAAAACTTTCAAAAAACGAATGAGACCGTCAATGGATTAAAAAAAATTCAAAAATCCAACTAAACATTTTTGTTTCCTTTTTTTTTGGTCCAACTCGTATTTAATCTCTTCAAAACTGGATTGGAGTTGGTCTCAGATTTCTATAATCAAAAAGTAATCATTATTTTCAAAAATAGGGTTTTTTAGAATTCTAGAAATGTGAAATTTTAACAATTTTCACATCAAAATTCACTTTATGGCCATTTGAAATTTCAAAAAGCAAAAAATGAAATTATTGCATAATTATTGACGTTTTCTTTTTAGAACGTTCCTATCCCTTTGATATTCTTCTCGTCCCTCTACAGCGTTATTTTCAGGTGTCTTTCAGAAAGAAAAACAAGAGAAATGAAAAATTAGCAATTATTAAAATTTTTTAGAACCAGTATGCGTTTACACCAGGTACTCAATTTTTCGAAAAACTGGCCGATCGAGATCCTGATCCACAAAAAAGGGGAGAACGTATCCTAATTCCTAATCCACATCAATTCCAAAAACTAGAAAATTTGTAAAAAAAAATTGAAAAAAATTGGAAATTTCGGTCAAATAACTATGTCAGTAGAATTTGAAATAAAAAATCAAATTTTGTCACGAATAAAAATTAATTTATTCTAATTTTAAATTTGATTAGAAAAAATTTCTTGGAAATTTGACAGTCATTTTCTGAGTTTTTCTAAAACGTCGGCAATTTTTATAAATTTTAAATGGATGCCATGATGAGAGCGAGGAAGAAAGCAAATCAAATTTTCAGAAAGGGAATTTAAAAAAAGATCGAAAATTTTCATACGATATTAGAGCTTGCACTCCCTTCCTCTCGATCCCCAAAGGGAACCCGAAAAATATCAATTTTGAGGTACATTACATTCCTTCCATTTTGTGAAAGGAAAAAGGAACGAAGGTGCTTTGAAAAATATATCATTATTAATTAAAAACTAGTTCAACGATTACGCCTGCACTCGAATGAATATGTAAAAATTGATTTATCAGTATATTGGCCATGGACTTTCATCACTTCAGTACCTTATTACCTACATCTACATAAACTTAAACATTGCAGCTGGAATAAAGCCGAAGGGAGGGGTACGATGGCGGCTTTCCTTTTAATATGCATTGGCAAATTCCTGCAGCTATTCCATTCACAATCCTTTCACATTCACGAGATGGTCGAACGAATTACGTCAGAATTAATGTTCTGTACCAGCATTAGGTACACTACTTATCCATACTTATACTCCACTCTCGTACTATATTTATTCTTCATGTGAATTATGACTGTGTACAAAATGGTCGGATGAGGATTAAAGAGTAAAAAAAAATTCCTAATTCAAAGCAGATGGATGAATAAAGGTATTAGAGAGATATTACCACATGAGTACACTCGACGTATCTAACAAGGAGGGGGGAAAAAAACCTAAAAAACCTGCTCATTTCTGAAATGTTAACAAGTGCCCTGTTGCGGTTGAAACTTACCGGCGCGGCGCTGTGGAGATGTTAACGGCGACGAGGGTCGTAATAAGAAGATTTATGTCGAACGTTTCATTTCAATCTCGAATCCATCGGTCGTAAATTCGGTTTCACGAGAGCAGGATGTGCGATTCCCAATACCATCCGATTAGCGTCAGATGAGATTTGATGGATATCTATTTTTTTTTTGTTTAATTGTCTTTTTTTTCCTTTTTGTTTTGGTTATCGATCGAACTTCGGAGATGGAGAAGGTCGTCTATCTACCTAGGTACATTACTGACGACCACTGAAATCTTTTACAACCTGCGGAGGAATGTTGTTTTAATCACACGTGACTGGTTTTGTGAAGAATAGAGTCAGCCAGTGATAACCAGTCCCCCAATTCTAACAACGCCTTGGCTCTTTGTATTCCGCCTAGGTACCTATGTACATAGGTTCTCCTACCTTTTTTTTTTTCTCTCCAGCACTCCGGAGACTTTTACTCGAGAAGGAGAAGAGGCAGGAGCAGGGTTGCGGGCGAGGTGCTGTATTGCACAACTCGAAAATGTAATAGAATACCGATGCTGAGTTGATAATTTTCAATAATGTTTGAATAATTAATAAGACTTCTCGAAGGCTCGCCCAATCGGTATATTCGGTCACATTCACGCATATGTCTCTCCAAATGCTACCTTTGTGGGCTGTGTGTGCTACGATATCGAAAGCTGACCACAGAGTAATAAGTTATACTCTTGGATGAATTTTTTTCTCATGTAGATTGCGGTTTTCACTGCTGCATGTGTCGAATACCAGACAGATGTTGAAAAGAATTCGATATGTAGTCAATTTTGCGGTCAAGTTTCCACTTTTTTTCCCGATCAAATTCACCACGAATGTTCTGTTTTGACTAGTCGTCTCGCTGAACACCGTGCGAAGCATAAATATGATTTTAAAAAATACATCTTAATTAAGATTCCGCTCGGAGACGACCACTCCTTGTAATGTTGCAATGTAGGTGTAAACAGCCCGAAGATTGGTACTTATAACGAATAATAATTAATCATTTGTTCATGGTTTCCTAAAATCTAATCTAGGCATTTTTTCCCTCTACTTTTTCTGTCTTATGGGTTACCTGTGGATTATAAAATCTCCGAATGAATTTCTCCTGTCACGTCAACCGAAACGCGGATAACGTTTGAGCAAACAAAAGGTTCCCGAAAATAAAATGAAAAAAAGCCCAGAACGAATTGCTTAGATGGTGTGCACGTACGTGGGGTGTAGGTGTATTCATTGTATCCCCCCTGTTGTCTGTGATGCTCTAATCGTGGTAATTTGTTCGACCTTACCTGGAGTTTTCCGTTTTGTGATGAAAATTTTACTAGTTTTGACAAAAAATTTCAGTTTGTGTGGTCGTCGAGATGGCTATTTGACGAGGTAATTGCGACGAATTGGACGAATAATGATCGAGTGATGTAAAATATTGTATACTTCAGTATTTTGTCTGATGGATTGAGATTGGATTATGAAAATGATGGTTTTATCAGAGAATAAGAGAAGCATGAAGTTGAAAAAAGTGATTTAAATTTTGTAAGAAGTATTTTTAAAGTTGATAAGACCTTTATGAAAAATATATGCTAAAAAAAAATGTACAAATATAGATAAACTTCACCTTATTAAAGTACCTATCATGTCAAATTGAGAATGGTGTAGCTTTTATCGAATATTGACTCTTTAGGGTATCTCAGGTTATTAAACTACCTACGTAGTTCCTGGATCAAAGTATTCAATAGATATCAAAGTCGGTATGAAACCCAAGAACCGAAAAACAACACAAATTTGACCCTGTCGGAAAGAAAGGACCTTGTGTAAAAAAAATCGATATCTCATTTTTCACGTTTTTGGGCCAAATGACACCAAATCTGGACCAAACATAAAAATAAAGACATCGATTTTTTTACCCAGGGCAGGGTATCTAACTGATTTTTTTTTTGTAAAATCACTACTTTTTTTAAAAAAAATTTCAATTTGTACCCCCTCCCCCCCTCCTCCCATCGACTCTCTTTCCAACATAGAAAAAAACGATCAAAATTTTTTAGAGAAAAAAAAATTAAATTAGAATTTTTTTTTTCGTAACTGATGATTGAATTTCGCGTCTTCGGAATTTTTTCACTACTTTTTTTCAAATTTTCGTCCGAATTCACTACTTTTCCACTACCAGCATGACCGGTTTTTTAAATCACTACTTTTTCACTACTTTCACTACCCGTTAGATACCCTGCAGGGTCCCTTCTTTACGGCAGGGTCACAAATGTCGTGAAAAAATATGTAAATTAATGATTCAAAATACATCGAAAAATCAGTATGAAATAACACCATAATTATTCAAAATTTAAAGTGCTCAAATTCATTTCTCGAATTTTGGCGAATTTTTGAAATTTCTCACCTCATCGATCTGTAAAATAAAAATGTGATTTAATCAATGAAAAATTTGGTATATACCATATTTTTGACCTCCCAAATCGATTAGACGCGGTTTCAAAACGTTTCAGGGCTTACAGAAAATTTTGGAATTTTCCAGTCTTGGAGAAAAACTCATAAAAATGATCCATATGAATTTTAGCGCCAATAATCGCAGATAACAATATTGGTGACCTTTGATCGATAGAGCAGAATTTTTCAGTATTTTCAACTTTGAGTTCAATCTATATTTTTTGGTAAAAAACGGATTTTTTCCAGGAAAATTCAAAAATTTACCATTTTTTGGGAAAGATTTCATGTTGTACTTTCGATTTATTTTTGTCTGGGCTTAAAATTTTACTTTGAATTGGAATACCTCCCTTATGACAGGTAAGTAAATTATTTAAGTTGCAAAAAAATTATTGTCGACGATGAAAATCGTGCTCAGGTAAACAATTATTGAAATCTGTAAATTAAAAGTTGCGATTCATGAAGACATTTTTAAGTGAAGTACCAATCAAAAATGAATGTTTTTGGCCCTCAGAATACATTTGTGAGGTTATCTACTTTTTTAAAACCAAGGCACGTGAAGTATCCAAGATAAAGAAAGGGAACAATTTTAGTATGGTTATAACTACTTTAGAAATGGATTCTTGAAATCGAAAAACATGTATTTTGATATTTCACTCTAATTTTTCCTCCTACCCTCCGACCTTTTTTGATTTTTTTTTTTTGAAAAAATGAACTCAGCGAGCAAAAAAATACCCCTTATGGATTTCGATACCTTACTCGATAGATTTGAAAAATTCTCAATTTTGACCTTTCCTACTTTTTTGTGGGAGGGAAGGAAGGAAGGAGGGAGGGAGGGAGGAGGAAGATTAATTTTGGAGATCAAAAAACACGGGTTTTGATTTTTGATACAATATTCGATATTTCCGGAACTTATTCGATCCACCCTCCTTCGTCAATGCAAGTCCTGAAATAACTTTGGAATAAAAATAACTCCAAGATCATTCAGGAGCATCGAATACCACGCATGAAGTTCAATTTTCAATTTTTTTATATTCAAGTGTCTATTTGAAAAATGAACGCCTCCTTTTTTTATACGATTTTATTTGGTTAGACAACCCCCCTCCTCCTCCTTCCAGATGGAAATCTGAAAAATAACAGATCCGACTCGAGAAAATTCAAAGAATCAAATGCCATAAACCTGTTTCTGGCATGACTTGAAGCTGCGGGGTCACTATATAATTGCAAAATACGTACACTCTGTATAATATTTCAACAGAGATTTTACAATTTTTCGAACAATTTTTGTGATTAATAAAAGAAATTGTTGAAATTTTGATCAAGTTTTAAGTATGAAATTTTAAACAATATTCAAAAGTTACAAAAATCAGAGAAGATTCAGATTTTAACTCAAACCTCAAAAGTTGAAAAAAAATTATGAAATTGTAGCTTTAATTGTTTTCATCAAAAATGTTCATCCTCACTTTGCTGGGAGGGGGGGGGTGTCAATCTATTTCTATTTATCAACTTAATGACTTGATTTTTTCAAAAATTTCATCAGCACTTTTTTTCCTGAGTCTCTAAGATCATTTCTTTTTCATTTGATTATATTCAACTATGTAAGTATTTAGTGTAGCGAAATGTAAAATTTGCAGCCATTTCTTTTGAATTTATCGACTTGAAGTTCTTATTCTTCAAAAGTAGGAACGTAAGAAAAAAATTATGAAAAAAATTACAATTTTCAGTCTGAAAAAATCTTAAAATGATGCTATAAATTTTCATTTTCATGATTTTAGTGGACACTTTGTTATCCCATTTTAAAATATTTTCATATACCTAACCTACCTAAGTACCTATGTAAATAATTTCAACCGTTTTTTCATAATTTTGAAAAAAAATTGATCAGTTTTTAAAATGGTACATAGTTCAACAATTTTTACACATTTTTAATAATTTTTCTCATTTCGCACAGAACTTTAATGATTTTTTAATCGGTGAAATTATCAAAGTCTTTCTTTAACGTCTTAGGTCAAGAAATTTTCAAAAATGATTATCTTTTAAAGAAACGGTGGCAAGTTGATTTGTAAAAAAAAAATCAACATAAATTCCATTTCAGTATGTGAACGTTTTTCAATCTTTTCTCCCTTCCAAAATACAAAATCAGGCAGGGCAGGAGAAAGATTGCAATATCCGAAAAAAAAATATAGAGAAAAATTCACCACTTTCGTAGAGGCAGATGCGGGGGAGGGGGTAATAACTCTGAATGAAAAAATTGAAAGGCTATAAGAATCGTCATCTCAAAACGTGTACAGAAAATACAAAATTTTCGAGGTGGTTTTGTAATTGAAAAACTTTTTTTTTGTAGATAATTCTAGCCAGGAATATCAAATTTTGAAAAACATTTTCTCTTTTTTTAAAGCTCTTTTTCAATGCTGTTTCTCTCGGGCTACTGATTACTTGAAATTAAAAATTTTGAAACTATTCCCTCTTTTGTGATAAAATCAAGGTTTTCAATAATTAAATAAGAGCGAAAACGACGATCAAAAATGAAACCTTATTGTCATTTTTTCAAGTCTGAATTACACCAAAATTACAATAGGTATTCAATATTCAAATTTCGAGTTGCCAATCATTCCTCCCAACAGTCGTAATTTTTTCGTAAAATACTTCTCGTGTTTTATTTCATCTATGATATACTCTTGCGTCATAAAATTTCATAATAATCGATTCGAACGTTTCTCAATTTTCAGGGTTAACGATCGCATCACCAGCGCCAATGGTATCTCGTTGGAAAACGTCGACTACGGTAGAGCCGTCCAAGTACTGCGGGACAGCGGAAACAGCGTTACACTTTCAGTCCGCCGAAGACTCCTGTTACCATCTCAAGAACCTCATATTTTGCGAGTGCAACTGAACAAAAGTCGTAAAAAAGACGGTAAGAATGCGCATTCGTTTTGTACTTGCCAAAATATACATTAGAACATTACATACTTCCATAGGTATTTTTTAAAGTAAAATTTCATGCTTATAATAAAATCATTATAACGCGAATTCGCCACTCGCGAAATAAAGAGCATCGTTTATTTGACCAACAACGAGAGCCGAATCCGAAAACCGAATTCCATTCTTGTGATTCACAATTGCTACACAGATTGCAATGTGGAACCGGTTTTGCATATACAGATACTTCTAAGCACCTATCTATACGTCTATTAATTTATGGCGGATTTTTTTACCTTTACATTTACAGATTTTGGAATCATTCTGGGTAATCGGATATATATCAAAGAAATAGCTAATACGAAAATAGAAACAAATGCCGGACCGACGTTACAAGAAGGTGACGTCATCCTCAAAATAAACAATCAACCGGCTGAAAGTCTAAGTCTAAAAGAAGCTAGAAAATTAATCGAAAGTAGTAAAGAAAAGTTACATTTGACTGTTCGACGAGAAGCTCGCACCAGCCCATATTCCATTTATTCCAATAATAATCAACCAAAAGGTATCGTAAAAATATTCTGAAAAAAATTGAAAAACACGAGGAAAATCTTTCAAATCGATACACCTTTTGTTTGCAGAAAGTAACTACATGGATATGTTGAACGGAAACGTATACGGGGCATCGCAAAATCTCTACGTTCAACCTCCTACCAGACAAAATATGTCGCTGGAATCGGAAAAAAGTAATTTAGTACCCAGAACAGGACGTTCCAGGAATCCATTGCTGGACGTCTCTCTAACGCAATTAGATAGACCAGCGTCACCGCTTAATCGTAACCTCAACCTTAGTCACGAAAGTATAGGTGAGTGAGAGAAATAGTTGAAATGAAAAAAACACCTTCGCATTCTGCGTAGGTTTTTGTAACTTGTTAGCGTAACTATTTGAAATTTTTCGCACATTGCTAATTTTAATACGTACTACGTACTTCTACATATGGTCAACTTGTCCTTTTTTTTCATTCTTGCAGGAAATCTACCGCCAATTAATCATAGTCATAGTTTAAGCCATAATATAAATCAAGAAAATCACGATATTATCGCTAGTCAACATACTCATTTACGAAGTCGTAGTGTCGTACAGGACCACCAAGAACCTCCGAGACCGCCACCTCCCAGACCAGAAGGTAATACGATATGTAACCCTTTTTTTGCTCGTTTGGTACGAGAAATTAATCCGAGATTTGATTTCGATTCGCAGATTATTACGGTATTTCGAAATTACAAGAAGAAGAAACCAATGGCCATAGATCGAAGTTTCCAATGTAAGAAGAGCTCCTCAAGTTGGGTTTGATTGGTTGAAATTTGAATGTAATGTGAAAATTTATTTTTCCAGCGAGGATCCTAGATTCGTAGCGTTCCAAAAAGAAGGCTCGGTTGGGATTCGTTTAATTGGTGGAAATGAAGTTGGCATTTTTGTTACCGCTGTTCAGCCTGGCAGTCCTGCTTCTCTTCAGGGGCTACAAGCTGCTGATAAGATATTAAAAGTGAGTTTTCAGATTTGAATTAAAAAATTTATTGATGGATTGTTGATGATCGATTTCGAATTATCGATTTTTTGCATTATTTTTTCAGGCTAATGATTTAGATATGAAGGGTGTAACTCGCGAAGAAGCTGTACTCTTCTTGTTAAATGTTCAAGATCAAGTTCACTTAATCGTTCAAAATAAAAGGGAAGAATACGAGCAAGTTTTATCCAATCATTTGGGAGATTCGTTTCATATCAAGTAAATAATTGAATTCATATTTCATTAGAAATTATTTTATTACACGAGATAAATGCATCATCGAAATGAAAACTCAAAAGAGAATGGGGGGGGGGCACCTTTTCGGAGAAGGGGCAGGATGACAGATCATAGATCAATTTTTCTTATCGTGTTGTTTATTCACTAAATTGGAGAAACGAAATACTTTGAAAATTTTCCGAATAAAATTGCCCAAAATCAAGAAAATTTTGTCTACACAAACACAACAAATGAAAATGAAAAATAAAATCGTTGAAATTGAAAGAGTCACGTAAAATTTTAAAATATTAAAAAATACATACTTTTAATTTTGAAAAATCTAACTTTTAAATGGACATTTTTACAAACTTTTTTCCAGTGCTGGAAAATTCTGAAATTTTTTTTTTGGAAATTTTGAAACATCACTAAACTGCTTTCAATCAATTTGGAAAATTGCAATAAAAGGTTAAGATCATTGAAAATTTTCAAATAAAATTTTCGAAATTAAGAAAATTTTGTCCAATATTTTTTTTTCTGGTCATGAAAATTGATAAGGTAAGACACAAAAATAACAAATGAAAAGAAAAAATAATAAACGTTAAAATTGAGAGAAAAGTATCATTTTAAAATCTCAAAAAGTACTTTCAATTTTGACATAAGATAGAAAAATTAAGCTTTTAGATGGACATTTTTATATGATTTTTCCATTGCTGGAAAATTCCAAAATTATTTTGATGGAGACTCTAAAATGTCTCAAAATTGCTTCCAATCGATTTGGGAAATTGAGAATTTTATACATTACATACCAAATTTTAGTTCTTTCTTTGACTGATGAAATTTTCATACCTAATGCAGCTCTTGAAATTTTGTATTTGAAGTTCTTTTATTTTAAAATATTTCACTGTTGGTTGAAATATTTTCCTTCTGAGCAAATAACAATTATGAGGGAAAATTTCGCTCATTTTCACGTTGAGGAATGGATTAAAATTTTTTGAATGGCCATGATGAGAAAAACTTTTCTTTCTATAATTTTTTTCTGAGGGAGGGAGGGAGGGAGAGGGGTGAAACTATAAATTCACAACAATTTTTGGTCTGGAAAATCATAACCTTCGGTTCCGGTTTCGGTTCTGGTTCCAACATTTTGATTTTGTTTTCGATCCTGATTTTCAAGATTTCAAACACAGTTTCTGATTTAATGTCTTGGTTCTCATTCTGGATTTGGTTTTAAAATGCTTATATTGAGTAATTCTGGAACAGCATTATGATTTCAGTTCTATACTTTTAACATTTTATTTTTAGTTCTGGTTTTGAAAGTTTGATTTTGGTTTTAATTTCAAAATTCTTGTTCCAATCTTCATTCAGCTAAACTGAATTCGATTTTGATATTTTTTAATTATTTCAAAATTGATTTGTGGTTCTGCTGCGTTTATTTTGGTCCAGGTTACATCGAATTTGGTTCAAAAATTCACATTTTACTGTTTTAGTTTCATTTTTGGCTCCAACATTCTAATTTTAGTTCAACTTTCGAATTTTAATTTTTGTTTCGACCTCTGCTTGAATTTTCTGTTTCATGTTTTCACATTTTCGTTTCGATTTCGATACCTTTTCTTACCAAAAATTTCATAGTAAAATCTTGAAATTAAAATTTTTTACCAAATTTGTAATTTTGAAGGCTTACCATTAGATTAAGGTGGATGATTTATAAAAAATGGGACTGATAGTGGTCAAAATGGACTTTTTGAATCTTGAAAATAATGGATATTTTTAAAAATGGCGTTTCTCTGTTTTGGCTTTGGCTCCTGTCTGGTGCCAGTTCACCAACCCTACAAACTTTTTTCCTGAAAAGAAATCAACTCCAAAATGAAATTTTGAGCCAATGCTTCTCAATTAAAATTCCATGTGAGATTAAAAAAAAATATATGGTTATGAAATAGCCAAAGGAAGAGTAAGGGGAAAAATCCTTCTGACAGCAATAAATTTTTGCAAGTAGGAAGGGAAAATAAATGCAAAGAGTAGCACAATACTGGGCAAACTGGTATAATTTTCAATTTTTATTAAGCATAAAGGGGGTCATGGCCATTCCTTAATCTCTCTCTGAATTTACCTTTGAAAATAAGTCAATGATTTGCTCAAGTAGTGAGCAAAAGTTTCTCACTTCCAAGAAAACGAATTTGGAAATTCGCAAAAATCTGAAATTTTGATGTAAGAGAGGAAGAGAGAAGGGTAAAATTTCTCACAAAAATTTTCCGAAAAGTTTCAATATTCAGAAGTTTGTTGTAGTCAATAAATAAGCGAATCGACATGATTGGAGGGGAAGGGAACTCGAATTTTAAAATTTCCGGACCCAGGTTGATGTTTTCTCAGATTTTCAACTCAAAATGGAACATTTCCAAATTTAAAAAAAATCATCACTTATCAATTTTACAAATTTACTGATTAGAAATTAAATTTGGTTTCGGGGATTTTCCAATACAGCTTGGATAATGATGTTTGCTGTAAAGAAATACATTCGAATTAGCTTTTATATGAATTTTCAATTAGGTAGTAGGTCTAGATACCCCCATAACCAAACGTTCAAATCAGATTCCAACTTCTTGGTCATTTTTATTCGTTTCCATTTAATTTATAGCCAAAAATTAAACATTCGACAACATTTTTTTCAAAAAAATCATTCCTTTTACAGAGCTCACTTCGATTACGACCAACCGAACAAAGGCGAGATGAGTTTTCGAAAAGGAGATATATTCCACGTGACGGATACTTTGCATAATAACGCTGTCGGGTCTTGGCAAGTTTACAGAATTGGTAATTTTTTTCACATATTTGAAAAAAAAAACAACTTTAAACAGGCGATCAATTTATTCGCGACGAGAAAGAGGCTAATGCACGGCGAAATATTTACAATTTTTTTAGGAAGAAATAATCAAGAGGTGCAGAAAGGTATTATACCAAATAAAGCCAGAGCCGAGGAACTGGCCACTGCTCAGTTTAATGCCACTAAGAAAGAAATAGCTACTTCGGAAAGTCGAATTAGTTTCTTTAGGAGAAAAAGAAGCAATCATAGGAGATCTAAGTCGCTTAGTAAGGTAAGCCGAAGGCTCGAAGGTCGATTATTTGCAACCTGCACCTGGGTACTTGTTCCGGATGTTAATTTTATTATGTATATGTAGGATCATTGGGATGATGTCGTATTCGGAGACAGTATTAGTAAATTTCCAGCTTACGAAAGAGTTATTCTTAAACATCCCGGATTTATCAGACCTGTCGTATTGTTTGGTCCTGTTGCTGATATAGCTAGAGAAAAATTATTGAAAGATTTTTCAGATAAATTTTCAGCTCCTCGTAAGTATTTTCTTTTAATCATTGATTTTTGAATTTTTTTCACAAATTTTCAACAAATTTCGTCGCACTTTTTTTCCATAGAACTTGAAAATCCTCTGGAAGGCGTCAGCAAGAAAGCCAGCGGTATCATAAGATTGAGTGCAATTCGAGATATTATGGATAAAGGAAAACATGCATTACTCGATATCACACCCAACGCCGTTGACAGATTGAACTATGCTCAATTCTACCCAATTGTTATTCTTTTACGAGTCGAATCAAAACAAGTTATTAAAGATCTTCGAAATGGAATAACAAAGTAAGGCGTAACTTCCTCTTTGGTCTGTTTCGTAATCAATTGTAATGAAGGTATCGCGAATTTCAAACATCTCATACCTCTGTTCACAGATCAGCGCACAAAAGTAGTAGGAAATTATTCGAGCAGAGTCAAAAATTAGAAAAGGTTTGGTCTCATGTGTTCTGCGGATCTATTACTCTTACCGGACCGGACTCGTGGTATCGTAAATTACGAGAGTTGATCGATAAATACCAAAGCTCTCCTGTGTGGATTAGCGAAGCCAAGGTAATTGGGTGGAGGATTTTAGGCCTATTTACATCTCTTTATTTATAATGATCGATATCATTTTTCAAATTTGCAGAACTGTAATGAAATCTTATCCGATTGTTATTTTCCTCCGATGTATTATGTGCCTTCTTCTTATGTCATGCCTTCTTCTGTAAGTTATCAAATCAATTATCCACCTAGTCAACCCCTTCCTGTGATCGAGGAGTATTTCCTCGGTTATGTATGAAGCATTTCCTATCCACTCATTCGTCACTTCCTCCTTTTTTTCTGTTCTTGTTGCGTAATTGTTTGTATTTGTAATTTGTGTGTTATCATTTTTTAGAATTAATTTCTTATACGAAGATATTTGTGTCCTATCCTTCCTTTCCTTCTATTCTGATAATAGGAAGTCTTCAACGAGTAAAAATTTGCTCGAATGTTTTTCATGGTTCCTAAAATTGCATTATTTGCTTAGAAATTTGTAAAAATAATTTTTATCACGAAAAAAAAATGCAAAATTGAAAGATAAAAAATTGAAATATCGTTAGAATGAGAAAAAACTGCAGCGAAGAAGAAAAAAACATCCATTAAAAAAAATTCTCTATTGATACCAAATTTATACGAAAATTGGTACAATTATGGACGTTTTGAAAACAAGGCATAAAACTATTCAAAATGTCGTATAAATTGTTAAAATATTGTCAAAGTTGTTTGAAAAAACACAAAAATGTTTGACATAGGTAGCTATAAAAATTGCTCAAATATTGGTAAAAATGGAAAAAATTATCCAAGGACTGATGAAATTACAAAAAAAAAAGTTACCCATTGACATTTTTTGTAAAATTTTGAGAAAGTCTCTCTATTCATTAAAAAAGACCAAAAATTGATTAAAATTGTAAAAATTTGGCAAGATTTTCTTCGATCATAACGATCAATATTTTTTCAGTTACTTACCCATATATTTGAAAAAATCTGCACATAATTTACATCATTTTTGCACAAACTTTTATTGTAAAGTTTGCAAGGTGTTGGAACAAATTTGTTATCAATTTTAAGCAGTTTTCATCTCATTTTCAAAATTTTTTTAAACAAATAATGGAACCAATGATTTTAAAGGTTGGAACCAAATGGAAACGTCTTTCCAATAATATTCTGATTTCAACAATTTTGGCTGGTCAACTGATTCAAAGCTTTTCAAATTAAAAAAAAAAAGTTTTTGAACGAAAATAACATGTGACCCTGCCGGAAAGAAGGGACCTAGTGTAAAAAAACGATGTCTCATTTTTCACGTTTTTGGTCCAAATGACACCAAATCTGGACCAAACACATGAAGACAGATTTTTTTTACACAGGTCCCTTCTTTTCGGCAGGGTCAGGGTCACATATCATAATTATTTGAGTGTCGTCGCGACAGAATCATTTTTACCTCTTTTGTATTTTTTCTGACTTGAAAAATACTTGAAATTTTTATTGAGAAAAAAAAATGAAAAACTGTGCTCTTAAGAAAGTTTTCAGATAAAACCTAAAAAAAAATTCAGAAAGCATAATGAGGTTCAAATGCAGAGCAAACCTGAATTGAGATCACTGGAGAGGAGGGTCGGGAATGAGCATAATTTGAAAAAATTGACTTCAACAGATTTCAATTTTCAAATTTTTGACTAAATTTTTAAATTATTGACTATTTTTTTACAGTTTGAAAACAAAATGTTTTTCGTAAAAACTCATCATTTTCTACCTAATTTTTCCAGTTGAAACTGCAATTTTGACCCAACTATAAGAAAGTTAAATTTCACCCCTAATTTTTGTTCTTTTTGGAAATAAATTTTTAGATATTTTTGAGATTGCTGATTGCTAATTTTTCTGAAAAACTGTCAAAACTAAATTTTAAGCCTCCTCTCACTTCAATATTTTCATGATTCAAATAGGTACAAAAATAAACCAGAGAAAAATGTTTTAATTTTCCGAAATAAAAGAACAAAAAAAAATTGACAAAAATAGTAAAAAATTTGGATTTTTTGAAAAATTAATTCTATTTTTGTCTCAAATTAATTATGGATGTGATTCTTGGACAATTCGATGAAAAGTCCAAAAAATTATATATATTTTTTACAATTTTAAAGTAGTGAGCCTGGATTTAGAAAACCATCCTGAGAGGTCAAAAATTCATTTTTGAGTTGACAATGATTTTGAGCTTTTCAGGAGTCAAATCTAAAGAAAATCTCAACTCAAAAATCAATTTTTTACCGCTACAAATGGTTTTAGCATCCAGACTCACACATTTTAAAATTTTTGAATAAAATTTCAAAAAATTCCATTCTATAATTTTTTTACAAATTCGTATGACAAACTGATTTCTGTAAAAATTTTAAACAATCAAAAAATTTACTTTTAGTTCCTCTGCTCTAGGATCTAAAAAGTCACTACCAATGAAAGCTCTGTGGTTTGAAAAAAATGATCTCAATTTTTGAGCTTGGATGCAGAAATAACCCTCAAGTAAGTATAAAAAAATTGATTTTGAGTTGAGATACTTTCCTGATTCTGCCTTTTCCGAAAGGCTCAAAATCAGTATCAGCTCGAAACCAATTTCTGACCCCTAAGGGTGATTTCTGTATCCAGGCTCGCATCTACATATCATTTTTCTGAAATCAACAGTTATAAAAACTCTTTAAAAAACGAAAAATTACCCCTCTCTACTCCTCGTCTCAGTACATTATCATTTTTAAAAAATGGGCGTATTTTGATAAATTTCTCAAATCCATTCCTCGTATTGTTTTTATTCTCTTATTCCCCGAACCTGTTTTTTGTCTAAGCACTTGTGTATTGTGTATTCGTATTGGTATAATTTTCGTACCGTGTGACCGTTTTATATGTTTGTTTGTTGTATATTTTGTGTACAGCCGGACGAAGCACTTTCGGACGACTTTCTGTTTCCTATGACCTCTCTTCGTTTGTCATACGCTTCATCACCGGAAAGCGATTTAGAACAGAGTAGCGGCTTGTTGAACATGTCCAGCACATCCTTACCGCCTAGATTAGTTAAATGCTCAAGTGACCCGAGTATCGCCACTCAAGACGATACCACTGTCCCCACGTATAACCCACCTCCTCCTTATACACCGGCGTTATTCAAACAAGTGGGTATTACCTACTTTGAAACAAATGTATTTTAGTGACGATTACTTAATTTATCTATCTGGTATGGAATTATTTCAGACCGCTTATGAATTAAATCAAAATTTACGTTTACAAAATGAAAAATTCCCGTATCTACCATCAGCTGTGGGATCTTCTGACGAAGTAAATGGCGTAAACGGTACACCGCCGGATTTACCTCCTCGAATTGATCGAAACAGTAAACCAGTACGAACGGTTAATGGTAGATCGGCTCAAGAGAGATTATTCGGTAATGGTGGCTCAAAAGAGCATACAGAACCGCCAAATTATATCAACGCTACACCACACAGACTACCAAATGCTACTTCTTTAGGAAGACACAATAGTAATGCTAATTCATCGACGAATATGAATAATAAAACGGTAAGGGAATTTTGTTGGGTTAATTTGACAGATGATTCTGACGAGTTGAAGATATTATAATTATTTTTTGGTCTGGTCTGATTTACAGAATAGTTACGATAGCGTGTCATCGTACGATAGTTATAATCAACGTTCTATACCGAATATTCACGATGATCTCAAAACCTACAGCGATCGAGAACCGTACAGATACACGAGGTCTACTCAGCAGCCGATCAAGCATAGCAATTCGGATGCTCACAGGCCTCAGAAACCGCCCGATTATCCACATTACAGGTAACGTACTGAGTGCTAATAATATGTATGTCTTGTGTAGTGAATGTTTTTCCTTATCCTGAATACCTGGTCCATTAAAGGAATGAACAGAAATGACCTTGATTTGATTTGGTTGAAAGGAAGAGATTAATTCAAAATTTTGAGAAAAAAAATACTAACGTTAGAAATTGTTTTTTGGTATTTACTTATTTGGCTGCTTTTAAAAATCGAATAATTTTGAGGTCAACATTATTGATTCGGATTTTCCCATAATCACAGCGAAAAATTTTTCATTTCTGGAGTTAATTATTACATTTGTTTTATGCTATAATTCCTAAATCATTTTCATACAAAAGAGATTTCGACGACCCAAGTTCAAATTGAAATGTAAAATTGCATTTTTTTTTCAATTTTTTTCTGAAGCTGTATCTCATTTCAAAATTACATTTATTTACCAAAATTTCAAAATTCAAATTTCCAAATATATTCAGTTTTGATTTTTAAAAATTTTTTTCGATCCCAAATTTTTTTATTTCTTTTTCAAATTTTTTCCAACCATCTAAATATGTACTGAACTTCTTCATTTGAAAAAAATATTTAAAGATATGAAATTGAAAATTTCTCAAAAAATTCCAAATTGAAAATTTTTTTGATAATTTCAAAAAAATTACATATCCATGGATGAAAAGAGTTTTTTTTTATGATCAAAAAATAAAGAAATTGGGGCTTGTGACTCGAGCAGGGAATTAGAAAATTTAGTTCAATTCAAATTTTCTCAACATTTCCAACGATTTCAAACTTTTCCCTCAATTTTTTCATTTTTGAATAATTAAAAAAATATTCAACATTTGTTTTTAAAAATTTCCAACAATTTCTACCAATAATTCAAAAATTTTCCAAAAAATAGTTGAATGTCGTTAAAATGGGGGGGGGGATGAAATGAAAATTAGACAGATTTTGAGAGAATTGAAGTTCAAACTGTTGAAAAAATTTTAGTATTAGATATAAGTTTTTGAAAAATTTAGAAATGAAGAAGTTGAAAAAATTTTGAACTTGGAATAAATTCGGTCATGGATTGTAGAAATTCTATTTGAGTCAAAAAGTTTCAAGAGCTTGTAGTCTTATGACTTGAAATGAGCTACCATCCCCTTTTCTTCAAAACAGTGCTGTAAAAATATCGATACCTGCATTAAAAAATTGAAAAATGGAAATTAATTTTTGATAAATACTCATAAAAAACGTAAAGCTAATTTTTAAAGGTGAATTTTGAATTTGAAAAGTGAAGCATTATGAAGATTTGAAGACTTGGTTTTCATTTTTTTAATCCTTAAATCTTTTTTCAAATTTCAATCTTTCAATTATTCTTTGAGGTCAAAACTGAAATCATTTTAAAATTTGATTTTTTTTTTAATTTTCATCTTACTCGTCACTTTTTTTTGGAGTTCTTTCGAACTTAAAACTGAATCAATCTATTAAAAATTAAAAATTTTGATTTCTCAAAGTCTACACTTCAATTTTTTGTAATTTTAAATCTTCAAACCAAGCACAAACCTAGATTGGCATTTTGATAGACAAAAAATTGAAAAGTTCTGTCTTGAAAGGATTTTTACTAATCTTTACAACGTGAGTAAAATCTCTTTTCCCTCCCCCTCTCTCGGTCAATCCCGTTTTAGTAAGTACAATTTTTTGATAGGTCCAGCTAAATTAAGATGTATGGAAAAATCTAAAGATTGAAATTTTCGGGGAAAAGGGGACATTGTTGTGGAACTTTATGGAATAGTCTAGTAAAAAAATTCTAGTATGAGATTCCTGAGAAAATTGTCTGCAAAACTACATTCTCTAATCTGATTAATTTTCCATAAGAGTCTCTGGTTGGAGCAAATTCTCGATTGATTTTTGGTATATGTACTTTTTCTCGATTTTTTCAATCTCATAGAGGCATCTTGGCAACTCATTTCGGATTTGATTTCTCGATGCTTTTAAAAATAAAAATCCGTGTGAGTTATTTTTATCCAGTTCATTTTACGAGAAATATTCATTTGGCGAGTGGATTGAGAGTGTGGTCAAACGATGTCGAAATTTTCAGAGAATGAGAAAAAATTTTACTGAGTGAACCACAGATTTTACAGGTTTTTTTCCAAAGGAAAATAAAGTTTGAAGTGGGACAACAGTGATATTTTCAACTTTACAAAGCACACAGTTCTCGAGCACAGCTGGAAAGCATTCCCCTCCCCTCACCCTCTACAGTTTTCTTCCAAAATCCAAAAATTTCAAAAGTGAAAGTTCGTGATTTTTTTGATTTTTTTTTACATCTTTTATTTGGAACGTGAGTTTATTACGATGCAAAAAAATGAAAGAAAAAATAAGTGTTTTTTCTTATATTTTTTAAAAATTATTGAGGAAAGGGGGTCGAAATTTTCGAATTTTGAGCGAATAGGCATTTATTTGATCATTTTTCCAGCAGAGATTAAAAATTATCGTAAACATTTTTAGAAAATTTTATATTCTGAATTAGGTACATGCAAAGGCAATGGCATGGCATGCGTTAGAAAAAAAAAAATTAGGGAAAATATTGAAAATTTTGTGTCAATAAGTGAAAGTACTTGACCTATTTTTTTTTTCAAGAAATTAAATTTAAATTTATTTTTAAAAATTATTTGCAATTGCAACTGATTTTATTTATAAAAAATCACACTATATTTTACAATTTTAATAGTGTTTCAAGTCCTATTTTCCTTCGACTTTGTCTCATAGTCATAACCGTTCATTTTTTTATTGGCCTCACACGGAAATCCCACGATCCTGAAGTTATCTAGATAAAATACTTGACGAATTAATTTCATGTTCCAGGATGATATACGTGCCTAAAAAAACGTATTCCACATTCTTACCTAATCTCTTACCTAATACAAGATTTAAGTGTATGTTTAGCATGTTAGTTTAACCTCGTATTTGTTTGTACTGCAGACCACCCGGTTTGGTAGAATATGCCACAAATAAACCTTTACCACCACCCAAAGCTCCGCAATCGTATAAACCCGTACCGCCACCTAAACCCAAAAATTACAGACCTCCTAATCAACACGCTCAGCAGTCTTCGCAGCCTTCTTACTTCCAGCATAGCACAATTAAAGAGATGAACGGATACCAGCACGCTAAATCTTACAGCATGGCTGATGCAACGACTAATAATTATAGCACACATATACCTAATGGGGTAAGAAGGAAGCTAAATTCACCATTAATTTAGAATTCGCTTAAATTTATAATTCAATTGTATGCTTTTTTCAAAATCCCAGATCACTTCTTCGCCATCTAGCAAATACTCGATCGATAATTCCGATTCAAACGGTTTCGATTCCGGCCACGGAAGTAGTCTAGATCGTAGCACGTATGATCGCAGAACTGGAATGAGCAGCAACTCATCCCAATATTATTACAACGTAGCACCAGCAAATAAACACCAACGTGAACTCAGTGGCCTCGATCTTACTCACAGAGAACAAAGAGGCAGTGCTTTTGAGCTATACAAGAAACCCAGCGAACAAAGGAGTATGCATTACCATATCGATCACAGCATTAGATAAATTTCTTTCATTTTATTATCCTAGACAGATTTTTACTCATGTGCCAATATTTTTTTAATACTATAAGTATCTTTCATTAGTATAAATGTTTATACAAAGTATTTAAGAATTCATTTACATGGATACCTATATCTTTATTGTATTATTTTGTAAGTACCTATCGCGAATACGTATCGGATCAATATTTTTCCATAGGTTCATTATGAATCTAAACGTAAAGATTCCAAGTTTTTTTCTGAATAAAATTACCTACCTATGTTTTCAATTTATAAATATTGTATTATAAAATTGATACCTATATAACTTACATTTTTTTTATGTGTTCTATTTACTTGTTAACGATTACACGTGAATTTGTTTTGTATGTTTAACGAAACGCCAGTATGTGTAATTTTTTTTGTATTTTATGAAAATATAATTTACGTTATTTTTACAATATTGTCGTTTTTGGATTTTTTTTGAACGAGCGGAGCTCAAAATTTTAAAAACAGGAATTCGAAATTATCAATTTTCATTTTTTTTTTTTTTTGAAAATGATAAAAGATGAATCTTGCTTGCAAAATAAAAAAATGATAAATTATTCTAAATGCATTTTTTTATGGTTATTTTTATTTCATAAATTTACTTAATCGCGGATTCATAAATCGTATTGAACTTGCGCAAGTATTGGGGTTGTCATCATTAACTCCGCCTATACGCGAATAAGGGGATAATGTAAATCTTTCTCGTTGATAGTTCTATGTATTAACTGTTCATCTTTTGATAGGACAAAAAAGATTTCATTTTGTGATATCGTCGTTCCAAGGTATTTGATCGTGGAAAATTTTTTATGCGAAAATCAACAAGTTATTATGAATGCAGGTGTCGAAGTGACTGAGGTAAGATGAAATTTAATTTTATACCAATTTTTCACTTGAGTGTCATGTAAACTTGAAAAGTTTAGATTTCAATGAAAAAAAAAAATTATTTACAATAAGACCGGATAATTATTTTCAATTCTTAATAATTCTGAACTATATTTTGAATATTTCGATATTAAAATTTAATTTTTTCATCAATCCAAGGGAAATTTCAATTAGGTACTGACTTTATAAATTTGGATTTTTGGTCACTTTGATTTTTCTCTCTGAAATAATAGATTTCTCAAGGGGGTATTTCAATCGAAGTACCTATAGATTTATTGAATTTTAATATAATTTAAAATGTTTAAAGTAATAAATTTTATTCTTCAAAAAATTACATGCAAAACTGAATTTCTCAATCATGATCAATTTTTTCTCATTTTTTTTTTTATATCTCAAGTGAAAAAATGTTCATTTTAAAATTCATAATTGAAATTGTTCCAATAGAATCCTAGTACATTAATTTGCCAAAATTTCATCATTTTATGCCTCATTTCATCTATTTTAAAGACCTTTGAATTGATTTTACTGATTAAAATTGTTGTATTTTCGAAGAAAAAAGAAGGTGGAAAAAATCACATGACTATACTTCTGAAACATTTGGGCAGATGACCTTTTCCCCTCCCCTTTCCCTTTCAAGGTAACCACCTCACAATTCTGTAAAATCCTCGAATTGTATCATTTAGATGAACTACTAAATACCTTTGAAAAAAATCTTCAAGTTATTGAAACAGAGAGATTTTCGTTAAAAAAAATCGAAACTCATTTTCTAGAATTTTGAAAAAAAAAATACTCGTGAAAATGAATGAGAGATGGGAAATTCACAGTGGATATCTAATGAAAAACCGTGCACCTGACAGTTTTACATTTTCTCATCAAAATTTTTTCATTTTTTTAGAAAAAAAAACTTTCGAAATTTTCTTAATAATAATTTGTTTGAAAGAAAACACGTCAAAAATTTCAGTTTTTATCGATAATGGTATCTAATCATAGAATAAACTTTCAAATATTATAATCACTTTCAGATTTTGCGCATTTCTTAAAATTTTTGCGTTTTCATTTTTGTTTCATAATATCCAAAAATTTGAGAAATTTTTAATATCTATGAATTCAAAACATTTTTAGATTGTAAAAATTTTTCAAATTCAGAAATTCCAGACCTTTTTTAAATCTATCATTTTTTTTGACATATTTATCTGAAGGAATCATAAAAATTTTTGTAAGCCTTGAAATTCCAGTAATTTTTAGAAACATTTGGCATCCATTTCCCTGTGCGTGGTCCAAAATATTTTTTCGAATCCAAAAATCTCATAAATTTTTTGAAAGCAGGAATCTGTGAACTTTCAAAAAAAAATATAGTAATTTTAAGAATTTTTAAAATCCAAAAATTCCAAAAAAATTGAATCCTTGATCCTATGAATGGTGCAAATCCAGAAATTTTAAGTACCTCTTTCAAAATCAAAAAATTCAGAAATTTTAATCTAGGGATCAAATCCAAAAATACCAGAAATATTTAGAATCCAGAAATTTACCCAAAAAAAATTCAAATAAATAAACTACAGAATTTTTTGCAGATATGTACTTTTACAAAAAAAAATCCTAGAAATTTTTTTTAGCAATTTTCCGTACTCAAGGATAATTTTTATCAAATCTAACAAACTATAAAAATTCTAGAGATTTTTTTTTCCAGTAGTTTAAAATTATTTTAATTCCTCAGAATTTCTAAATAGGTACCTATTCCAAAAAAAATTGAAATCAAATTAAAAATTCCAGGCATTTTTGAAAAATTAATTTCGAATCGAATTTTTGGTTTTTTAAAAACTAAAAAAATTGAAAATCCAGATACATACTTGAATCATGCTATGATCTATAAAATTGTAAATAATTGTACAAAATGAAAAAGCAAAATCAATTTACGATGATAGCAATTTTTGATCTGAAACTTTTGAGAATTTTCATTTTCCACATAAATATAAAATTAGCAAAAAATTGAACAAAAAAAATAAATTTAAAATCATCACAAAATCCATTCGTACACAACACATACTTTGAACTTTTTCCTCAGCCCAACTCACATCTGTAACTTCGTTCAAAACCCCCGAAACAATTTTCATTCTAACAATTTGCGGCGCAATATTCGTATTTTAATTATTTCCGCAATCGCGGTAGAAATATCTATGCCTTTGAAAGGTAAGAAAACACGATAAGTGATTTAGCATCAGCAGATAAAACCAGCAAAACCACCCTTACGTTAGTCGAAAAACAATTTAGGGAAATTTTTACGTACCTTATCGCACAGACACAAACCGCTCATCCAGTAGACGGAAATAAAGTAATCTCGGGCCGGATGCGTTTACAAAAATAGAGGAAAATTTTATAATTTAATTGCGGTTTAAAATAGTTGTACGATTTTTCACACCCCTGCATAAAACTTTCAGACCTACTTATCACTTTTTTCCCCCTTCGACTTTCACGTTTCGACATCACAAAATAACAAATCTACCCACATCAGACAACAAATAGGTACAAAAATATGTTAGAATTTGGTCCATTCTTCGAATAGTTTATTCCTAAATAATTATCTTCTATCGTTGGAATACGTAATATTATCAAAAATCTCTCTAAAATTCCTCTCTATGGCCAAACATTCTAAAATTTCTTCACTACATACAGGTGGAGTTCAACTACGAAATGCCCAATACTTCGGGTAAATGTCAATTTTATCAAGAAAATTCTCAAATGCAACCGCCTCAAGTTGATTTCACCTTTCAAAAGACGACCCACCAACAAAAAAATGATTGTAAGTATTTAGTACCGAGCTCGTTCTAGTACCAGTGATTTATCGATTCATGGAAATTTAATTTATTAATGCATTTATTTGTCAATGATTTCCCCTCCCCTTCCCCTCCATCAATATCATTGACTAAAAATTATAGGTAGGTATAATCTTCTTAACCTATATTTTTTGTTTTTTACCCATATTGAAAAGATTTACGTTGAGTACAAAATACGAATTCACTAATAAAGCACATAGCTTCGAGTTATTAAACCTTCGTACGTATATTTTCTTATATCTTGTTCCTCTTTTGTTTGTTTTAAAACGAGCCTTCTTCAATTTTCCTCTCTTCAGTTTTACAATATTCACCTGTTTAGGCGTTTTTTTCTTATTTTTTTTTAGAAACAAACAAACAGATTTATAAGTAAACAGATAATAAAAGTTTGCCTTTAAATTATACTTCGAAATATATCAATAATTTGGCAATAATTTCATTGATGGGGTTTCTTTCAAAAAAAAATCCACCAAAATTCCTTGAGAATTCCACCACAGGTAACTTCCAAGACTGAAATTTCGTATTTGCTAATTTTCAGTATCTTTGAACGCATCAATAAAAGCAGAGAGATTATCACCCACAAACTATTGTTCGTTTAATTCGACGAATCAGACCAACGAACATAATTTCAGGTTCGAATTACCGAATAATTCGAGAAAAATTCCACCTCTTGAATATCTAATTGCGAGGTTGCTTTTTACAGAACAATCACACCTCTCTCGTCTTCATTACCGAATACAAACTACCAGCAAATGAATTCGTCGTATTTTATACGTCAAGAATGTATCCTGTCGAATAGTAAACGAAAAGATGATAGAATTACCAAAGCAAAAGAATACGGTGAGTTGACCAAAAAAAAATATAATTATAACAAAGCTCTACCTATTGATTGTAAAATTTCAATTTCCATCACTCTTAAAATTCCAGCCTTGTATTTGTATCTCTTGCAAACTATAATCTTTTCTTTTCAATTTTTGAAAATTGCTTATAAGGGCGAAGATGTTAAAAATATTCATGTCCTGTCATCGTAGCCTTAGGCGTTTATTAAGTCACCTCTATTTTTTTCCACCGTATAACAAGTTTTCTTTCGTTTAATTCAATTTCGTATCGAAATCCTGACTGGAAATATAACGAAGGTCGTTTTTTTTTTAATAATCTGTTGAAATTTTTTATCCAAATTTTCGCCCTGTATGGAAAGAAATATGCGAGAGTATGGAACGAATCAATTCGTAAAAGTGAAACATTTAAACATCGGTATTATTTAGAGATTAAGGGGAGATGGTTTTGTTTTCAAAAGTTCTCAACGTTGGTGTATCTTTTACCCTATTTGTATCGCTCCGTGGTGTAAATCTCGTATGCTGCGTAAGAGGGTCAGATCTCTAACGAGGAATAACAAATTCGAGCTATTTGAAGTTGATAACCCTTGTCTAATAAATTAACAATGGAATCATTATTGTAAACGAAATTTCGAGTATTGTAATTTTGCGCGGTCTGCTCTCGACTTTTTCGGCGGCGTATGATTTAACTTTTTTCAAATGTGGTGTACCTAGTGTTGATAAGAAGGATTAGAGGAGGAAGAGAGGTAAATTATAGGCTGAGATGATGAATTTTTTTGGTTTTTCTTTATTGAAACGATTACCATTTTTAAAATACCTAAATTGTTCTAAAATCAAAAAAATCGAGATGCACATTTTTTAAAAATTTTCACGACAAAATTTTTGTTGAGAAATCGAATGAGTCGAAAAATAAATTAGCAGGTAAATTAGGTTAGGAGAAATGTTTTGCACGATGTATTTAGACATCATGTTTGAAAAATAAATTTAATGAGGGGGGAGGGTATTAATTTCATCATTTACACTTTTCGTTTAGTTAATCAGTTTCTACAAAAAAAAAGGAGGAAAAAATTGGAATAATTTTTGAGCAGAATTATAAAGTCTTCATCCTGATTTTTATGATTGTTTCATAATTCTCATTCAAATTCAGAATATTGTATTTTTTTCGACGTTTTCTTCATTTTCGTAGGGATAAAAAAATGTTTTTTGGTGTTTTTCTGAAAATTGTTAAATTTTTTCTGAAAAACGTTTGATTCTAGTTGTTTTTTAAAAAGATAATTTGGTTTATTTATTCAATTTATTTTTTGGAAATGGTTTGAAATAAGGTAGGTAGTACTGTTTTTTTCTCCGGAAATTGAAAAAAATAAAAATAAATGAAATATTTAAAACAGATAATCACATTTTGAAAAATTCGAAGTTGAACTTCAGTGAGGAAAGTTTGATTTTCATTAATCTAGAAGGTTTGATTTTTTGATAAAAAACTAAAATTAACTATCAAGAACCCAAAGACATTTTTCAGAAAAGATTTAATTTTATTTAATTATTATTTTTTTACAAAATAGCAAACTTGGCTTGATTTTTTTCTGAAAGCAGTTTTTTTTTTTTAAAATTTTACTTAACATCTTTTCTAAAAACATTTGTGGATTGGATTTATTCTTTTTTTACTGGTTTGATTTTTTCAGAAGTGTGGGGGGGGGGAAGAGGAGGTAGTCACATGATCGTTTTTATTTTATATTCATCCACTCTCTTATTTGGAGTCAGTGAAAAATCGAAAAAAAATCAGAATTGCAGCAATCAGAAAAATTCATCAATTTTCAGCAAATTTTAGCTAATTTTTCAAAAAAATTTATTAAAAGTTCACTGGTTTTTCAAAAATTTCACCAAATTTTTCAAAAAATTTTACCCATTTTTTCCCGAAAATTTTTCCCATTTTTTCAAAAAATTTATTTCAGCTGAAGTTTTAGTGAATTTTTATTGATTTTTCAAAAAAATGTTACTGTGTGCTTTCAAGGAAATGTTTTCACTGAACAATTATTTTTGTGTTGCAATTTTAACTGTTTTCCAGCAATTTTCGACAAATAAAAGTATGCATTAAAACGAATAATTTCAGACAATTTTTACAAAATTTGCATTAAAGAAACAAAAAATGATTTTCGCAGTCATTTTCTGACTTTTTTTTTGGTTGAAACAGTAATTTTTTTTTTTTTTTTATCAAACCTGTTATTTTCTGCTTCCTTGGTCAAAACGGTCATTTTCTGATTTTTGAGGAGAACTTTATCTTACTCACTTCTATTCTTGTTAAAACAATATTATTATTTCCGTAGTTTATGATAAAATTATTGTAATTTTACAAAGTTTTTCAAAACTGTTGCTGTGTTGCTCATTTCCTAACTAAGTACGTCAGAAATGTCATTTCAAGATGATACGAAATTTGGAAAAACAGACATTTCATGATTTCTAATCTTTCCACAAAATTTTACGAAGCGAAATGAAAATGCACAAAAAAATAGCAATTGATGCACTTTTCCCCCACTTATTCCCAATTTTAAAAAATTCAATGCAAAATACCGTTTTCGAAATTTTTTTTCAAAAAGTCATGCTTCAAATTTTAAAAAACTTTCGCAATTCTGTCACAAATTATTTTATTCAACTTTGTAAATTTTCCAAGCTTCACAGGTAGATCCATTTAAAATTTTGAAGAAACTTTCAGCATTCAGCTTCTTCAAAATTTCAATAGATTATCTAAAAGCATGGATAATTGGATACCTACCTAAAATTTGTATTTCTACATTTTTTAATCTCAATTTTCAATTTTCAATTTTTGATTTGATGTTTGCTCAAAAAACATCCTGCATTGATTACCTACTTATTTTTTACAATTCTTAACAGCTAACTGACAATTTTGAATGCATTAAAAATCATACAATAATTTTTTTTGGAATTTTTCAAAAATACCCAATATTTTTGATAGAAGTACTCAAAAAATTATAATTATTTTAATTATAAAATCAATGAAAAATCAATATGCAAATGAAAAACATTGCTGTTCCGTGTCATTTCATTACGTAAAAATTGAAAGAATCAATTGATTTTTTCGTCATAAATTGAAACAGCTAAAACTTCAATAAAATATGACAATCGTATCTCTGCTAAAACAGAGATTTTTCGTTATTGTTTTTTTATTGAAAAAAAAATTCACGATATTTAGTATTTTTTTTCAAGTAGGTAGATATAGGTAGTAAAAGGTTAAGAATTTCAAACGTAATAAATCCTCAACGGGAGATCACGTCCCACAGCGCTTTCTTTAAATATTCTACTAAAACATAATAGGTATCTTATTTTGGACGTTGACTTTAAAGTTAAAGAAGACGAAGAAGGCTACTTAAAAGCTTTCATTGCATTATTTACTCACATCAAAGATTGTTGTTTCAGGGGCTCGTAAAATGATTAATAATAATTCTGCGTTCCCAACAAGGCGTTAATATTTTCCGATCGTTTCACAAGCTGATATTTTATCCAATTGGTAATTTTTCAAATTGAATTTTTTTCCCCCAAAAAAATTTCAGTAAAAATACATGAAACGTGTTGATCCCAGATACGAACATATTTCGAATCATTGCCAGGTGCACTTGTTTAACAAGGGGGATTACATTATCGCTACCCTTTTATAGTATACAACGATGTTCGGCTAAATTAACGAAAATGATTAATTAAAAATAAAATAGCCTAAACTACCGAAGAATAAAGTTAAATTGTAACCTACGCTAATAGAATATTCCACCTTTCTACGGAAGATTATTAATATTAATTATGCATTAGGCTGTCTGCCATTTAGTCCATTGTCTTAGGGCTGATCTTTTCTTATATTGCCATTATTTCTCATTACCAACGTTGCTAACGTTGTTCCAGATTGTAAAGAAAAATCGCATTACGAAACATGGTCGGTAATCGGTAATCAGTACATGGTTAATCAAAGAACAACCAATCAAAATCGAAGAGGATCGTTGCAACTTTGGCAATTCCTGGTATCGTTACTTGACGACCCTAATAATGCTTCTTGTATCATGTGGACTGGCCGAGGCACTGAATTCAAATTAGTTGAACCGGAGGAAGTGCGATATTTTATTAGATCATTTTTTTTATCGTGGCCGAAATATTCGAAATTGAGAGAATATTTTTTATAGGTAGCTAGACGTTGGGGAGCGCAAAAAAACAGGCCTGCCATGAACTACGACAAACTGAGCCGATCATTGAGATATTATTACGAGAAAGGAATCATGCAAAAAGTAGCAGGTTATAATTAAAAATCAATTCACGGCCGCCAATTTCATTTTGATAATTAAAAATATGCTAATATTCAAGGTGTTGTTTTTTTTTCCAAACCAGGTGAACGATATGTGTACAAATTTATGTGCGAACCAGATGTATTATTTAGTATGACTGCTCATCAACACAACGATATTTTCAATTCTGAATACATTCATAAGTTCAGAGAAGACACATGGACTGAGTATGGGCATCACTATGGTCCAGAAGTAATGACTTTCCATAATGGTGTTCAGTTTTATAAATATTTAGGCCATAAAGATCAATCTCAAGATATTTCTAAACATGGTGTCAATTTTATTCCTTACAATGGTAAATATTTCGAAAGGAATTCCAACAATGAATCAGTCAATGAAGTTAGAAATGGAGGATGCGGTTGTCTGAATTGTAATTCTTTGACTAAATCAAATAACAGTGCAGGTGATAACAATTATTCGCATGGACAAGGGTTTTATAACGAGGAATACGAACCGAAGAAAGAATACGATAAATTTTTTACGAAAGAAAAATATATTATTCGTGGTAATACCTAGTTTAAGAATGTACGAGTTAATTTGTAAATAAAAAATTATTTTAATTTTTTCAAATTCTCAAAAATTTTATTTTGCTTCAGTTATTTTGATTGAAAATTTATATTTCATTTCGCTGAGGGAAGAAAAACACGGGTTTTGATATTTTAATTATTGCATGAGTTTTTAATGCCATTGGAAAATTATTTCTCTTCAAGTGTCCCTCCCCCTTCCCTCCAACTTGAAAGTTACTATAATTTTCTCTTCAACTTTTTTTTTACGGTTCTCTACAGAAGACAAAATTTAAAAATTTGAAAGCTTCGTTGAAAAGTAAGTACATTCAAAGAGGATTCACAACCAGGAATTATAAAAATTTTCAAAAAAAGGGTAAAAATATATTACAAAAAAATATCAACTTTCGAACATTTAAAAAATTTTGAAGAATCACATTATAGATTTGTGGGAAAAAATACAGGAACTCCAAGAAGTTGTCACTAAAAATTTTTATTTTTAAATGTTTAAACAGGGGAAGGAGAGAGGAACTTATACCCAGGGCTTTACAATTTTCGACAAAAGAAAATGAAAATCATGTATGGCAATCATTGTTGGGAATGCTGAATTTTAAAGATCTGATCCCTTCTTATTTACCAGCAGAAACCCCAAAATTTTGGCAACAAAAAATTCAATGATAGTTATTTTGGTAAATTTTGGATACTGTTGAAATCAATAAATCTGATTATTTTTCGAATCCAATTCTTTATCACACTAAATTGGGTTTGAACAGAGTGAGAAAGAGGAACAAGGGTAAGAGCATCAGACAGAGATGAAAAACTAAAATAATAGGTACCTATCAGTTCCGGTTCTTAAATTTTTTTAGTTCCTGTTTCAGTTCTCAAAATTTTTTAATTTCAATTTTCAGTTCCAGTTTCTAGTTGCAGTAGTTGCAGTATTAAATTTTGAGGAATCAAGAAAATATTGAACCAGAAATTTCATACTTAGAATGGAATTTATTTATTTTTCCTTTCCAACCCAAAGTAGGTACAATTTTTCCAACTTCAAGCTCAGACCAAAAATTTTCCAGAGAAAACGGATTATCAAGTCACCTGTTATGAAAATTTTTCGACTCACTCTTACATTTTTCAACAAAAATTTCACGTTTACTGTAATAAGTACCTACCTAATATAATAAAACAAGCTTCCCTCTCACTAACACCCCCCCCCCCACAACCACTACGTTCTAATGAAAAGAACATGGACCAAGTTTCAAGTTTTTGGGGTTGCATTATAAGTTCTCAATTTACTACCTATAATTAGAAATTTTTCATCTTTTTCAATCAGGTATGTGAATTTTTTCAGATTTTAAAATGATTTTTGATAAAAAGTAAATGTATTATTTTTCAATTCAATCAATTTTATAAATTGCTTTTTAGTTTCTTAATGATAATGAATGTTTTTACATTTCCTCAAATTTCACTAGAGTTTTTAGTAAGAATTTTGAATTCTACAAATTTTGAAAAAATTTTGATCAATTTTTATGGAGAATTTCTTCAGTAGGTATCGTCATATTCAGAGAACGAAGCAAGAAACATTTAAAGAGAGAGTTTAGGTTCATGATTCAAGTACATAAAATACGTAGAAGTGTTGAAAATTTCGATTTTTATTGGTGCAAGTAAATGGTAATTTCAATTTTTTTTTTTTAATTTGGGATTTTAATGGAAATTTTCAAATGAATTTGATGTAGTAAATTTTGACTTTTCAAGTAAATTTTTTTTAAAAAAAATATGAGGGATACCCATTTTTCCCCTAAATTTTTTATGTCAAATTTGAGTGCAATTGCACACTATGTCCTGATTTTTCAAATCATAAAAAAAATTGAGCAAAATCGAAAAATCAATATTCGAAATCCAGGCGAAATGCAATAAGACGACCCAACAATAGAACCAGGCCCCAAGATGAAAAATAAAAAAATAACCATAGACAAACAGATGGAAAATTTAGGTCATCTGCAGTCCTACAGCCACCCGTTTATTTTCATATTCGCAAATTATTATTTAAAAATTGCGTTAATTTTAATTATACGTTTTGGCTACGTCGGAAATATGCTTATTTCAAGTCTGTTGTCTGGATCCCCACTTATGCGGCAATGAATAACCACACATTACATGAAGGTAAAAGTTACAGCATGAAATAGAATTTAGAATCATTCCATGTTGTACGCCGTCGTTGTAATTTCATTTCATCAATAGAAAGAAGTAACAGTTCGTTGTGTTTTTCTAACGTTTCTCGTGTTTCGTGTTTACATTTGTTTGCCAGAAGATCAGAAATTAACGGCTTTATTGAGGTAATTTTTATTTTTAATTTGTTATTTACTGATAATAATTGTGCCCTATTATCGAATTCTAAGAGTGAAATTAAAATTATTCACGTTGTAAATGCATGAGTAATTTTTGATCAATTTAAACTATCGAAATTGAAAGTATTTGTGAAAAGGTTGATTTTATTCTAAGAAACGATTTTAAAGATAAAAATTCTCCTAAAAACCATACAACAGTGGAAAATTTTTTGATCGATTTTCAAGACATTTTCATAGTAAAAAAACCTGTAAGTATTTTTGTTTTCATTTTACATACGAAAAAAAAATTCTAAAATTTCAAATTTATCGTCTATACTACTTGAATATTTGAAATACACCTAGATGCTATAAATTTTACAACAAAGCGACATAAATATTCCAGCAAGGTGACTCGTCGTAGGTCTAGGTACCATAGAGATACAGGTCTTATAACATTGAAACTTCCCATTCCCAATGCCGAAATTATTCTAATAAGTTGAACACGGTTCAAACGATGATATCATACTTCAAAATAATCGCCAACAGGTTTAGTTAGGCTCACGTCGTGCCAGTTGTGCTCGATCTAAACATATTGTTGTTTCATTACAGATAAAAATGCCGAAAATAAAATCCGAATTAAGCAACGATTTATCGGAGCATCGTAAAGAAGGCGGTTGGAATAATGGCCAGTTATTCGGAGCGGAATCCAACGAAGACTCTTTTACCGGCGGAGGATTTAAGAATAAAGATAAAGCTATTGAAACATTGAAGTTATTAGAAGATAAGGATATTACGTATCAGTATCATGTAATAAATACGATGTTTAATAGAGCCAAAGTTATTCTTAAACGTACCAAGGATCCGGAAAAAGTCAAGAATTTATCTGAAGCTGTTGAAGTTTTTGAAAAATGGATCGAGGATTATAAAGGCCATAGTCGTCATAAGGAAAATTTCGGATATTTATCTCTCGATGTCGTAGAAGCGTATCATAAACTGGCCAAGTATCATAAACTCAAGGACAACGATTTTTTGGAAAGTTACAAGGAAGTCAATGGCGATTATAAGAAACTTCGGAATAAAGTGGTGAAAAATTTGGAAATTACGTGGGATGTGCATCGAAACAGGTCGTTGAAACCGCTCGTTGAAAAAATCAAGGATAAAAATGAATGCATGTTTGAAACAAAAGAGCCATTAAATGGTTTGCCCACGAAAGCCCACGTCGAAATCATCATGTGGGGATATTCTCCAGATGCAAGTAAAATAAAGAAAAATGTCAACTTGATAAATGAAAAAATACCTGAATAATTTTTGTTCTTTTGTAAAAATAATAATTTTATTGTAACTATTTCGAGTATTTTAAATTTTTGATTCGTTATTATTAAATTTTGGGTATTTAAATACCATTTTTAATTTATTATTACCTACGTTGTTTAACTTATTATGCTCTTTTTTTAATTTTTATACATTGAAATAAATCGAAAATCGTAATCTTTTTATAATTCTTGTGTTTTTATTTTTAATCTACTTGAATAATACTCCAACTTTTTTTAAAATTCACATTGAATCTTACTAGATGGTTTTTCCAAGTTTTGAAAACTTGAAATTTAAAATTTAATTTTAATGTTCAAAAATTTAAATACATTCATTTTGTTCAACTTCTTTAAGATTGGCAATGGCAATGTAATTTAGATTTTAAAAATAAAAAAAATCTTCAAAAAATCTGTAAACCCCATCAATTTTTTGAAAATAATCGAAATATTGTAAATTATGAAAATTACCGTAATTTCCTAGTTCAAAAAAAGTTCACCAGAGTCGCTCTATTAAAGTCAACTTGCTCAACTTGAAAACTCTGAAAGTCAATAAAATTGTAAAGTTTGATAACATAAACAAAGTCGAAAATTTAGAAAATTTTTAAATTTTAGAACTTCAGAGCCAAAAAACTTGTATGTTTTACAATTTTAAGAAATTTTCAAAGTATTGGGAATTATTCAGGAGTAACTGAATGATAGACAACATCGAATGCTTCTCTCTTGTCAAATTTTTCTCAATTGTTTGTGATTTAATAGTTGTATTCGTGTGAGCCAAATCTAAATCATGTCTCGTGCCAACTACTCAGAATCTGAAGAAGGTAAGTTGAAATATTCAAATATTCAGCGCTCTGGAATGCTACACTAATGGTTCTGGAAAGTTGTTCGATTCGTAGCAATTGAGTAGCTTCTCAGATTACTTGATGTTTTGCCCATTAAAACAAGAAGTGTTGGTAACCGGTGTTTATCTTATCACTGCTCTTATTCTTTTGTAAAATTTTTAGAAATTTAATTTCACTATGCTCGTTTCAGATTCGGGTTCGGAATCCGATAGCAATGCCAGCTCTTCAAGTAAAAGTTCATACCAATCGACCAAAAATCGTAAAAGCACAGCGTCCGATTCAGAGCACGAAAATGTATCTGCGAAACCCAAAGGTAGAGTTCGTAAATCAACGGAACGATCCGAAGCTACCACTCAATCACCAAGTTCAGCCCGATCAGGAAGCCCAGCTTCAGGCTCAGCTTCACCAGTATCAGCTCGTTCGCGAGCGTCTTCAGTATCAGAGCATTCTCCAAAACGTTCTCCTAGCCCGGCTGGTTCAGAGGCTTCTCACAAATCGGCCACGTCTCGTAGCCGTTCGAGTTCTCCTTCGCAAAAATCCATATCTCGCGAACGAACCAGAAGCGAAAGTGTAGCGGCGTCTCAACAAAGCCAATCTAGTCGTTCTCCTAGTCCTTCCGGTTCTGAAGCATCGCCATCTAGACGACGCAGATCATCTAATAAATCTGATACACCTCGAACAGCTCGCTCTGGTAGTGCAGTATCCGCTCGATCGGCTCGATCAGGTAGCGCTGAATCGATTCATTCACGTACGTCGCATGTATCCCGACGATCTGGACGATCAGGTAGTGCACATTCGGCGCGTTCAGCTGCTTCAAGCCATTCGGCTACTCCGGACAGAAGTCCTTCCGCAGGCTCAGCGAAATCAGCCGCGTCTGGTAGTCCTCGATCAGCTCGATCGGGTAGCGGAGGAAGATCACGAACGCCTTCGCCAGCTTCACCGAAATCCCGAGTTTCTGGAAGTCCGTCTGTTCATTCCGGTAGTCCGAAGTCTCCACGTTCTGATCGATCTGGTAGTCCGGCAAGGTCTCGGTCTGCTTCACCAGCAGGTTCTGCCAAATCAGCGAGTCCAGCTTCACGCAAGTCTGGTTCTCCAGCTTCACGTAGGTCTGGTTCACCTGCTTCTCGTAGATCTGGTTCTCCAGCTTCTCGTCGATCTGGTTCACCAGCTTCTCATCGATCTGGCAGCCCAGCTAGTAGTGATTCCGGGTCACCGATTGCCAAAAAAAGGGCGAAATCTGATAGCGGTGGTTCAGATAGTGATAGTTCTATCAAAAAGCGAAAACGTGAGTGTGCCACTTTGAATTTTGATCATTTGATTATTAAATACAACGAAAATAATCCTCCTTTTTTTCTCTCTGTGCAGCCAAAAAAGCCTTTGCTAGTGACGAAAGTGGCAACGAAAATAAAAGTGATTCTGACGGCAGTGAAAAAATCAAGAAAAAGTAATTCATTTATGAAATACATTATTTTACGCAACATATTCAACTTCTAATTAATTTCTATCCTTTAGAGCTAAAAATAAACGAATATTGCAAGGATCCGATAGTGAAGACGAACCTAGAAAGAAATCCGGTTCCGATGACAGCGGCGATGATGCTGCAGGAAGTAAGTATACTTTCACGTCTCGAAATAATTCTAGCTATCGATTGTAAAATATATATTTATTTCGTAGCCAAAGCCGATGACTTATTCGGAGATGCCGACGATATCAGTTCCGATGAAGATGGCGATAAAGCTGCTCGATCTCATAAAACAGCACTGGACGATGATGACGAAGGCGAAGGTGAACTTGTCATAGCCGAAAAGGTGAGAATAATTTGGAAATATTTTATGAAAATTATCAAAACAAACCTAAAGCTATTTCTTAACAGGATGAAAATGAGAAACCAGCCGGAGAAGACGAAGAAGAAGAAGAACCAGTTCCAGAGCGTAGAATCGATGTCGAAATCCCTAAAATTAGTTTTGATACTGGAAGAGATATTCATTTCATGAAAATGCCCAACTTTTTATCCGTCGAAACTAGGCCGTTTGAGCCAGATACTTACGAAGACGAAATTGACGACGAAGAAACGTTAGACGAGGAAGGACGAGCAAGGTAAGAATAATTATTTTCAGTCTTTGAAATGAAAACAATTTCATTTTTATTTTCATTTGTTCAAAAGGCTCAAATTAAAAGTAGAAAACACAATTCGATGGCGTTACGGATATGACAAAGATAGCAATGTAATCAAAGAAAGCAACGCTAGGTTTGTTCGATGGTCAGATGGTAGTATGACGTTACACGTCGGATCAGAAATTTTTGATGTCTATAAACAACCTTTCGTGGTAATTTTTTTTTCAAATTTCAATCCAAAAATGTTTGGATTTTCATTAATTGAAATTTTCACCAGGGCGATCACAACCACATGTTCGTTCGTCAAGGTACCGGTCTCCAAGGACAAGCTGTATTTCGAACCAAACTTTCCTTCAGACCACATTCTACCGAATCATTTACGCACAAGAAGATGACACTTTCGTTGGCTGATCGGTCACAAAAAACTAGCGGTATCAAAGTATTAAGTCAAGTTGGCGCTGATCCAGAACACAATCGAGAAGAAAAGATCAAAGTAAACTGTTTCATAAATTTACAATATTATTCAACTATTTTTTTCTAATCTTCGTTTCTTTACAGCGAGAAGAAGAAAAACTAAGAGCTTCGATGCGTAGAGAAAGTAAACAGAAACGACTCAAAGAAAAAGGATCCAGTCGAAGTATATCCTCAAATTATTTGGAACCGGACAGAGAAGATGCTTCGGACGATGAAAATGCTATCTCATTATCAGCCATTAAAAACAGATACAAGAAAAATTCAGGTATGTGAATTTCATCCTTTGAATAAAATCTGAATAAATCAAAATAATACGTTTGATTTGTTTTCAGGAGCGGAAACCAGGCGAAATATTTATTCGTCAGATGACGATGATTCTGATTTCGAAACCAAACGTAAGAAACCTGATAAACTGAAAGCTATATCAGAATCTGACGATGGTTCAGCTTCGGAAGGAGAAAAGAGTAAAAAATCCTCGGAATCTGAAAGTGAACAAAGTAAAGCAGCTAGTGCTAGTGAATCTGAAGATGATTAGAAACGAGATCGAATTCGAGAATGAGAATGCTCTTGAAATTAACTTCGATAGCTTGCTGATAATGTGTATGATTGTTACCCGCTTTTAATTTTGTATTTTGTGAGAATGACTAGAAAAAACTTGGCGTTTTTTTCGTTGAAATTACGTTTTTATTGGTTTCTGTTGATATCTTTGGTGGAGAAATACTACATTAACAATTGAGATAGTTCAATCGAAAAGGGGAAACTTGTTGAAGAAGACACAAAAAACCACTTAATTCGAATTTTCATCACTAAAATCTCTGTTTTACCCTGTTTTGAAAAGTTGAAGTAGGTATAGTTACTTATGTATGAGTATTGAATAATCAGATTGTTTTCACGTATCATAATATTGTACCTATTGTAAAATTTGTAAAAATCATAAGATATTATTCTAAAACGTTTCAATCTTAGTGTAGTTAGTAGTTATTTACCCATTTTAAAGATAAATGATTGGTTGTCTTTCAACTTTTGTAATGCTATTTCTGTATAAATAATTTTTTATAGCGAATGAAATCGTTAGAAATATGAATAATTAATTTGTGTTTTAATTTAATTCATTCTGAACGTAAATATAACCAAGAAAGCAATCCGTAATACTATCTCCCTAGTGATTACATTTTACATCCTTTGCAATACCAGTGATTAATTTTTGAAATATTACTTTTTCAACATGACCACTGAATTTGAGGCACTACGCTGTACGCTGGAGTTCGACAATTTCATCGAACATATCCGTAAGATAAGAAGGGGTAGATGTAGATTTAAAGAATAGTTCATGATTGTGTTATCATAAGGTGGGAACTTGAGGTGGTAATGAAATGGATAATTTCTAAGCATCTTTCAATCAATTCATTACTACTGAAGAGATTCGCAACTGAAAATTGATCCGTACGAAGCATGGTGGTATGAAAGTAAAATTTGGTATAATTGAAAGTTGTAAAACGGAAAAGTGTACCAACAATAACATTCAAAAAAACAAATGTACATACTTTACAATAATTATAATGAAAATTAATAATTTTAATTTCTTACCGATCACAGTCATCTTTCCCTTCGGTATATTTTAAATTTCTATGCACCGGAATATTCAGAATCCATTAGTCCAACGATTAATGTTCACTAATCACTCGAAATTAACAAATGCACCCCACAATTGAAAGTTTGTTCACCAGTCTTTTGTTTGTTGAATTACATTCCATTAAAACACTTTTTCAACGTTGAATAAGAAAAAAATTTAGAGATTTCCTTCAAATTTTACACCTTATCAGCACATTTCAACAAACGAAAAATTTTTCCCCTCCACCTACCCTTGCTAAAATATGATCAACAAAGAAGCCATCGTGCTGGTGTGAATTTTGATAAAGATGATGAAGACAAGAAAAGCGTGTAAATCATTTAGTTGAATCGGAAACCTTTGTTCTTTTATGAAATATAATCAATTATCTTAATTTTTACATGCAATTTTTTGTGTACCGGTAAGTGGTTTAATTTTAGTCAGGAAGTTTATTTTAGTTTTTTTTGTGGTTCGCGTAGACTTGTGTATGGTGCCAAAATTTGGAATTCTGATGCTGAAGCTGATTGCTGCAAATGCGTATTCTCAGGTATGCTATCAATTTTGCTGTCGCTTCTTTATGTTTTATTTTTCAATTTTATGAAAGATCGTCAGTTCATTTCCTACTTCATATTTATACAATTATAAAATTTGGATTGATTGTATCGTATCTCAGTCGTCCATCTTTTCTGATCGAAGCATTTTAAAAATATTCTCTAAATAATTGTTATCAGTAAATTTATTCTCAATTACTCAATTCTATTTCCTCGTGAAAAATTCACTCAGTTACGTGAATAACTTGACCGTTGTTGGATTATGATCTTTCTCTACAAAACTGATCGCATGAAAGTGTATAACGCCACAGTAGATCAATTCGTTTCTTCTGTCGTAAACATAGATATACGTTTTCCAGTAATATTTCACTCCTTCTGGGTAAAATTTCATCAATGTGTTGATATCAAAAGATCCATTTTGTATTTTGTATACTCCCTTTAACAAAATGTGAGAAAAATTAATATCTTTGTGTAAATATTGGCCCTTTCCGGGTTTCCGGTGAGGCATTAATCGGTGATTTCGATTCGTACGTGAATGAATTTGGGACAATGTTGAGCCCAAGTTTTCGGTGTAACTGATTCTGTGTAGTCGGACCACATCTGATTTTTCATCGTAAGCATGCCACAGAATATCGTATAATTCCAATTTTGAAAATCTTCGCATCCAATTTCTAAATCTTGACATCGTATCAGCCGAACCATTCCCTGCAGTGATAAATTTTTACAAGGGATTCAGTTAAGGCATTCGTCTCCAATGGGAGTAGTAACTAATTCAATTTTTGAAAAGAACGTGTCGTAGGTAGGATGCATCATGCATGCTACGATAGTTTCTGGTGTTCAGGTTGATATCGTTTTTTCATGAATTTTTGAAATTTTCATAATCATAGTTTTTTTGCCAAAATATGATAATATGTTTGAAAAATTTATACTTTGGTAAGTAGTTTTTTGAAAAACTTGATGCCCTTGGGGTTCACTACCAAATTTTGATTCCCAGAGAATCTTCCGATTTCGATTTTCTCCAGTACCTGTCTACCATTAAAACATATAAATGGTGGGAATCTGAATTCATTTCAAAAATTTTACATTTTTTCAAAAAAAAACTTGATTTAATTTTTTTTTAATATTCGTTGAAAATCGAGATGTTGGCTTGGGTAGCTGTAATTTTGGTATTGATATTTTAGGACATTCTCTTTCTGAAAAATTGATCTCTCATTCCAATCGGCTTACTTGGCAAAGCAACAATATTATTATTTTCAATTTTTGTTGTATAGACCGTATGAGATTACCTACCCTAGTCGCAATGAATGTTTTATCTGCAGTGATAGTGAATGATAAATATTGCTTGTATCCTTTCCTGAACCATTTCAAATCGCTGATGTATCGTTTTGTTTCTGGAATGTCACAGTAATCTGAAATATTGAGTATTCTCAATTCGTATCGCAGCTCCTTTCAACACAATAAAAAAATCATCCAGAAGATTTTATTAAATGTGCACAATTTGTCGCTTGGTCAATAAAATTTATTAAAATTCACTCAATACTTACTCCTGAGCAATCCAACATTGGTAGCTTCTCGTACATTAAGATAATTGAAAATATTAGAAAACTTAACGCCATATTCAAAAGATCGTGTTTCATTTTGTATAATCTTGAGAACTGTTGCGTTTGAACCATACTGCATTATAAATAGTTATTTTCTATGATTAGGTAATTTGGTACAAAATCTAGCGAAAAAAAACAAACAAAAAACGATGTCATTAGGTATTGCAATTGTATCCAATAATCACAATTAATATAATATTTTATGCGTATAAATATAATCATTTTTTGGCGAAAAATTCGGCCTTGGTAATGTTTAAATAGGCCTACACTGTATAATCAGATTTTCCTGTGTAATTAAATTCATATTTACAGCTGCAAACTTGGTCGATGACAAAATAGTTTGGGGTTACCAGAATAAATATACTTACATTGTTGATTTATGTTTCGTACTTTCGTATCATTTTTTTTTTTTTTTTTTTGTAGCAATTATAGGTTCGTAATGCGAAGTACGCGTAATAATACCTAATTTGAGAAACGATGTATTTCAATAGTTCGACGAATTATATTTTGTCTGTTTTTCGTTATTAAAAAATTATTTTTGTTAAAATTTGAATCAAACAACTACCTATTTCATGAAAAAAAAAAAAAAACACGACATCATTTTTTATTTTTTTCAGAGGCGATTTTCCAGGGGAAGTTTGGGAAGTCAGACTTCCATTAATTATTTCAAAGATTTGTATGTTTTCAAGTACCAATTATTTTCCTAAAATGTGTCCTAAAAATATATAAATTAAATGAAAATACATCCTAAAACAAGTCAATTGCAAGCTCACATTTTTTCATCGCGGAATTTTTTCAACTTTAAAATAGTAAATTTTTTTTAACCTAAATTTTCTCAGCAGTTTTCCAACTTGGATTTTTTTTACTTTTTTTCAATTTTATTTTCCGAGCTATTCCTATTAATTTTTTTGTTTTAATCTCGTACAACTCAAAAATGATTAATTGAACGATTTTGAAAAGTACTTAATGTTAATAAAAATACAAGAGATTTGTGCCTATTCGCATTTTGTATGTGTGGTTTTTTTTTTGATAAATACATTTTACGAGTAAAAACACATTGAATAAAATATTTAATTTTTTTGAAATTTTTCTGGCTTCCTCAGATTTTCTCTTCCAAATCACCACTGATTTTTTTTTCTCAAACATTATATTTTTTATTTAAAAATTCCATTGCATGATTTTTTTTTGAAAATCCATTACTGACTGCAGTATATTTCATGTTGGGGATCTCTCTCTTTTTATGAAACTCATAGCATGTGCATCTATTTTACCACAGTGCAGTAATTCATTTTTTTTATTATACACATAACAGTATACCATCCAGTAATATTTGATCCCTTCTTGGTGAAATGACATCAGTTTATTGACATCGATTGAGGCATTTTGTATTTTATTTCTTAGAAAATAAATAATAAAATTAGAAATAAATCAACACAACTGTAGGTACAGATTTATTAGTTACGAGTACTTGATTGAATCGAGGGCAGTATTGAGCAAATGACCTTGGCGAAATCGAATCTATGATTTCAGTCCATAATTGATTTTTCATGTAAATAAAATGAAAAAATTGTGTAAAATTCCACGTTTGAAAATCTTCGCAGCCAATTTCAATCTCTCAAATGGTCGTGTATGATATTTTTTGGTCGTGTTTATTTCTCTTCTCAAAAACCTTCCTGTCTGGCTTCATCTTCTGACGTGAAACTTTTTTTCGTCGTTGATTTATCTTGTGTGAACATAGAAATGCTTACTGATAACCTATTTTGCCGTGCAAAAAACATTTCCTCGTTTTAAAATAGGGGAAGGAGGCAATTTCTGGCCTGGCTAGTGAAAATAGGTAGGTATAGTTGAGTTGAATTAAATTTTTTGAAAATGGCAATCTTTTTGTAGAAAATTTTCGTTTAGAGTTCAAAAAATTGGGAAAAACCAAATAACTATTACCAAAAAATCAACTCTGGTGAAAATTTCCACTTCTTCTCCCATTGATAAGTAAGGTAAATTTTGGATCTACCATATTCTATTTTTTTTTTTCATTTTAAAATCAGTAAAGGGAGACAAAAAAATTTGGAAAGATAACTGAAAAATTGAGATTTGGAAATTTCACTTTTTCCGATTTCATGTTTTACTCGTGTATCGATTTAGTTTTAATAAAATATTTGAAGACAGATTGAACGGAAGGCATGCGCAGAGGAGGCAACTTACCCTCCATTAATAACAAACAAAAAAATAATAGATTTGAGTAAGAAATTTTTTGAAAGATATGATTTTTTTTTGAAAAATTTTTGCTTCAAATTGAATAAAATCATAGTTTTGACTGTTTTGAGTTGGAACAAACTATCTCGTTTGAAAATTTTCAATTTTCTATCCTTCCTATTACCGCTTCAAATAAGGGATTTTAGTTTGTACATGAGAGGACTATCTTTTTGTAGTATAAAAATAGAAAAAACGTTGGAAAACTTAAACTTGGAATTTTGAAGAAAACTGATTGATGATCTCAAAAATCAATCAATCAATCAATCAAGCCTTTATTTTAATACAAGTGTGCTTAGTTATAAGTAAAAAAAACAATTACAAATCTAGGCCCAAATTCTGGGCAAAGGCCTCCCTCAATCGCTTCCATTCTGTCCGGCCGTAAGCAACCCTTTCATATAGATTGTTTTTTTAAGAATTTAACAACCGTGTCCCTCCATCTTGCCTTCTGCCTTCCTCTTTTCCTTTTTGTTCTGGGATCCCACTCATTTACAATTTTTGCCCATCTGTTTTCCTTCAATCTACTAACATGGCCCGCCCATTCCCAAATTTTTCTTCTAGTTTCTATTAAGATTTGTTTGTTTTTTAATCTTTAATTCAAGTTTGTTACCTTATAATTTTATCTTTCAACTTAACTCCCAAAATAGACCTAGTCATTGAATTTTGAGTGGTCCTCAATTTACTTTCTATTTTTTCTATTAGAGTCCATGTCTGAGAGCCATAAATAATGGTGGGAAGAACGCATGAGTTGAAAATTTGACTTTTGTGACTTAAACTGAAGGGACCTTTTGAAATTTTTTTCAGAGACCAAAATTTTTTCCATCCCAAAGAAATTCTCCTTTTTACTTCTTTTTCGTTTTTATTATCGAAGGTTCAAGAAATACTTTGTTTTGGTAGAGATTTTTCAATTTTTTAGTCCTAGAGAATTTTATCATTGTTTTTTTTTTTAAAAAAATTGGCAGTTGAAAATTTACACTTGCCCCCATTTTCTCGTTCTATAGTTTAAAGAAATGGCCAGTATCGGTATTGTGTGTTTACTGTTTTCATCTTCGGAATTGGTTTGAATGTGTTGTCGACGACGAATGGGATTATAGTTGATTTGGTTGCGGAATCGCCTTGCAATGCGGTTAAATCAGTACTTCCCGCTTTTTCATCAATCTGGTGTCCGTGGTAAATAGATGACCTTGTAGTTGTTGATGAAAGAATGGTGGAAATTGTTCTTACCTGGCCATCTTCGGAGGACTCTATTTCATACGATGTCACCATTCCTACAAAGTCTCCAGTTATTTGCGATTTTTCAACTTTTTGTGAGTTTTCAATGGTTACCATCATTGCAGATATGTGTACCCATGGAACTTCCATAAATTCTCTCTTTTGTCCCGACACACAAATTCCAAGCAGAAGCATTTTGTACGGGGAAGGTTTTTTATACACGTCATATGTCGTATTAAGTAAACCGTCAAGATAACCCATTGTGATTTGATTTAATGCATCCTGGGATGTTACCTTCTTGGATCTACCATCCCAATATTTTGTTTCAATCACAACCAACATTCCGGGGATATTTGTTATAAGTAGATCTGCATAACTATATCTGTTTGGAGTTTTATTTACTCTCACTTCAACATGACAAAGTAAATCGAATCGGAAGCAAATCCATCGAATTAAATTGTTCAAGTTTGCTTCTTTATAATGCGGTATCTTTGGTAAAGTAAGTTTACAAAGATGATCCAATGTGTCTGTAATTTCTTGCAAGTCTTTTTCAAAATTAACAAAGTCAATACTTGTTAGCAAATGGGCGACATTTAGTTCAAGGCGCCCTTCTACATCATTTTTCGTTTCTAATTTAAATCTGTCTAACAATCGTCCTAAATCAAGTCGTGTTTCTTCATTTGGTACTTCCACGTTATAATGAGTGTCGTTCCTCGAGTTTATTGTGAGATAGCCCGCGTCTAATATGAAATTCAAGAAAATATTAATTTCATCAGTTTCTCCATATTTAATTTGGTTCAAATGTATGCATTCTTGCAATTTGTAAATGTCGTAGATGTATATTTTTCCAACAATCTCAATGTCCACGTTTTTTTTTTCATACAGATCAAGTACTAACACCCTCAATCTGAATAATCTCAAAGCTGGCCAAACATAGCAAATTGATCCTGCATTAGCCCAATAAGGTTCGATAGATTTTTGTGTCAAACACTCAATAATTGAATAGGGGGAGAAGATGTTTTGTTCGAGTATTTTGTAACCTTCATAATATCGCTCAACTTTCTCAAAATTTAAACCTAAAAACTCATTGCCTGGCCTGTGAGATAATTCTAATACTTCATCTGATGTAAATCCGTAATACTCCAAAAATGTATCATCGTTTGCAAAACGATACATTTTTAATTTGGACAATACCCCGCTAATTCCAAAATCTGAAATATGGACAACCCCGGTAAACACAGCTACTCGAAAATTGGCCTTTGATTTTAGAGCATTCATAAATATGCTGGTGTAAAAGTTGAAAATTTCATTGGACTCTTCTCTCAAAATTTGGCTCTCCAAAATACTATGGACCAATAAATCATATTCATCGACCAAGACAATTACTTCTTTATCAAAGTGCTGAATCAAAATTGTCAGTAATTCATCCATGCCGATCAAAACTTGGCTTTTGCCTTTCTTTATATAATCCATATCGTTTATCCAGCTTTTAGCGACAAATCTCTGATTATCTGTTAGTTTTCTGCTGTTTAACAAGTAACTGTGCAATTCAAAAGCTTTGTGAATAACTGTCTGACAACACTCTATGGTGTATAGTAAATTTGCTTTTGCCAATTTACAAGGCAAGAAATCGAAATGGGCAACGGGGTGCTTTCCCAGATGCTCCTGAATAAATCCTTTTTTTTGGGAAATTTTTAAATAACCAAATATGTATTCTTGAGTAAACAAACGATAATTTGGAGTGTCAGTAATATTATTAGGATCCTTAGCTACGGGCGTACCATCAAGAAACATCTCTATTTCACAAAATTTCTGTATCATACCTAAATTGACGGTTTTACCAAACCGTTTTGGCATTGTTTTTATAAGAATATGAGACTTCAACTTGGAATCAAGAATAGCTTTCAGGAGTAGAGTTTTGTCGACATAGGTGTGATTTTCTTCGCGTAATATTTTGGAAAAGTCATTTCGATAAATCAACCTTTCTTTTTCAGAATTTGGAACATTTTTGGAAACATAAACAGTTTGTAATATAACTCTTATATTTTGAAGAGACAAAATCATGTAGGTAAATTGGATGGTAATGACGGTGTTCATTTCAATTACACCTAGAAAAAGTTTACATTTTGATTTTAAAAATATTATAAATTAAACGGGGTTTACTTAATGTAAAGCATTTCTTTATTAGAAGAGGGTAGATTATACCTGCACTGTAGAGGAAGATCGCTGATGTAGGGGCTCCGCCGGGGACACCAACTTAGTTGTTGAGTATAGAGGTGGAGCAATCTGAAATATTTTCTGTGTGTAAGGAAATTATTGTTCTTTTTGTTCTTGTACCTTCTCTGCAAGGGCTGTTTGTTTTCATCTTCATGTGGGGAATTTTGAGGAAGGTATGTTTAGATTTTAGAAAATTTAAATTCACAATTGAAAAAAGCTCGTCTCAAATTAATTTTCTTTTTAAATTACAATCATTTTTGAGTAAATGATTTCTTTTTTTTCTTTCAGGTTTTTGTGGTTTCATGTTTGAATTTCTTGAATATTTTCCTCCACTTTCAAGTTCAACTCCGAAAATTTATTCAACTTTGTAATTTTCTCAAATCTTCACCTATTTTTTTGAAAATGTAAATTTTAGAATCAAAATCCTTTGTTCAAATTCGAGAATTCGGTAGGCATTTTTTTCAAACGAAGAGAACCTTTGGTTCTTCAGTCTTGAATTTTTTTAGGTTGCTCATTCAATATTAAAAGGCAGGGATGGAAAACTGAAGAAATAATAGGTTCCAGTTCCAGTTCTCAGCTCCTAGTTCCCATCTTTACAGTTTCAGTTCCAGTTCTCAGTTCCCAGTTCCCATCTTTACAGTTCCAGTTCTATGTAGTTCCAGTTTTTCAGTTCCAAACTTCTAACTCTCGACTTTTTTTTCTCTAAAATAATGAGGGGAAAATGGAAAACGTTGAAAAGTAGAAGTAGAAGTGGAAAATCTCCCCCTCCCCCCAAAAACAAAACAAAAGTGAATCGTTCTTCATGTGAGCCAGTTTTACGAGCGATTTTTTTCTCAAGTCCGCACGTTTTTTCTGTTCTGACTTTTTTTTCCAACTTCAAAATTTTTTTGATGAGCTCTAAATTTTCCCCCCAATTTTTTTCCAATTTCAAATTTTTTTAACGAGCTTTAAATTCCAACTTGAAAATTTTTTTGGGAAGGTCTAAATTCTTTTCCAAACTTCAAATTTTTATGTTGTAAAAATTATTTTAAATTTAAAAAAAAATGAAGAAAAAATTTGCTGGGAAAAATTTTTTGACTTGAAGAATTGACCTGGGTTTGTTATACAAATTTGCTGTGACGGTTAAATTTTTTTTTAAATTTGTAACTTTGACAAAAAATTTAAAGTTTGGAAAAGAATTTAGGCCTCGTTAAAAAATTTTGAAGTTGGAAAAAAAATTGAGGAAAAAATTTTGATATTGGAAAAAAAAGTCAGAACTAGAAAAACAAGTGGACTTGAAAAAAATTGCTCACCAACTTACTTGAATCCGTAAAACAGGCTCACGTGTCATACACTCATATTTATTCGTAAAAAAAATTCGAAGTGAGCGAACTGAAACAAAAATTCTATAGGAAGTGAAAAAAGTTCTAAAGGCAGTTATCTGTAGCGAGAAATCAAACATTAGTGATTAGAAATTTAAAAAAAAAAAAAAATCGTCAGAACTGGAACTAGAACTGAAATTTCTTTCATTTCCAGTTCCATTTCCCAGTTCCCAGTTCTCATCATTACAGTTCTAGTTCCAGTTCTAGTTCCAGTTTTTCGCTTTTAGTTCCAGTTATTCCCAGTTCTCAGTTCCGGATCCAGTTCCAGTTTTCCATCCCTGTTAAAAGTTCTCGGTCTTTCTAATTTAAAAATTCCGTAGAAAAAATTTCCTTGTTCGGTGATAGAAACTACATTCATTTTTTTCAATATGAAAAAATCAAGTAGGTACCTAGTTTAAAATTTAAAATTAAAATCTACTTTCAAATCTTTTTTATTAATTACTAGACTCTAGACTTTCTACCCGTCCTTCGGACCTATTTTGGTTAGGGAATCAGATACAAACCAATACGGAGTGAGTATTTTTTAGTACTGATGTTGACGTCTGTGGCGTCGACACGTCTAAATCATAACTGCTCCATTTATTCCCTGAACAGATAAATTTTGATCGAAACATTTTTTTTTTTTTTTTTTTTGGAAATATATCCCCAATGATATACTTATTCGTATAACCCAACTCAGATCAGATTAGTTGGTTCACTTTACAAGATTTTGGTTTTTGAAAAATCTGATGACCTATTTCGAATTCATTGAACAGTTTCCTCGTAATTAAATTCCGATCGCTTTATCGGTTACTAATCAACCAAATTATATTTCGTGGTTCATCCTCCTCCCTAAACCCCCAACATTTGATAGGTTGTAAAATCCTATAGGTAGGTAGGTAATATACCGATGTTGGATTCTTCCAAGATAAATTTTATGGTTACGTATATTTCAATGTTTCTGGAAAAATATTTTGACCGGAGTAGATCAAATGGTTTTACAGAAATGGTTCTAATTTCTCATTGAGAAATCTCGGTTTACATTTTATGACATTCTCAGAACATTGAGTAGGTCTCTACGTCTTCTATGAAAAATTTGCACGAAATTAAACTAATTCATTGGAACTAGGTAAATGAGTTTTTTCCAACTTACCTCAGATAACGTTATCATTAATTTTCTTGAAAGAGAACTCTCAATATGAGGAATTCTTTTTTCCTACGATTAGACTTGGCAGGACCATGAATCGATAGCAATTGAAAAAAATGAGCGTTTGCCCCCTCGTTACATGCGTTTTCTGTCGGCGTAATCTTGAATGTGAAAAGCAGAAATAAAAATTAAATCGATAAAAATAAGTATCTCTTTCTTAAAACAGAATCAAACGAAATGGTATGAGTTAATCATTCTATTAATCATTTCAATAACAGTTATCTATACCTATTTCAAAAGTATAAGAAGTAGGTACCTAGTTCCTTATTAAAAATTATAGTAAGGTTTAAAACTGATACGAATATCGCTAAATATTCTTTGCTTTCAATTTCATTGATATTCTCAACCGCATTTCATATACTACGTAAGTATCTTAAGCAGGGGCGAAACTTCACTTTTGGTTTAGGGGGGTGAAATCCACGAATTTGCCGACTCGAAACCTACGAATTTCCAGAATTTGCCGACTCAAAAGTTCTACGAACATGTACAAAAACTTCGAGTGAACATGTCAAATCAAATTTGGCGACCATTATTTCTTTTTTAAAAAAGAGAATTTTACCAACTACACGCATTGAAAATAAAAAAATTCTCATTTTTTGTGCTACTTTTTTGATTTTCAAAAAAAACAATACTTCTGAAATTACCTCCTTCCAAAAAATTGAAAATTTTCTAAAATTTCATTTCAGATGGCCACCAAGTTTTTCGATTTTCATTTACGAGAAGAAATAATTTTAAAAAAAATAAAATCACAAATTTACTGAGCCCGAGCGAAGCGAGGGCGAAAATTTTTTGAAAAAAAAAGGCATTTCAAACTAAAATTTCTTCATTTTAATTGATGTTTTAGTTTTTAAGGGGAGGTGATATTTTCAACCCATATTTCTTATAATGTATTTTAAATTTTATATGCCCGAGCGAAGCGAGGGCTAAGATTTGAAAAATTGATGATTTCCAGAATGGAAATAGTTCGTTTTGTAATGGTTCATTGTTTGAAAAATTTGCCGACTTTTTCAAAAATTTCCGACTGTTTTCAAAATTTTTCAAGTTTATTCAAAATTCTCCGACTTTTTCCAAAATTTGCCGACTTTTTCCAAGATTTGCCGACTGACATTGGGGGTGTTCCACCCCCCCCACACCCCCCAAAGTTTCGCCTCTGATCTTAAGTATTTGTACTGTCCCTACCATCTTAGTGAAATTTTGCAGACATTCGCATTACTGCATTGAAGTGCCAGTTTTAGGTGTAAACTGTAAACTGACCATTTGGGTCAGAAGCTTTTTTTTGGGGAGGGTACAAAATGAGTACCAAGACTTCGAATAACAGAAGGATTTCGGAGGGAGGGTGCAAAAAAAAACATTTTTTGGCATATCGTAATTCCAATTTTGAAAATCTACGCATCCAATTTCAAAATCTCGACATCGTATCAACCGAACCATTCCTTGCAGTGGTAAATTTTTTTACAACAGATCCAGTTGAGGCATTTGCCTCCATTGGGAGCAAGTATCTAATTCATCGGATCTATAATTGTATCTCTTTGGATCTGATTATATCTTTTTGGATCCAATCGGATAATAAATATGGCAGGGTGATAAAATTAGATTCAAGTTGGATCCAAAAAGATCTAAAAAGATTCAATTGAATCGAATTTTTTTTCAATTTAAGGGAGAAAATGTCTTGAATCGGATCATTTTGGATTTTTGTGGATCCGATTGGATTGCGCCATTTTTCAGATGCAATTGGATTCAATAGGATCTAATTTTTATTCCCCGGGTAAAAAAAAACACGACATCATTTTTTATTTTTTTTTCTGAAACATTATATTTTTCATTTATAAATTCCATTACATGATTTTTTTTTTTTGAAAATCTATTGCTGACTGCAGTATATTCATGTTGGGGATCTTTCTCTTTTTATGAAACTCATAGCATGTGCATCTATTTTACCACAGTGCAATAATTCATTTTTCTTATTGTACACATAACAGTATACCTTCCAGTAATACTTGATCCCTTCTTGGTAAAATGACATCAGTTTATTGACATCGATTGAGGCATTTTGTACTTTATAAATTCCCTAGAAAATAAATAAAAAATTAGAAATGAATCAACACAACTGTAATGTAGGTATAGATAAGTCTATTAATGGAAGTATCATTAGTTACTTGATTGAATCGAGGACAGTATTGTGCAAATGACCTGGGCGAAATCGAATCTACGATTTCAGTCCATAATTGATTTTTCATGTAAATAAAATGACAAAATTGTGTAAAATTCCACGTTTGAAAATCTTCGCAGCCAATTTCATAATCTCTGCATCTTTCAAATCGAATCATTACCTGGATTGAATATCTCTTCGATGATCAACTATTGTTCCTTTTGCAAAGTATCAACTTTTTATTGAAAAAAATGTCAACCTACTCGATTCACTACAACTGTCTGTTCTGTGATCAAATTCATCGATAAGTACTGCGTATATCCTTTTCTTATCCATTTAAAATCACTCATGAATGGTCTCGCATTACCCGGACACATCGAGATATTGGTTATCCTCAGAACATACTGGATTTCCTTAAAATGTCAGAAAATTTGCTTCATTTTCTCTTCATAATCTAACTTATTGTCAAAAAAAAATTATTCACTTACCCCTGGATTATAGAATTGTTTTCCGTGAACAAAAATCAGTACGAGTATTTTCAAAAAAAATATAATCAAAATTGAACAATATTTCTCCATATTGCCAACTACACATTGACTGGTCGGTCAACGAAATAAGAGTCATTTGGGAAATTATTTCAATTTACATGTTCGAATTATGATTCATCACGAAGCATTATTGAATATAGTGTTTAAGTTGCGTGAAGATCATTATCACTATATCACGAAAGTGACAATCTACCACACGTGTAAAAAATCACTTTTTTGTAAAGTTTTTTTTCCGACCATTATCACTAGTAAAATGACAAAACAAATAAACAAGCCGAGAATTAGCAAAAACTCAGATTATTATATTGAAATTTATTTTCAATTCTTTTCTATATTACTTAAATTTTATAATTTTTGGTTAGAAGGTACATACTACATATATCGAATATTCTATGTATTCAGTGATGGTATGTTCCATGAATCGCTTCCATACATTGTAAGTATACATTTTAACCTGAGATGAACATAATCTTGAAAATTGAATTACGTAAAATTTTATTTTCAATCATGGGAATGAAAAACCGGAACTAATTTTTACTTCACGACTTTTTTTCAAACTTTCAAATTGAAGGGGCTAAAAAAATTCTTTTAAAAAAGTTCTAAAAAATAAACTAGTCAATGGAATGGATAATACGTTGAAAACTGAAGAAATTTTGTTCTGAAAATTGTTTTTCTAACATCAAAAATGAAGGGGCTACTGGTTACTCAAAAGGAAAGGACTTCAAAAAATTTTTAATTTTTTTTCAATTTTCTTTTGATTTTTGACCTTAGGCAAAAAATTTTTCTGAACAAAATTACATCATTTTTCAAAATTAATTGCCCATTCCCTTGATTGGCTTATTTTTTTAGATTTTTTAAATTGAAATTGGAGAAAACATCTTGAAGAGCAAATTTGTTCTTTCATGGAATTTACTATCCATTCATAATGGTAGGAAAAAATTTTAACGTAATTTTTTTCCAGAGGCAGTATTTTCACCTCGAATTTTTTTTTAAGGATACCTGGTGATATCCGTATGGCAAACAATTTATGGAACTTTCTTGTTTGTTGCCTGATTGTACCGCAACTTACATTGAATTCATGTATAAAGGTTTGCCCATCTTTGTAATTGAAGGAGTAATTTCGTAAATAAAGTGTTTTTCACGTTTTCAGGCGTTTTGAAAGGCTGGAGAAATTTTTGCTATTTTAATAGGAGAACTTTTGAATGAAATTCTTTTCATGGTAGATACCTAATAAATATTGAATGCATTTTGAGAAAAATTATTATTTCATGTGGTATTTTCTTAATCGTATTATGCAGTGATTACGTACCTAATACGTCTATTGTCTAGGTCTAGAGCTAGACCTTTCTGTGATGAATTGTGTTGTAGAATAGTTACGTTTGGAGGTATAAGATATGATTTGAACATGCATATGGAACTGATGCATCAAAACTTTCGTGTCATAAAAGTACACGTGTATTTTCCAGTAATATTTAGGCGCTTCGTTATAAAATTTGATCGCGTCATTGATATCTAGACTGGCATTATCCATTGAGTAATTTCCCTGTAAAAAGTAAACTCTTTCAATGCAATCATTCATCAAGTTTTGCCTAGTCTGCAAATTACCAAACAAACTTTTCAGCGGGTACCTAAATACCTTAATATTTTATTACTTGGATAATTCGAGGACAGTTTTTTAGAAAAACTTTGGGTTTAATCGAGGCCACCGGCGAACTCCAGAGTTGATTTTTCATTTTAAATATCGAACACAGATTTCTGCTCATATTCCAACCTTGAAAATCTTCGCAAGAGAATTCTAGATCACGGCATCGATCGAAGTGAATTGATATCTGAAATTAAGTTTTTTCGTATGTAGTTAAATTCCGAATCAGTGGAATTGAAAACAGTTTTCATACTTTATTTTCAGTTGTCTGAAGTGATTTTTTACTGTATTTTAAAATGTTAATAATCAAGAAAATAATTTCTAAAAATTAAAAAATTATTTTGAAAGGATTTTTAAAGCTGCTCTTGAGTCAGTTTCTAAAATCATTCTGACCCCCTACTTCAAAAACCAGTTTTCTAAGGCGAGAGAAACGAAAATGAATTTTTTTCGACTTTTTTGTTTGGGGCACGCGCGGGTATCAAAATGAATGCATTTTGACTTCGTTTTTGAAAGTCCAAGTTTTTTGGTTTCCGAAAATCCTTTTTTTGATGATTTTGATTCTCATTTGGGGTACGTGCATGGTAGGAGAGGAGGTGGATCCAGAATTTAAATTCAATCAACTTTATCTTCGTAATCAGAATTTGATTTACTTTTAAGATTGAAAAAAATAGTATTAAGGAGAGGACGAAGGATACGGGGTTTTCAAGTAAAAAAACATGGTTTGAAAGTAAATGCTGAAATGAATGGGAAGGGGGTCGAAAAACACGATTCTCGGTATCTCACTCGTTAAAGTTTAAAATTTCTAAATTTTTCTCCTTTGGATTGAATTTTTGGTTTACCTATGTATTTCTTTTTTGCATTTCTATCTTTTTTTGCTCTTTGTAAAATTAATTTGGATCACTTCCGGGGGGGGGGACTTCCTGGGGGGAGGGGGGGCGAAAAATTGAAAAAATCATTTTCTAAATCAAAAAATCTTGAAACCTTTTGTGAGCCTTTGATGGCCAAGATCGGATATAACCAAACAAATGGCCCTACCCTGCATCCCCTCAATGTTATTCGAAATTCGAAATCAGCTTTCGTATCAGAATTTGAAAAAATTTAGTATCATAATTCAACTATTTTCGTAATCATATGATAATGGATTTTTTTTTTCAGTGAATAATGTATGTATACTTACTGTGTGTAATTTATAAGTTTTTCTATTTATTATATTGTTAGAAACATATTGCTTCTTGTTATACAATGTCCATTTCATGTCTGTAACGTAAGGTTGACCTGTTGAATCCAGGGTAGTGAGGTTGATGATCCTTATTATATATTGAGTTTCCTTGAAGTTTGAATTTTACAAATTGACTCAATCAAAACTTTTAAAAATTTAGGTACCTATTATGTATAAATAAATAAGTACATATGTGACCCTGCTGGAAAGAAGGGAGAAAGGGACCTGGGACCGAATGTAAAAAAAAATCGATGACTTTATTTTTATTTGTTTGGTTCAAATTTGGTGTCATTTGATCAAAAACATGAAAAATGAGACATCGATTATTTTTTTACACATGGACCCTTCTTTCCAGCAAGCTCATATATTCATAATTTGCTCGACTTACCCATGGATTTTGTGACCCGTTTCCATAACCGTGTTTTATTGGGACGATAAACAGAAAAATAGCGAATACTGATATGAAATTTTTCCATTCGTTTAATTTAAGAAAAATCATGACAAAATTATCGTCATAAAAATCCACAACGTTTTCAAATAGGTTTCCAAAGGAATGAGATATATTCTGCATCGTTTTTGGTTTTTTTTAGTCTTATTACAATGTTGATAACGCTAGCGAATATCATCACACGATTTTTAATTGATCATTGTTAGGAAAAAATGATTCATTAACTACCATCATTTTGACTGCACATGAAAATTTTTGGAAAAATAGGATGCTTGGTGTATTTTTTTCGCGTGTTTGTTAAATAATTAAACATCGTTATGGTATCGTACTTACAAAGGTGTGAAAATAATGAGGTGATCTGATTTAGAGGAAATTATAGTGCACGAATCAATTTTACTTTTTCTCCTGTTTCTGTGGGATTTGAAAATTGGATAAATTATGTACCTAATAATAAACTTTTTAACAAAAAAAAAAAAAAAAATGAAGTTATTAGTTGATAGATCTGTAATTCAGGAAATAATTCAATTTTTTTCAATTGGACCAAAAATAAATTATTTTTTATATCGTTAATATGAGTGAACATCTTACGTTAGTGAGTGTTCAATTATTTCTGTAAGATTTAATCAGTAAGTAGGTACTTACGTATAGTTGAGTACCTACCTACATTAAATTCATTCTGATGTTTCAAGGTTGAACCGGATAATTTCAATTTTTGATTAATTTTCTTGAAGCACCTGAAACGATTTCTTCAAATTAGTCCAATTTTTTCGACTTCATTGTAAATTTCATCTTTAATTTACATAAACGTGAATTTTATTCTCATCTATAAATTACGGAGATGCTGCTGTGCAATTGATCTTCTTTTCCATTTCGTGTAAATTCTGAATCGAGCATGAAAATAGTATTCGTGTTCGATCTCATCTTTTGTATTGAATATGAAAACATTCACTTTCCAATAATACTTCGGTGCTTCGTCATAAAACTTGATGACCGAATTTACATCCATGCTGGCATTTTCCAATTTGTAAGTACCCTACACAATGAAAATGTTCTATCTTGAATAGTCTTCTGATTCATTTATCATCTTAAAGATCCATTCCTTTTAAACTCAAACCAAAATAAAACAGATGGGTTTTCCAAATTCGCTAATTTTCTTTTTCGAGTTCTCTCCTTATTTATGGTTCAACGAAATGACTGCCTTTAATTCCATCCCAACTCTCGACGGAATGAAGAAAGGAGATAGACCTAATTTTTGAAGAATTTAGTTTTTTTGCTAAAACTATCTAATTTTGAAGATTTAAGTACATTTATCTTGAAACTGGTCAAACTTGTTGACAAACTGTTTACAGAGAGTAGAAGAGAATTGATGAGAGGTTTAAAAAAAGTAATCACATTTTGAAAAGCTTGAAGTTTAATTTTTAAGGAGATTGCTCATATGCTCAACTTTCATTATAAAGAGTTACAACAGATGAAGGCTGCCATTTAAATTCAATGAAGGACCCTTCGTATCTTTTTTTTCCTGACAATAAATTTTCAAAAGAAATATCGACGCCTCTAGAGAGCAGAGGGGTCTTCAATTCTAGCTAAAATTTGAAAAGGTACAAAAAGTATATTAACACATCATTTTCTTCTAATTCGAATGCGCTGGGTTCAAATATGTGATCAGTTTTTTTCATTTGATCTCTTTAAAATCCTTTAACAGCTTCTCTTATTAAGGTCAAAATTTTGAAAAATGAAAAATCATTTTCAAATATCAACTTGTGTTTTTTTATCGAACTCTTCCTTAGGCTGAGTATGGGGCTTTGATCCTAAAATAATAATATAATTTAATATTCGAACTCGATGATTTCAGATTAGTGAGAATCGACTTGCCACACTCCATTTTAATTTTTTTTTACATTTTTTTCAAAATTAGAGGGGGCACATGAGAGTAACATTTGAGGAAAAATAAGTAAATTATTTGGACTTGCCCTCAAAAACTTCACTAACGAAATCTCTTTTATTTTATTTTATTGTTTTGAATTTCGGCCTTATCACATCGAGTTCCTAGAAATCATTTGTGGCCATCTACATACAAGAAAGGGGGTAACATTGTCGCAAAGTTGATTTCGAGAAAAATGCAAAAATGTGAATTTGGGTCATAGAGCTCCGAAACCAGCTTGTGTGACCCTGCCATAAAGAAAAGACCTTGTGTAAAAAATCTATGTTTTTATTTTTATGTGTTTAGTCCTGATTTGGTGTCATTTGGATTAAAAATCTGAAAAATGAGACATCAATTTTTTTACACTGGGTCCCTTCTTTAAGACAGGGTCACTTTTTCGGATTCTCGCAAAATTTCCTACAAAATTAAAAAAAATTACTATTTTTGCACCATAAATATGTTTTTTACGAAAAAAATCATTCAAAAACTTTAAACGCGTTTTTCTCAAAACTATGTTTTTTTCAACTTCAATTTTCAAACGGTTATAAAACCGCGAATTTTGCATGAAAAAAGGTCACTAATAGCTCATTCGAAAAATAATTTTATTTAGTTTCAAAATGTGGTAAAAAGTTTTTGACCCCTCCCCCCCTCCGACAATGTTACCCTTTTTCTTGTGGAAGGCCACATTTATTATGTTACTTCACTTTCAATCTTTTAGAATTTTGGTCAAATATTTATTGTGGAGCTGTGTGCCTCCAAGGGTGTCACGATCTCATTTTTAAACGTAACCGATTGGAAAATGGGTTAGAAAGACTCTCCACCGTAATTTCAAATGGTAGCCTCAATATTTTGCATTCATCATGAAATTTGATCTCTTCTCATAGAATTTCAACTTTGAGCTTTTAAAATTATGATTATTGTTTTTGAATCACCAATTAATTTTTTTTTGAATCCCGTCAATTGTTTTCCTAAAAGGGCACCCGATCTTGAAATATAAGTTTTCAAAGTTCAGTACTCGATTCGGCAAAAAAATTGAAATTCCTCGATAATTATCACTAAGTCACTTCCTTTGCTTCTTCGAGGACAGGGATGAAAATAATCGCTATTATTTCATCAAATCATTTAGGGGAACACACCAAAAAAAATTGAATAAAATGAAGATCCATCTTCATTTTTGGGTCGAGTTGTTATATGGAATAAATCCCATTCATCATCACGTAGCTACTTTTATCATTTGAGGACAATTCTCCAATATAGATTTTGGCCTAATCGAAGCCAGGGGTGAACTCCAAATTTGATCATTCATTTTCAAAGCGATACAAAAATCGCTTAAATTCCAAGACTGGAAATCTTCGCAGGCAAATTGGTGCTCGCGACATCTTTCGAAATAGAATGATATCTGAAATGTAGCAAAGTGAAAATTTATTAAATTTTTAAGGGGGAAAAATACAAAAGAAATCAGATGAAATTTTCTTATCTTACTCGATCGATGGTGTAACTTTTTTTAAATATTATATCGGCAGAAAGGTATTGCTTCATGTCTCGTAACAGCCATTTTAAATTTTTCATGTGATTTTCACCTGTTGAATCTTTTGCGGTCATGTTGATTATTCTCATTAGGTATCGAGGTTCCTTATTTATATTTTTCAAAACGTTATTCAATATTGAATACTGATCTAGATCTATTGATTATGTTAATTTGGGATAAATTTTACCTGATCTTCGTAACCAATTCTACTTTGAATACTCAATAAAACGGTTGCCAATGTTAATATGCTATTCTTCATGCTGTAGAAATTCTTAGGCACTACTATACAGACCTATGATCCAAATTTTTTCAACAAATGAGAGCCTCATTGCATCTAATTTTCAATCGCGTGTTGATTATGAGATAAAAAACATTGTCGCAAAGGTGTGACCGTAATAATGATTCTAATTCCTGGTAAAATATCTAAATTATGGTATACTTATTCAAATAATCCAAGTTTTGCCACCTTCGTTGAAAATTTTTGCAAATTTGTTTTTTTAAACAAAATTTGATGGCTGAATAATTTGCAAAATTGGTGTAGTTCTAGAAAAATTTTATTTTTTCATTTTCTACTAACTGTAAATAAAAATTTTCCATTTGATTTTATATACTGATATTTTTTTATTCATAATTTATTCCATACGTACTCATTATTTGGTGCGATAGCGTCTAGTATATTTGGTAAAAAACGCTTGGAAATAGGTTTTAAATTCGAATACATTTTTCGAATTATAATACGTACCATAAATTTTCCAATAATACTTGGGCGCTTCATTATAAAATTTCACAATTGTATCAAAATTCAAACTAATGTTCTCCATTTTGTAGACACCCTGTAATTATTTTACTCTTGTTGACGAATAAATAATCTAAGAAAAGATTTAGTCATTGTATGGTGATTTCTGTGTTACGAACCTGATCAAATCGTGGACAATTTTGAATGATAGTTTTTGGTGTAACGCCGTCAACTAACGGGCTCCAGAATTGATTTTTCATACGTAACCCTTCGCAAAATTGTGTAAGATTCCACGTTTGGAAATTTTCGCAACCGATTTCTAAATCACGACATCTTTCAAATTGAACGAGAAACTGTGAAGTATAGTTTTCGTAATTACACGTAAATTGGATCTATGTTTCTGAAAATGTACGTAAAATTCACAATTTTGAAAAATTTCCCTCCCCTGCTCCATATTGTTTTGTTAAAGAGTAATGAAAACCTAATCATCTTATTCAACTTTTAACAAAGTACTACGTACTTTGGGATTTTAAAGGTTACCTTGTTTTCCAGCATAATTGGAACTCCTTCCTCCTTTTCAAGGGAAATCTTGGAGTAATTTAAGAATTGGAAAATTTTTCAATCCACCTCTATTAAAGGGATTGAAGATTTTCGATCCAGAAAAAAAAAGGAGGAAAAATAATTTACAAATGAATACCTGCTGTGGGAAAATGCAGTATTCATAAAAACTCATCTAAGCGTAGTCGAATCTTGTAAATTTTGACTGTTTATTATTATTATTATTATTATTTAAGCCATCCGCTTTTTCCTTTTACCAACTTGCTTTGGGAACCACGACTTTGAAAATAATTTTTTACTTACCCGACGCAAGATGAACGTTTTTGGAATTCTAAACGAACTAGAATAAACCTTAGTCAAATCTCGTATTGTCCATTTCGATTCCAATATCAAAGATTCATCTGATGGGCCAAGCATTGAAATATTGATTCGCTGTGAGGAACAAACATTTGCGATCAAACGCCATCTATAAAAATGCATACGGTCATTTTTTGAACTAAAATTTGAAAACGGGCAGATGTGATAACGCGATCTTATCAATTTACATTTATTCAGATTTTTACGTAAATTTTCTGCGAAATAGTTGATTTTTCACAAAAATCAACAGCCAATAATTATTCAATATGATCACTTATCACTGATAAAAACTTGATAATCATTCAATTGCCCGTTTTCAAATCATGAACGGCGCCATCTAGGCGGTTGTTCCTCCTAGCGAATAAAATAACGAACTTCCTGCGTGTTTCGAAAATTACTTACATCACTTTTTGCTGGCCATTTGGTAGTACTTGAAATACTCTTTATTGTTACTTACGCACCCCTTTGCCTTGATATTGTCTATTCTTGCAAATAATCGTCGTAACCAAAAAAATTAAGCAGACATGCAACAAAACTTTGTTCATTATTGCGAATGTGAATGATCGATATGAATGGGTGTAAATGTGAACTCGAGAGATCGAAAACAATGCGAGTATTACGCACTGCACATGCGATTTTATGGTACCTAGTGCGTTATTTTTTAATCACGCGTTAGTCATCCGTGCTTGTTTTTTTTATTACTGATAAATACACAGATTTGCAGATAGGTCTAATAATATGTTGGCAAAGATCTCTCAAATACTTGTTTATATTTGTATAATTGTTTCAAATACTCTCTGAATCTGAATCAGTCAAAAAACTGAAAATTCACTGATTAAACAGCGAAAAGTGTGCAACTAATAATCAGTGAAATTTGACTGTCAATCAGTGAAAAATTACTGATTCAATTAGTGAATTTTCATTTTTGAATCAGTAATATTTTTTCAACTACTGAAATGAATCAGTAAAAATTAAAATTTACTAATTCAATCAGTGAATAATTACTGATTCAATCAGTGATTACTTACTGATTCAATCGGTAAATTAAAATTTTTACTGATTCGATCAATAAATTACAATTTTTACCGATTCAAAAATGAAAATTCACTGATTGAATCGGTAAAATTTTCACTGATTTCTTCAGTTGCACACTTTTGTCTGATTAATCAGTGAATTTTGACTGATTCAAGTTTAGAGAGTACTCAAAGTTTGAACACAGTTAGATTTTGAAGTCATTTGGGCAAAGCAAAGGGAAAGGTTGAGTCAGGCCTCAAAAGTGAAGGGATAACGATTTATATTCTGTCTTGAGTACCTATCTAATTTTGGAAGATGAAATTTGATATCGAAAAATGAATGTATAAATTTAAAAATGCAAAAGTAAGTATAATTCACACAAACCGAAGTCGACGAAATTTTTCAGTTTTAACTCGTCTACATTCTACGTAATAGGTACATTTTGAGTTGACACTGATTTTGGGCCTTTCAGAAGGAGTAGAATCAAATGGGAACCTCAACTCAGAAACCAATTTTTCACACCCAGGGGTGGTTTCTAGTAGTCAGCAACCTGTAAATTTTGAAAATTGCGAGATAGAAAAAATTTCAAAATTCAACGAATAACGAAATCTCATTCATAATTGACACGTATTTCTTTTCAAAAAATATAAACTCACCCCTCACAATAATTCGCAAATAATTGGAAAATTTTTGATTTTTTTGATTTTTGCATCCAAAATTCTTGAAAATTTTATGAAATTTTAAAATCAAAAATTCTAAAAATTTGAAATTCTAAAATCCAAAATTCTGAAAATTTTAAAAATTGAAATAAATAATTGAGAAACTGATAATTGCGAATGAGGATCGAAAAACCATTGAATGCAGATTTTGCCTAACCAAAAATTTGAAGGGACAAAAATTTACTAGAAAATCCGGTTTTAATGAAATTGGCTACGCTGCGTCTTCCCCTTCACCCTTCCCAAGTGGTTTGAGGTCCCTTGAAGACCAAAATGTAGGCAACCTTTCGCTCTGGCCAGTGTAGAACAAGGAGGAACGATTCCGCTTCAAATTACAAAAAACACGTTGAGTTGCAGGACTTTTGGGTCACTCGGTATTTTAGATACATGTCACTGGCCCTCCCACCATCACCTCATTTTCTTTAATTGAAAAAATCTAAATTTTTAAATTGAGAAAATTTTGAATCTAACATTTTTTTGTAAGATAGTGAAATTGACCTTGAACTGATCGGAATAAAAATCATTTGAAATGTTGGTAATAATGCAAAATCACCCCAAAAATTTCTAAATCCCGTACCCCCACCTTCTCACGAGTTGATGAGTGGTCAATGGTCATATATACATCCTGACATTGAATATTTTCTATCCCTGAAGGAAATGGACCACACGGAAAAAACAAAATTTATGAAAATGAATACATTTTACCCCAAAAATTTCATCAAAACAATGAATAAATTTTACCATAATAATCAAAAGAATAAATAATAAAATTTATTCAAAAAAAAAAATAAAAGTAATATTTTTTATCAAAAAAAATAATAAAATTTGTCAAAAAAATGAATAAATTTTACCAAAAAAAAATTTTATTCAAAAAAATAATGAATTTTACCTATTTTGAGAATTGGTGCGCAACTTCCTACCTATCTTGGTTGTTGAGTAGCGCATGATTGAAAACGTCAACTAAAATTCAAAACAAAAATTTTTCGAAGTGCATAATTCTACCCCTTCCATCCCAAACGTAGGCAAACCTACTTACATCGATTCAGTAAGTGTTGTGTTAATACTGGCTAAGGGGCGTCCATTTTCAGACGGGACATCCTGTATTTTTATTTACCTACTAGAATGGTTTAGTTTACATTGAACAAATATATATAACCCGGCAGAAGTTTAGTTGATATTCGATTATATTTTTCAGATAATAATGCAAATTATTTGTACAAGATTTTCAATGATTCTCAAGTTCTTGAAAATATTTATCTAAGTAAATTATGAATTTTTGAGTTCGGATTCTGGGATAATTTTTGAGTTTTGAAGACGAGCAGACGAGCGTTTTTTTTAGTCTCCAATTTAAGGAAACTGGCGCCCAAAAATGATCATTCAAAAAAATTGAAAATTTTTATTCATTCTTCATAAAATCCTCCAAAATTCAGATAGCGTAGAAATTTCGTTTTTCATCATTCATTTTCATTGCGTACTCTGGTCCGAACACGTTTTGTGTATTTTGTGAAAAATGCATGTACATAACATTTAATTTCAACTTCACTTTTCTGATTATAATACCAACTCCGTATTTTCCAATAATACTTTGGTGCTTCGTTATACAGTTTGATAATTGGGTCAAGATCCACACTTACGTTGTCGAATTTATAGACACCCTGAAAGTATTTTTCACGTGTTTACGGTTAAATTATAAGAAAGATTAAGAGATGATTTGTAGTTATAGTGAGATTGTTCATTACATACTTGACTGAATCGAGGACAGCTCTGATAAAGAGTTTTTGGTTTCATGGCGCTTATTATTGGACTCCAAATTTGATTTTTCATCATCAGCCCTCTGCAAAATCGTGTAAAATTCCACGTTTGGAAAGTTTCGCAGCCGATTTCTGCCTCGCGACATCTTTCAATTTGGAGAAAGATCTGTGGAAAAGAGATATTTTAATCTTAAAATTAGCTAACTTTGAAAAAATTTGGAGAATACTCATGAAAGATAGAATTTGTAAAATTTTTGGTTATTCTAATCTCATAAATTATTAAAAAATTGACAAATACAACCTAAGAAAAAAATTTGGAAAAAAAATGTCTACATACCTTTCGCGCAATAAACGTTCTAATTATTTTAAACGTAGCCGAAAAATACTGCGTGAATTCCTGAATTGTTGATTTGAATTCTTCTATTAGAGGTTCATCAGATGGACCAAATGCTGTTGCATTGATCGTTCTCACAAAATAACGAACCTCCTGTGTATTTCGAAAATATTACATTTTTAGTACGGGTTATGTTTTGCCTAGATGCTCAATTTTTGCCCACCTGATACCTGTTACTGTTTTCTTACCACATTGTTTTGCAATGAAGATGATCCATTTATGTAAATTAAAATTGTAACCAGCAGAAATAACCGAGATCGCAACGAAATTTTTATCATATTGGAAATGATCACGATGGGAGATGGACATCGAATCGTGAGATTGGAAATAATGAGGAAAATTTGTACAAAATATAGGCAGGTTGCGGATACCTCATATACCTACTACAGATTTTTATATGTAGATAGGTTTAATGGAGATGTCTGTACCTTGATTTATTATAATGATTTTTTTGATAAATTTTCAATTGTTTTAAAAGTTTCCGGTTATTTGCATCAAGTAGGTGTGTTATAAATTGAAGTGTTGCACGTTTTTGAAGGTGACAGATGAATTTTTTGCTCGGGACTCATCTACTTAATCATAGGCATACCCAGAAATTAATTAAGGAAGGGGCTGAGAATTTGAGAAAAATCAAGGGAAGGGGTTAAATTTCAAATTAATCATTTTTCACTGATCTTTCAGTCAAAAATCATTAATTTTTTCTGACAAACTGGGAATTGTTTGAGGAATCGGTGATTTTTGACTCTAAAATTTGTCAAAAGTTATCAATTTTGAATATAAAAAGACTAAAATACTGCCCGAGTGAAGCAAGGGTGATATTTTTTTTTGAAAAAATACTGTTTGAAAAACAAAAAAAATGCGCTTTTAAAATATTTTTACAATAAAAAAATATTTTTTCCGAGCTTGAGATGGGGGGAGGGGCTCAAGCCCCCTGAGTCCATCCCTTGGGTGCGCCTGCGAACCTAATTGAAAAATTTATCATTCAGGAGAATTCTTTTTTTTTTTGTAAACTCAGGGTCTTTAGCTTTCTTGTGCTTGAGAAAAATTGAAAGATGAATTTTTAAAATATTCATTGCGTGAAATAGACCCAGATTGAAATGACGACTGATATCATTTTCACTCTTTCATTTTGAATCAGTAAAAAAGTCATTGAAAAAAGTTAGAACTGCCGCACAGGGAAAATCAGCGAAAAGAAATTCTGCGATTTAAAGCGGGTTTTCGTTGATTTTTTGAAAGAATTTTCTGCCTGGATATAAATACCATTTTTTCGGGTCATAAATTGGTTTTTGGGTTGAGATTTCATCTTGATCGTACTCTTCAAAATCAAAACCCCAAAATCAGAATCTCCTTCGAGCCAGATTTTTGTAATTTTCGGTACTCGCTCCAAATTGATTTCTATCATTTTTAATTTTTCTGTACCCTCTTACCCTTTCTGGCAAAATTTTAATTTTTCAAATTTTTTCTGTACCTTCTTCAAACTGAATTTACTTAATTGATTTCAAACATTTTTCAAACTGAATTTTATTAATTTCATACAACTCATGTACCCTTTCAAGGTTGCATTTTTCAAATTTATTTTCTTCCAATAAGTTCCTTTCTTCCCTTCACTAGGGTGAATTTAGGTACCCAAGTACTCCATATATCTGTGATTTGTAACTTGCATTTTGTGTGTGCTCTCGTACACTTGTAAACCTGCACTGTAATTGTACTTGTATCTTGCTTGCATTTATAATTCGTACTTATACAATTCTCGTAACCTGCATTTGTAACCTGCATTCGTAACCTACACCTTTACTTTGCTTACCCATGACCCTTCCCCCAAAACTTTCTGTTCTCCAAATAAATTTAAATCATACCCGAGGTGCCCTCGTCGCCCTTCCAAAATTCCTTGAAAACTTTTTGGTTGATGTAATCTTAATTCAAGAACCATATATCCCCCCTCGACAAAATACTTTCTCGATTCCAAATTATAAAACTTATGTCAACAATCGCGCTGCTATTTGTGTTCTTAAAAATTTACAACATACCCTAATCTCACATCCCAACCTCCCAGACATTGTCCATATTAAATTTCCTCACTTCAACCTTTTCTCAATTTACATTTCTCCAAACGAAGATCACAACCCCACTCTTTTGGGCATTAGTATTCTTAACACTGAACACCCAAATTGTATCTTTGGTGGAGATTTTAACTGCCACTCAAAACTCTTATCAAAAAATATAACCCAAAAAAATCGAGACGTCGACTTTGACTCTTTTATAATACAAAATAACTTTCTCATTTTTAACAATCACTCACCAACCTGGCACCGGAAAGAAAAATCTGCTATTCTTGATTACACACTATCACAACAACCCCAACTAATTTCTGACTGGAAAACGCTAGATAACGAAACTTTCTCTGACCATTCCTTCATTTCTTTTAATATCATCTCAGAACCACTTATCAATCCGCCCTCTTTCTTCCGATACAATCTGAAACTACTCTCCTCTCTTATTGAAAATCTTGATCTTCCACCCCCATTTCTTGAAACCACCGAAGATGTCGAGTCCTACTTATCCTCTCTTAATTCTCAACTCACCACCGCTCAAAATGCAGCCATTACTCCAATTTCCTTTGACCTCCAAACCAAAAACTGGTGGTCTCCTGAACTTGAACAAATGAAAATAATTAACACTCGAGCTCGTAACAAATATCTACGCTGCACAAAGAAAAACTTATTAGTCAATGACCCAATCTTCCAAATTTGGCAAACTGCCTATTTTCAAATTCGCAAAATTTACCGCACTGCTATTGAGAAGGCTAAAAAAGACGCTTGGCGTCGTTTTTGCTCCCAACAAAAAGTTTGGACATTACCTTATAAATTAGTTATGGATAAAATTAACGAAAAAACCGTAATTCCTCCTCTCCTCAATCCCTCCAATGATAACCCAACCGACAAACAAAATCTTGAATTTCTACTTTCTCAAAAATTCCCCCCTCCTCCTCCATCGCAATTCCCCCCTGGCCAGACCATCTCGGACATTTACCCAGACGTTCCCACCCCGGTTCCTTATGAACCTACTACCACCTCTGAAATCTCACTAATCATCCGTAAACTAAATAATAAAAAAGCCCCCGGGTTCGATAATATTGATAATAAAACAATCAAATTACTTAATATTTTTCATCCTGAAATTCTTTATCAAATTTTTAACATGTGCTTAAAATTAAACTATTTTCCAGAAATTTGGAAAGCCGCCAAATTAATCTTTCTCCTCAAGCCATCTAAACCCCAAATCTCGCCTCTTCCTACCGTCCCATCTCTCTTCTACCTGCACTTGGTAAAGTTTATGAGCGAATACTTCTTAAACCCATTAATTCTCATCTTAATGACAATAATATTTACTCGCCTGAACAGTTTGGTTTTCGGCCAGGACGATCAACAGAAAACGCTATAAATCTTGCCCTCACTACTATTAAAAGTTGGCAAACTAAACTTAACTATATCGCTATCTCAAGCCTCGACATTAGTGGTGCTTTTGATAATGTTTGGTACAAGTTCCTTTTTGCTCAACTTCGGAAATATAAATTTCCTCAATACTTAATCAATATATTAATAACCTATTTCCAAAATCGATTTGTCTACTTCACTCAAAATGGAACAAAAGTGTACCACAAACTCAAAAGAGGCTGCCCTCAAGGTTCGGTCCTTGGCCCAACCCTTTGGAACATCCTTCTAAACGATCTCCTGATTTTATGCAATTCAATCGCAAGAAAACGTAACCTCAAAATTCTATTAATCGCCTACGCCGACGATATTTTGGTCTTAACTTGCGAAAATTCAATCATTGATCTTCAAAACCTCCTCAACGAAATTTTAGAATACATTAATGATTGGCTCACTTATGCATCCCTCGAGTTAAATTTATCTAAGTGCACGTTTACCTTGTTTACTCGAGTTAACCGCAAACACTGGATTGATCTCCCCGAGATCAAAATTCAAAATACCCCTGTAACACATCTCGAACAATTTAAATATTTAGGCGTTATCTTGGACTCCAAATTATCATTTAAACCACATTTTGACTATATCTATCAAAAATCTCTAAAATCTATACACAAACTCCATCGTATCTGTCAGAATACTTGGGGTCAGAAGACATGGGCCCGCTCGATCATGTTTTCCGCCGTTGTTGGTACTCTGTACAAATACTGCTCCTCTATCTTTTGGCATACACTTTTTGAAAAATCCTATTTCAACTGTACATCCTCTAAAATCCAACGTCTATACTCCCTCATAATTGCTCGTGCTTACCGCACAGTCTCCTATGAAGGCGCTCTAACCCTTGCTAAAGAGATCCCCTTAGATCTTCAAATAATAACTCGAAACTTACTTTATTGTGCTAAAAACAATCTTCCTATTCCCCCAACTCTCCATAATTCATATAACAATTCCTTCCCCTCTATCACCCGGACTAGTTTCAAACACTTCAAAATTAACTACCAAATCATCTCTAATATCGAAACCATTAAACTGCCACTTCATGAAGCTCCCAATTACCAAATTAAAACTAGAATCCAAATTGAAACCCATAATCAAATTAAAACTTGTATTGAACGTAATTTAACCTATCGCAAAGTAAAAAACATTCTATACCATTGGTCCCTCCAACGCTGGCAGCTGCGTTGGAACCTCACCAAAAACGCCAACATAACCCATATTTTGATCCCAAAACTTGAAACCTATTACCTATCCCCTATTAACGTAAACTATCACACATGCCAAGTTTTCTCTAGTCATGGAAATTTTCAGTTTTATATTTTCTATAGACTACATAAATCAAATTCCCCCACCTGTCACTGTGATCATACATCTATTCAAGATTCCTATCATCTTATCTTCGACTGTCCCCTTTTAAATACACAACGTAACCTTTGGCTTGATTCTTTCGACGACGACTCCCCAACCCCACCGTAACCTATATCTCCTCCGAATTTTTTACTTTCTGTAACGAAATTATGCGTTCCCAATATTTAAATTACCACTTCCCCTAAAAGTTCCTTTCGTCTTCACTTGTGTATATATCTTGTATCGTTACGTATATATTTCATCGTCTATGTATCTTTAGGTACCTACCATTACTATATACAACTTGCATTCGTCACCTTTATTATCATCTGTTTAAATACATGTTCACTGTAATACTGTTATGACACAATTATTCGTTTACCGTTTTTATAGTATATACAACTATTTGCATTACGTTTTCTCTATCATTAAATCCCCCACCTTGTACGGCCCGCCCCTACGTGGGGTCCGGCTGCCGACGTGGTCCGTAGATTATATTTACTCATTCTATTACAATGCATTATTATTTCTGTTTTATGTTCGTCTCGTTGTTTCGCCAACTTATATAAGCCATGTGGCGAATAAGTTGGTGAACAACATGATGTAGTAGGCTATTCATAATAAACTTGAAAAAAAAAAAAACAAAAAAAAAAAAGGTACCCAAGTACATAATTTTAAATTTCTCTGGTAAAAACCCTTTAAGTTGGATTGCGTGGATTTTGATTTTCCTATATCCCTTTTCGGGAGAAATTTTTATAAATTTTTCTATACTTCTCTGTCCAGGTTGAATTTGATCAATTCAAGATTTATTTCCTTTTGGCGATTTTTTAAATAATTTTTTTATAATCTTCTCTTATAATTAGAATGTCATTTCAGAATATTTTGAAGTGTCATATCTCAGTTAAAAAAGTATATTTCTTGTCTGCTTTTGAGTTGGTATGGCCCTGAATAATGTTGAAAATCCTGGAAAATAGCAATTCTTGAACAAATCTTGATTTAAATATTTTTAAAGCTCAAGGTTTCAATATAAAAGGATCCTTGTACAACTTTTAATTGGAAGTAAGAAAGATTTTATGAAAAAATAATACCTATTTATTCAATATTAAAGAGATTAGAAACAAAAAAATCATTCATCTTCAGCGAACAATTCGGTCCAAGCACGATTGGTGTATTTCGTAAAAAATACGTGGACGTAAATTTTCATTTCGATTTCATTTTTCTGATTATAAAACCAAATGCGCATTTTCCAATAATACTTGAGTGCTTCATTATAAAATAATTTGATGATTGCATCAATTTCCACACTGACGTCATCAAGTTTATATGTACCCTGGAAGTATTTTTAAGATTGAATCGAATCAGACAGTTGACTGAACAATTATAATTTACTTACTATCTAATCTATACATACTTGATCAAAACGAGGACAGTTTTGATGAAGGGTTTTTGGTTTTATGGCGCTTACTACTGGACTCCATATCTGGTTTTTCATCATCAGCCCTCGGCAGAATCGGGTGAAGTTCCACGTTTGGAAATTTTCGCAGCCTCTTTCCAAATCACGACATTTTTCCATCTGGACGACAAGCTGTGGAAAGATGAGACTCCAGTTCCACTAATTCTAATAGGTACTAAAACTAGAATAGTGGCGAATTCTCGAAAAATTGCCAATTTCAGCGCTACCTAATTTTTTAAACCGAGAAGGAATTAAAAAATTGAATTCATTACATACTCGTCGTACGGTGAACGTTCTGATAATTTTAAATGTAGCCGAAAAATACTGTGTGAATTCCTGTGCCATCCATTTAAATTCTATCATCATGAGTTGATCTGATGGGCCAAGCGTTGTCAGATTGATCAATCGCAAAAAGTAATGAGCTTCCTATATATTTTCCAATAAATGCATGATTTATCTGAGGTACGTTGCTTGTGGACCTACTCTGTTTGATACCTTGTTTTCTTACCTCATTATTCTGTGATAAAGATGATCCATTTAAGCAAATCGGAATTGTAATGAGCAGAACCGTGCAAAATGGTAACAAAATTCTGATCATATTGAGAATTATAATGATATAAATGATGTGAAAAATGAAAATGGACGTATGAGATCGAAAAATAATGAGAAAAAATGCATAAATTGTAGTGTGGTAGATTACAGATGAGTATAATATTTAATCACACATTTTAGATTTTTAGAGATATGCTTAATGACGATAGTCGTTCTTTGATTTATCACCATGACATGTCAATAAATATGGAATTGCATGTAAAATACTTCCGTTTATCACCTTAAATAATTATTATCAATTAGAAATGCAAGTTTCTGAAAGGTTTGGAGTGTCTGTCGAAAAATAAAAATTAAAAAAAAAAGTTATTTGATGTTGAAAAGATGACCTCGGATAAAGGGATTTATCCACAATGCATTTTTTTTACTAATTTTTTGTATATATATATTTTTTTATACCGGGTTTATTCTAAGGAAATTTTGGAACTACCAGGATTCAAACTTCAAATTAAAAAAAAAAAAAACTGGAAAGGCAATTTTCGTGAGAGTACCCAGTTAGACGAGGAAAAATTATTGTTGTATCAATTGAAGATCCCAATTCCTAATTGGCGTCAGTCCAAAAGCTGTACCTACTACACATATGAAAAAAAATTAGAGTGAATTTTTTTTCCAACTTTTGCCAGTAGAAAAATTTTTGATGAAAGTTCTTTTTCTCGTGCACGAATTTGGACTTACGTCTTCGGTTAATGGTCTTCAATTGAAGCTCATTCAGTGGCGTCGTAGGAAATTTTTTGGGAAGGGTACAGAATGGTATGGGGTCATTTCATGTCAGTTCGTACGCAAAGTGGTAAGGTGGGTCGGCGATTTTTCTGATTTTTTTTTTAATATGTGAGTAGACCTCGATGAAAGATGACGAATGCCGCAAACCGCAGCTCCCTAAGTCTTTTTGGAGGGCAGCCACGGGCATTCAAAGTTTTGAGGTAAAGTTGGATATGGTAAATTTTGAGCGTGGATAACTTGAAAACCATGATAGGTAGAAAGTTGAAACTTTTTCCATTGTGTAGGGCCTTTGATGAGTTTTTTGACGATTTTTTGAAAATCAGTGTTGCCACTTTTTTTATTGCCAAAAATCAGCTGTAAAAGTTTAAAAACGACATTTCCCTATCAGGGACACCTTCAAAAAATCTGAAAAAATTCTCCAAAGTACAACTTTACATGCTAATTAACATATTAAAAAATCTTGCTGACGTTTTTTCGTATTCTCGATTTAAAAAATTCCAAAGATGAGAAGAAAATAGACTTTTTCTTTTCAAAGGTCAAAATTGCGTAAAATTGATATATTTTCATCAATTTTATACCATATTTGAAGAAAAAGTCGGTAAAAGCATTCTAACCCCATCCAACACCCGTTAATATGCGTGAAAATGCAAAAATATCAAGTATTATGCTTCAAAAATTGAAAAGAAAAACACTTTACATCAAAATTTATTTTTTTGTTGCCCCTGAATTATGCTACCACCACTACCATGATTTACAGTATTATTACAATTCATGCAGGGTAAACAAGTTACAACTTGCATGTATTGGCAACTAAAATACATGCGATAAAAGCTGAATTTGATTATTTTTAATGAACTAAACGTGTGTAAATAATTATAAATTTAAAAAAATGATTTAAAAAAAAATAAGAATTCAATGTTGAAAAATTAATGAAAAAATACCAAAACAAAGTAAAATCAGCGTAAAAGACTGCTTATAGTAAAGTATCGAGGGTGGTAAGTGGAGTTGAATAGTTTTACCGACTTTTTCTTCAAATATGGTGTAAAATTGATGAAAATATGTCAATTTTACGCAATTTCGACCTTTGAAAAGAAAAAATCTATTTTCTTCTTATCTTTGGAATTTTTTAAATCGAGAATACGAAAAAACGTCAGCTCGATTTTTTAATATGTTAATCAGCATGTAAAGTTGTACTTCGGAGAATTTTTTCAGATTTTTTGAAGGTGTCCCTGATAGGGAAATGTCATTTTTAAACTTTTACAGCTGATTTTTGGCAATAACAAAAGTGGCAACACTGATTTTCAAAAAATCTTCAAAAAGCTCATCAAAGGCCCTGCACAATGGAAAAAGTTTCAACTTTCTACCTATCATGGTTTTCAAGTTATCTACGCTCAAAATTTACCATATCCAACTTTACCTCAAAACTTTGAACGCTCGTGGCTGCCCTCCAAAAAGGCTTAGAGGTGCGGTTTGCGGCATTCGTCATCTTTCATCGAGGTCTACTCACATAAAAAAAATCAGAAAAATCGCCGACCCACCTTACCACTTTGCGTACGAACTGACATGGAATGACCCTATGGCGACTTGAAATACGAGACGGTTTTCTGGGAAAGGCAGAAAAGGGAGCCTTCTTTTGCACCATTGTCTCAAATACTTGGTTCAAAGTAATCATGATTTTATTTATGCCCAAGTGAAGAGAGGGCGAAGTTTTCAAAAAATTGAATTTTAAATGCTCAAGAAAGACATTGGAAAAAAGTTTTGAAAATATGAAGTTGAAAAAAATTAAAAAGAAATTGAAATTAGAATTTTTAAAATATTTTTCGTACTGTGAATTTTCTTCGAAGTTTGATTTTTTCGAATTTCCTAAAAATCGACACCAATCACTGTAAAAAAATTCCCATTTTTTTCAATATTTTTAAAAAAAATTTTGATTTCATATTTTTAAAGATTTTTACAACACCCCAACTCGATACTGGAAAAATTTGTAATTTTGTGCTTAGAATAAATTTGAATGTCGATCGTCGAAACCTTAGAAATTAGTCCATTACTCAGCAATTTTGGAAGTTGGAACTACCTAAACAAGATGGAACTACCGCTTAGAATAACCCCTGTTTTTACAAATTTCTATTTCATTATGAACTTTTATAATCAACATTTTCAGCTTCCCAAATGTTTTTTTTTTGATTTTCAGCGATTTTTATCAAATTTATAAAATATAATTTTTCAGAGATTTTTTCCAATAAATTGTGCTATAAAAAAAATTATTGGAACTGGGAGTGTAATTTTATGTACATACTTCCCAATACAAGATTTAATTACCATTCTTTTAGCTTTCAGCGAGGTTTTATTTCCTCCAATATTTTTGAATTTCTTCAAAAATTGCAAAAATTAATTTAGCCATTTAAAAATCTATCTCGATTTGTTTTCAAATGGTTTCGGTAGAGAATTTGAAAACCTTGATGAAAATCAGAATTTTTGGAATTTAAAACACTTTTTTCATTGGAAAATCCCCTCATTTTCATGAATTTTTGTTGAGCAGAAAAAGTTATACTCCGAAATGAGCAAAATGAGCTCCGTGGAAATTACGCGGAATTTATCGAAGGTTCGCGTGTGGAATGTTGAAATAAACTATTTCCACGGAGTTTTCAACTCTATTTTTTTTTTTTGCAAATCTATTTCTGCTTAAATTTCCAACCAAAATGTTTTTTTCAACTTCAAATTTATCTCAATTTTTATCAGCTGCAATTTTTTTTCAAATTAATATTTTTAATTAAAATCTTTTCTTGCCAAGTAGCTCAATTTTCAAGGCTCATATGTCGAGATAGGTTACACTTGAGGGAAAACTGTTAACGGAGTTCGAAGGAGAATTGACAGCAGATTCAAAAACAATAATTATATTTTGAAAAGCTCAAAGTTGAACTCTGGTGATAAAAGCTCGATTTTAATGATAGACTGATCGATTTCAATTCGGTAGAAATGAAAAAAATTAATGTAGACATTTTTTTGATGTTTTATTAGTTTCATGTAATTCATGCATTAGGTTTATTATGAGGGAATATCAAAACTTAGCAGTTATTTCCTCCATACCATACAATAACTGTGTATGTAAATAAATCAAGCCATTGTCATTCACATTTTATAATCTGTATCATTTAATTTCAATGCGAATTCTTGGTACGATGACGTTTGGTGTACTTGGTAAAATATAAATGGCCGTAGGTTTTATATTCGATTCCATTTTTCAAATTATAATACATAGAGGTAATTTTCCAGTAATATTTTGTTACTTCACTATAAAATTTTGCTATTGCATCAACATCCAACAAAGTAGCGTTTTCCAGTTTATAGATTCCCTGTAATTATTTTTCGCTGATTTATAAGTCATCAGATAGATGATTCAACCCAGAGGCGAAACAGGGGGGTTGGGGGTGGTGGTGGGTGGAACACCCCTCCCCCAATGTCAGTCGACAAATTTCGGGAAAGTTGGCAAATTTTTCAAACAATGAACCATTACAAAACGAACTATTTTCTTTCTGGAAATCATAAATTTTTCAAATCTTAGCCCTTGCTTCGCTCGGGCATATAAAGTCTATACCTAATATTAAGAGATATCGGTTGGAAATATCATCTCCCCTTAAAAACCAATTAAAATGAAAAAATTATAGTTCTAAATGTATTTTTCTTCAAAAAATTTTTCGCCCTCGCTTCGCTCGGGCTCAGTAAATTTATATATTTATTTTTTAAAATAATATGTGCTTAATTTAAATTTTCTTCCTTTCTAGCCCAGAAAATTCAATATTTGCTTGTGAAAAATCCATTCTTTTCGTATATGAAAATCAAAAGACTTGGTGATATTTTTAAAATATTCAATTTTTTGGAAGAAGTTTTTAGTGCTTTTTTTTTTTTTTTTTTTTTTAAGATACCTACTGGTTACAAGTTTTCATATTCACCCCGAGGTTTTTGTCCATGATTTGAGGAGAAATTTGAGTCGGCAAATTCGGAGAATTTATAGGTTTCGAGTCAGCAAATTTGTGGATTCCACCCTCTAAAAAATAAGTGAAGTTTCGCCTCTGATTCAACCCATCATGATGGTTTATATGTGTTACGCCTAATCGATGTAATTGCCTAATTCATGAAATAGGCTAGAAAATTGCCTAATGCATGAAATAGGACATCCGTTGCCGATTTCATGCATTAGGCAAAAATATTGTCTATTTCATGAATTAGCAATAAATTTGGAGAAAATTTCATGATTTAGGCAACGTTGAACGTTGATTTCAATCATTGAAATGATTGTGAATGCAGCAGTTAAAGTCTGTAATGCGAATTATGAAAGGAGGTAACCTATTGAATGAAACGATAAGAGGTATGCTGGATCTGTCGTTTCCGGTCGTTTGTTTGAAAAACGACAGTTTGAAATTTTTTGAACATACTTAGATTACCCCAACGACTAAAATTTTTTTCATTTTAGAAAAACGACAAAAACCTATAATTTTTAGGTATGTTGAATCCGTCGTTTCTTGTCGTTTCTTTGAAAAACGACAGTTTGAAAATTTTTAAACATACTAAAATTCTACCCCAACGACTCAATTTTTTTTACTTTGGAAAAATGACAAAAACGATAAGATGGAAGTCTGTGTTATTTCAACTTTCATCGATTGTGTACCTCATTTCAATGATTGAAATCAACGTTGATTTCTTCGTGTTCATAATTTTTCGAACTGTCGTTTTTCAAAGAAACGACGGATCCAACATAGCTAAAAATTATAGTTTTTTTTGTCGTTTTTCCAAAATGAAAAAAATTCTAGTCTTTGAGGTAACTTCAATATGTTTAAAAATTTTCAAACAAACGACCGGAAACGACAGATTCAGCATACCATCGTTTCATTCAATAGGTTATAGGTTACCTCCATTCATAATTCACATTACAGACTTCAACTGCTGCATTCACAATCATTTCAACGATTGAAATCAACGTTGCCTAAATCATGAAATTTTCTCCAAATTTATTGCCTAATTCATGAATTAGGCAATTACATCTATTCGGCGTAACATAATATGCATATTACAAACCTTCATGAATCGTGGACAGTATTGAAAGAATGTTTTTGGCGTGACGGATTCCGCTAAAGAGCTCCACATTTGGTTTTTCATCCTCAACGCGGGGCAAAATGTTGTGATATTCCACGTTTGAAAATTTTCGCAGCCGATTTCTAAATCGCGACATCTTTCAAATATAATGAAAATCTGCAAAGGAAATATTTTCATTTTTAATCAAGTTTCTGAAAAATGAACTGAGAAGTTAGATTGGAGGAATATCTTCATAGAAATTATGAAAGTGGTAACAATATTTGGTTATGATTTATAAATTTTATTGTTTGTTGTCTTTTTCATTCATAAATTAATCTGTTACGATAAACCATGTTTCATTTTATTTGATTTTATTCAAGAATACGGACTCGGTATAGAGCTTTTTGTAGATCTCTCTGTTCAAACCAATTTTGGCTTCAATAGATGAATTTTCTGCTTTTTTTATCCTTTAATATTTGAAAAAAAAATGTATTTGTATGATACTTTTTACTCACACGACGAAGGGTATACGTTCTAATCATTTTGAATGTTGCTGAATAAATTTGGGTGAAATTTCGTCTTGTCCATTTCCATTCCAATAGTGACGTTTCATTCGTTGGTCCGATTATTGTTATATTGGTCACCCTACCAAAATAACGAACTTCCTGTATGTATTCAAAAATTACGTTGAATGATCTCTGTCGAATATCATCGCCAGTGGCGTCGGAAGCTTTTTTTTGGAAAGGCACAAAATGATTACAAAAATATGAAATACCAAAAAAAAAATCGAGAGAAAAGAGGTGTAAGGGAAAGATCCTATGCACTCCACAATGGGAAAGGATGGCCTATCCAAAGGGAGCACATAGGTCTGTCGATCTTGCCGCTTGCCAAGTATATATCTCCGGTAACGGGCTCTGGGTGCCGAAGATTAAGTTATAAACACGATAAAATGGCTAACACATTTCACTTGTTCAAAGATATATTCTCTACATCAAAGTAGGCAAATAAAACAGTTACTTTAACACATCGGTTAGCTAGTTAGGTAACATGGAGTACTCTCAATGTACTACTCCGAGTATCATCAATGTACTGACGACTTGGTACGTGGGTTTTAGCCACGTACCTGACGTTCTTCTGGCGTCCCAGTGCTACCACCTGGGGGAGTGAGATATTCCCACCGCGACATCTGCCCCTTCATACTTCTCGGTGGACAGCCGAAGCTACCCACAGAAAAGAGTGAAAGAACAAACCTACTCGCGGGTGAAAATATCACACACCACCCAAGGGTATCCACTGCCCCCACACTTTTGAGTGGTAGCAGACTGCTGACTGCCTTTGAGATCTTTTGTCTCGTAGTCGTGGTACATTTTGAATAATAAAAATATTAAAATTAAAAATTAAAAATAAGAACCTGTAACAGAACAAACACAAACAACAACAAAATAAAAAGAAAAAATGCACGGCAAAGAGAAATATTACAAAAATGATCAAAAGATCGAATAAATAAATAAGGTAAACTAACTTATATTTATTTACAACATTTGAAAAAGAAAAACACTTTTATTTAAAAATGAAAGTTTAAAAAGTCTAAAATTATTCTTAATTTTATAATTGTAGATATTCCAATATCCGTGACATATCATTTGTTGTGAACGAATACCAGAGGGGGCCCAGCCCGACCTCTTCGACCAAACGATGAGCAGCGCTGTTCTCAAAAGACAAAGACTTTAGTAAAAAAGCACTATCTGGTGCTAAGTGTTATGGTTAGTAAGCGTAATTAAAATAATTGAAACATGAATATTTAATCATGTATTATTCTTACGTGTTTCAGGTCCCATGGTCACTGGAATCAATAGTACATCGTCAGCCGGTGAATCCATCTTGAAGCTGCTGACGTTCTTCAAGTACGTATTGATTTTTCAAGCGATCACTGAACTTTTGTTCATTTATTTGAAAATTAATCATTTGTTTAATTTTCATTTGTTTCAGCAATTTTTAGCTGCTGGTGTGGTTTTTCAAAACAGTACAGACTCGAATTTGAGTATCACTTCTGGATATTTATTTTCAAAAATCACCAAGTACGTACGTTTATTTCAAAAGAATTTTTTCTTTTGTATAGGTATTCAAAAACTAAAATGTTCGACGTCTATCTTTTTTCAGATACCAAACTGTTGATGCTGTACTCATGTATCAAATTTTTCGCTACAATCGACACAATTTGACTCGCAAATTGGCCGAGTGCATGAGAAATTGGTACATTTTTACAATTTCCATTTGGCTGCTCGAAATATTTAACCGAAGTCGCATATTGTACAAGCCAACTGGTAAAAGTGAGTATAAATTCATCTAGGTTCAAACTTACCTAGTCGAACGTAAATAAATATGACCTGCAATTAAAATCATTTGTTTTAATTTTATTTTCAGGTATGCAAATTCATCTGTTTACATACTGAGTACGTATTTGAATCTTTTGATTTTCAATTACGATTTTTCATAATTGTGGTGATTTTTAATTGAATTTTCTAATTCAATTTTTATTTTTATAGGTTGGAAAAAATTTACAGATATTCACAGAAACAATAGCCGTACAAAACCATCTGCGGCAATCACATGATCTGGCGGGGACGTAGTGCGTACCAAACACTATCCTAATTAAAGGACAAGCGAGCCCCATCCAGTGCTCAGTGGCCGTTGTTAAGACGTACTATGAACCTGGAGTACTGGAAAAATTCCAAAATTAGTTGTATTTCATTTGTAAATACTTTTGAAATTTTATCAATTGCTTTTGAATTAATTTCGAGTCGTATTCTGTTTTTTCTGTTTTCAGATTTGGAAAACAGCATTATAGGATTGTATCCTTTTTATATTAACGTTGTTTTTAAACGTTTTATATGTTTATTTTATTACTCAGTTTTATGAGTAAATTATCTGTGATATTACAACGTGTTCTAGTCATAATTCACTTTGTTTTCATATTTACCAACACCAGATGTTTAATTCGTCGTTTCTTCTGTTCATAGATCGAATACTTACGTGATGCTTGATTCTTGATGAGCCAGGGTATCCATGGAAACGTGAACTAAAAACACTAATGCTGCAAAATCTTTTGGTAAATACTTTTTTATGTATTCTCGCTGGTCGAGGAATATTTGTACTTACTTGTAAATTATTTGTATCGTAGAATAAAATACCTTTGTTTTTATTACCTTATTTTTCTTATATTTTATTAAGAAAAGATCGATATCAAATACTCATATTTTTATTGAGAAATTTACAAGTTGTCTTATTTATGACGTTTGTTTCTTATAATTAATAAAAACGAAAACGAAAAAACTTATTTCTAAATCACTTTTGAGATTTAAAAAATTATCTTAATATTAGGAACGAAAATTAAAACTAAATACCCGCATTCTGAATCACATTTGAGATTCAGAATTTTTTCTTAAAATATATCACGAAAAAATAAAAATAATTAACTTCTCTTAAATTCTAGGTAAAAAACTAAAAACTACTCAGACTTGAGGAAATAAAAATTGATACTTCTGATCAAAATAAAAACTAAAAATTATTACTTCTAACTTTTGAGAAAAATTACGACAAAATAAAAATCATACTTCGTTTTTAGTCTCTTTTGCGACTATTTAAGTGGACGGTACTAGATATTTTTCGAATTTTTTCGAATTTGACTAAAATATGCTCATTTGTGCATTATTCTCATCGACGGTGCGCTTTGCGACAGCTTCTAGACTGGTGCCATGTGAATGTTCGTCTGTTCATTTCATGGAGGATCGCGTCTGTGATCGAAGATGGGTATCTGTATCTGTTGTCAGATAATTCCATCGCACCAGCGTGTTGTTGAACGATGTTGTCCACCTCCCTATTCATAATATATATACTTATGTCCGGCGTACCGGCGGGAGGGTGGACGTAAATTGAAAATACTTCTGCTAATATCGCTCTGGCACGTCGCTCACCCGAATATCTAGTCGGATGCAATACTAGCATACGTCTGATGCCAGCATCGTACGCGGCGTGCATTAAAGTCGCTACTAATCGCTCGGCATTTTCGCGAGAGAGGCCATCTGTCTCCGTCTCGCGTTCGCCAATACAAATCGCCACCGAATATGACATCATATTACTTCTGAAATATAATATCATATCGCCCAAAGTCAAACTTCTGTTGAAGAAAGGCGAATTGGTAATACCTTGCGCATCTCTTTCGTAATGCGCCATGGTGTTTTCGGCGATATCAAGAAGGACTCCGTTTCCTACGAATACGAACGTATTTAGTTCGAGACCGGCATGGTTGTTATCTAAAACAACGCAAAGGGGACCTATGAGCATGTTCTGTCGAATAAAGGGAGAAAGGTCGGCGGCGTCGTCGATGGGTGGCGGGGGCGGCGGAGCATTTGCCGCGGCCGCAGCTACCTCTCCTCCTCCTTGCACGTTGGCATTTGCAACGGCACCAGGTTGATTTATACCTGCTCTATTCGCTGGTACATTACCTCGCGCAGGTGGACGCTGTTGTATCCGCTGCTGCGCTAGATTTCGAACTGCTCCTCGAGCACCACCAGGGGCTCCTCTGCCTCGATTAGCAGCAGGTCTATTTTGCCGTTGCTGTCGAGGTGGCGGTTGCTCGGGTTGTGCAAAGGCATCCTGATCAGCAACTACTTCGTTAGCTTGTTGTTGATCGAGTTGACGTAAGATCAAATCATTTGCATTGATCTGCGGCGGTTCCTGTCTTTGAACGATGTTCATTTGCATCGGTTGCATATGCGGCGCCTGTTCTAACGCTGGCATGACAGGGTTTCCTAATTGTGGTAAATTTTGGACCACATTTTGGTTAGTTGGCGGCATTTGGGCCAGAGCCGCCTGTCTTTGTTGATTATCATGGACATCATCTGTGTCCATATTTTGATGTTCAATATTCATCGTCGGCGCATTTGAGCCAGTATTCGATGAAGTATTTTGGTGAGAAGGCACTTTTGAGCCGGATGCCAATGGAAATTCAACAGTATTTAAAGTCGAAGACGTTGAGGGGTAAAGCCGGCTTAAAGGAGATCTACCTTCTTGTGATAAATTTTGCTGAGATGTCAAAATCTTTTGTTTTTGAATTTCAGCGAGCGATATTTCTTCACCTGGAGGAATCATGTTCAATGTTTCAAGAGCATTGATCCTCAAATTGGCCATATTAGCTTTATCTTTTTCGAGCGATAAATTAGCAGTGAGTTCATTATTTAAAGAAGTCAATGCTGCGATGGTATTTGTCATCGACTGTACTTGCGAACGGTATTTATCGTTCTCTTCATATAACATATCCAGTTCCTTTTGTAACTGGGGGCCGTCGGCTATGGTAATTTTACCATAAAGCGCATATTTTACCGAGTCAAATTTGAGAATATTTTTCTTCTCAGGCGTAGAAATTAAATTTAGCTCGCATTTGGGAGCTACGCAGAAAGCGTTATCAGGCGGCGGTATGGTTTTATTATGTTCGTCGACTTTTGGGACGAACATATTTAAAATACACGACTTATGATAAATATGACCACAAGCATTACGTAAAACTTCTTCATCACCATCTGACTTTTTGTGATGAGGTCCGTTGAGCGAAATTGTGATTTTACACGATGTGCATACTGCCATCGGCATACATAACGCACCGCCCTGTAAAACGGTAGAAAATAAATTAGTATATGAATCTAATTTAGGAACCAATACTTCTGGTTGGTTATTAATTGTACGCGTAAATTTAGCAGTACTTTTACGTGCAGTTGGTAGTGGTTTGCGAGTTTTAATAACAGTTTTATTTACCATAGCTCGTGTGATTCTTTTGTCACAATCGTTATCAATTTCAGAAACATTTGATTCAGAAATTGATTCATTTTTCGGCTTGATATTCGAAATTTTTCTCGAACTCAAGCCACTACCACTAGCACGATCTGATTTTTTCGACATCGTAATATTTATTTACAATATCCTAATCTAAAAATCACTATTTTCGTGTTTCAGATTTATGAAATAAAAAGTAGAAGAAAAGTTGCAATTATTCACTCACTTTTTCTACGTCGCAGCGGGCCTGTTCAAGGTTGAATCTAGACGTCATTTGGTCTTTTTCAATTTCTTCTGACCAGTTGAACAGTTCCGGCTTCCAGCCACGGATCATACAGTTTTAATTCTGGAAAAAATAATTACATCTGAATTAGAATACAAATTGAAAAGGTACTTTCATTCGATATTCTTTCGGTAAAACTAGCTAAATGTAATCACTTCTGGATAAATACAAGCAATAAAATCCGTACGAGTACGAAAACTATTGAATATATTTCACAAAAACAATTACACAGCGCCCATTTTGATAACAGCCAGCCAAAAGCCATCATAACCGAATGGCATATGAAATATTTCACGTACGAATACATGTTATATTTCATGTACTTTCGAGTAACAATTTCTTTTGACCGAACGTTAACGCGAGTAAAAAGGCACCGAAAAAGCACACGAACGAAATTTGCTAATCAATGTATCATAAATACCTTTTGAATTATTTTTTCGAAGAGTCTTCTGGCTCTGATTTTTCGTCGCCCTTATTTACGGGGAAGCTGGTAAATCCGTGACCGCGATTTGGGTTGGAGCTACTCGTATTCAAATAATAATGGCCGGTTTCATCGGCGACGAGAGCTCCGGCTCGAATTAAACTAAATAAAGCATTTGATTATTGAAAGCGAAATCACTAGTTAATATTTAAAAACTATGATAAATACCTCTGTACGATTCGAGTAACGGTTACCACGTAGTGGTCAGTTTCTGGATCTTCTGTCCTAGATTTCTTAGCTTCTGGTTCCATACGAAAATGAAAAAATTTTGGGCAAAATTCACTGAAAATTACATACATTTTTAGTATGATGCAATCAAAGCATGCTTTTTACATTTGAAAACACGTTATCATAAAAAGTGAAAATTGTACTTACATTTGAAGTATTTCGAATCAATCGTATTATAAATAGTGCTGGAACAGACACTAATTACGAAATAAACCGCAATTATTCGCGAACTTGCACTCACAATTTCACTTTTAACCGTAATACACGGAAAAGACACGAAATCATAGCAAGCAATATTTTACTAGATATCCACACGAACGACGTTTCACCACCAATGACAAGTTGAATAATGAGGATCGTCTGCGTAGCTGGAGGCGACGTATCGCTTACCACCACACACACACGAACTCACATATACAACACATTTGGTTATTGGATCGGCTGAAACGCAAAATCTTTTGTATTGCTTATCTCTTATTTCAGAGAATTCGTTCGTTGGATCGAGGGTTTTGGTATACCTACTCATTTGGGTAGGTAACCTATCGACCGGTTAAGGATGCGTGTATTCATTTTACGAATATTTTCTTGCATCAACTCGATATTTATCGAGTTACCTATTTGTCTGTTATCTGCAGATGGTTGTTGGGTTTCTTTTGAACCTACCAAGTCTGCATTACACGAATCGAAAACTTCTAACGCTTTTGTCATTAGAGTAGTTCTATTTTTAGTTATTTTATCTACCTGATTTGCAATGTGGACTTGTTGAATTTCGTTTGTATTCAGCAAATCGACATTTTTATTTTGTACAGACGTGTTAGGTAGGTTAGATTTTTCCATACCTACTAACTTGTTCGTCTGCATTTCTAATTCCAATTCTTTTGTATTGGGACTAGAAATTTCATGTATTTTGGTATCATTTGTACCTATCAAGTTCGTACTACATGAATTGAATATTTCTAACGTTTTTGTGGTTAGACTTGGAATATTATTTTGAGAATTCTGCGTAGTCGTAACAGGTAGGTAGGTTTCTTTTGAACCTATTTCACTGTTATTCGACTCGTTTGATTTTTCAAACGGTTTATTCTCGTTAGTTTCGACTTGATGGGTATCTTTTGTCCCTTTCGTATCGAAACTTGACTGGTTCGAATTTTCCACTGTCATTTGGGTGGTATTCGAATCCTTGTCAGGGGGGTTATGCAATTTATTCAACTCCGGGGAAATTTTTGTGAATTCTTTTGAATTCGTAGGAGTATAATCATGAATAAATTTGAGCATAGCAACTTGAAGCGGTACTCTACGCTTTTTGTTGCTTTGAACTTCTCTGATGGGAATATTATTGTCTTTTGCAATTCTCACATCAGCAGAGTTCGTTCTTCTACCTCTATTTATGAGATAGGTGAAAGCTCGAATTTTTAATTCAGGGTATTTTGCCCCTGTTCGAGTTCTAATTTCCTGATCTAACTTTTGCAAATCAGGTGGTAAAGGATTTTTACGTGGTCTACCTGGGCCACGCTTAGGGACGGAGGGGTCTTCGACGGTTGGGGGGTTTTGAGGAAGTCGTTTGTTCTTCTTCTTTTTCTTAGAATTTTTCTTCCGTCGAGTCGTAACATTTGACGAATCTTTTGGAGGCCGTCCTCTAGGTCTGCGAGGTTTAGGTTCCTCAGTAGCTTCAGTTCTCACTTTTGGAGGTCTACCCCGTTTTTTCGGGACTGGAGCTTCGGGAATATTTTCAGAATTTTCTGAAATTTCAATTTCATTTGGGATTGAGTGAGGTGGCGTATCTGGAGTTGCGATTATTTCAGGTTGGTGAAAATCTTCTGGTCTCACGCCTGAGGTAGATGGTTGAGGTTCATCTGGCCTTAATGGTAATCTGCATATGGTGATTTCATCATCTGAGGAATCTTCATATACAAGATCGGAATCCATTTCGTATTCACAATCTGATCCAGTTAGCTCACTATCTGAATTTCGATTTTCTGCTCGTTCTAAACGCTTTTTTATGCGCTCAGCTCGCGCAGCTTTCTGAGCTTCGTAAGTTAAAGGTATTGAAGCTCGAGCATAAACATCATCATCAAGGTCATCTGCGTCTTGAAGAGTGATGAATTCTTTAATCTTTTCCTCAATTGTCTTTCGATTGAGTTTAGATTGAAGACATGGATTTTCAGCAAAATCCTTTTGTTGCTGAACTGACATGAATAATGTGATTTGTCGAATATTTACGACTTTTCCGTGGGCATTTGGTTCATCTGATGGCACCACGATGTAGCAGTTTTGCTTTTGTTTTTTCTTGATGAGGTAGGGACCTGCTCTTTTGGCAAAAAATTTTCTGCTGACACCTTTAAAATATTTAGATTGTCGATGTTCAGTCAGTAAAATTAGGTCGCCTTCTTCAAACGGATGGGAATCTCCATGGCTTTTGTTGAATGCATATTCATCATGGATCCTTTGGATTCTCCTTTTTTCACGAATGAAGTTTTCGATGGCTTGTTTTTCAGTCATCTCATCAATTTTTAATCTCACATCTATTGGTGCATAAATTGACTTTTTTGCCAATATGTCAGCCAATATGTGATTATAATCGCTATCTAGCTTATATAAATGCACTATTTCGATTTTTCTGAAATGTGTCATTAATTCAAGTACCTCTTGGAAAAGATCGGCATGGTGTACAGTTTTTTTATCTGAATTTTTCCATCCGTTCAAAATCCATTTTTCTTTTGAGGTCTTGTTGATGGATTTAACCACGTAATGAGAATCAGAGAAAATTCTAGCCTCTTTTATCCCATTAAAAATTAGAATTTTTAGAGCCATTTTTATAGCTGTTAATTCTGCCAAGTTATTTGTACTTTGGTATTTAGGATGGAAAATTTCTTCTGAGATATTTTTCTCAGTAGTCGAGTTGAAGCATATTCCGATACCAGCTTTTGCCCCTGGATTTCCATTTCCAGAGCAGGCACCGTCAGCTGTGACTCTGACTAGTCCATCTTTATCATACATGAAGTCAGTTTCCTCCATTTTTTCACTGAGGAGTACCTCTGTTGTGGTAGCTGATACTTCATGTAACTTCTCTTGTTCTATGAGAAGTTTTAAATTATATTTGAAATTAAATTTTGCTGGTTTCAAGGAGTCTTTCGAAAATTTCATTTTCGATTCCCCAAGCCTCATTTGGGGTAAAACCATGGATGGTTGGTGAGTTATTCATCTCAGCTTCGACTCTTTTGACGAATTTATGCCATCCATAATGCTGAGTATTAGGGTCTTGTTTCGTATTTATTCGGACTCTAATACGCTCAGCTATTGTTTTCATGCTGCGTTCAACCAATGAACTGCAAGCATTATATACTGTGGTATGAGAATCTTTAATCCCATATTTAGCCAACAGCATTTTCCAATCATCACTGATAAATTGTTTACCATTATCAGTAATTGATTTTTAATTACAATGCCTTTTGATTGTATGTCTTGGAGAATGTCTTCCATTGCCTTGACCACTGGAGCCATTTTTATGGTCACAGTTGGTCTCAACCATATTTTTGAGGTAAAAACATCTTTTGCGACGAGTAGGTACCTAGGTAAACCTTGTTTGTTTACCACAGGTCCAAATAGGTCAATGGATAAAACATCGCCAATAGCATATGCTTCAATCTGTGCATATTCTAGTTTTTTATTATAGCCATAGAATTTATTGGCTTTACATACGAGACATCCGGTGGAAATTTCTTTTATGTATTTCAAAGCATTTGGATGAAAATATATTCTTTTGAATATCATTTCCAATTTATTTGCTCCGAGATGTCCATATGAATCGTGTAGAAAATCTACAGTATCGTAAAATAAAGTATTTGGTAGGTATGGAACTTTACTACCATCTTTATTTTTTCGATATAGAATTTTGTTACCATTATCATCTGTAATGATTTCAAATTTCTTTGCTTTTGCTGATTTGCGATTTCTCAATTTTTTATTACCTTCTGGAACGTCTGTTTCCAAAATCAGCATTGTTTGTCTGATAATCTGATCTTCTGGTTGGAAAAGGTGAATATTATCGAGATAATCAAGCAAAGTGTTTGTCATCGCTTCTGTGAAATTAATTTCATACTTTTGCAATGAAGTATAACTTGCCCCTTTACCTGGAAGGGAGGTGGGGTAGTTAGTAACTGTCAATTCGGGAGCTGACAGTTCGTACAGCTTCTTTTGAGCTGGCATATCATATTTGATATCGAATCCCTGTAAAAGGGAAATCCAAGCCGCAATTTTACGGTGTGTTAGGACGAAATCCTTTTTGCACTTATTTACGTACGCAAGGAGATCTGATCTGACGTGTACGGGTGTGCCGTACAGCCAGATTCCTAACTTTTTAAACATGGTAACTAAAGTGTACATCTCCATGTCTAAAATTGTAAAGTCCTTCTGATGGGGTTTAAATTTGTAGCTTGCGTACATTACTATACGCGGTTGATCGTCTATAATTTGATATAGACATCCATTCATGGCGTTGTTTGTCGGCATGGTATCTAGATGTAAATCGTATCTAGATTGTGGAGGCATCAACTTAAAATCTTTATGATAGGCATCGCTTAATATTTGAAAAGCTTCATCCTGTTTTGGGCCCCATTCGAAGGGTATTTTATCGGACGTTAAGACATATAAATCTGTTAAGATTTGTTGGTACTGGGGTATGAATTTTGCATACAAACCAGTTAATCCAACTAAAGCTAAAACTTCTTTCGAGTTTTTAAGCTTAAATTTGCCATTTTTTGTATGCTTTTGTACAAATTGGTCAAATTTTTCTATTTTCTTGTTTTGTTTGCCAATCTCTTGTTTGGCAAGAACAAATCCAAGATGTTCAGTACGAGTTTGAAAAAGTTCTGTTTTTCGAGGGTTTAGTTTTAAACCTGCTTCTCTGATTTTTATCAGAACGAAGATCAACAGTTCGACCATTCCTTCGAAATTTTTAGCTCGAAGTAAAATGTCATCGACATATTTTAGTATTCCTTTCCTATCTGGAATGACTTCATTTATCATTTCGATAAATGCGGCAGCGGAGACATTTGTTCCATAGGGCACCCGTGTAAATTGGTACACTTGCCCCTCGAATTGGAATGCTGTGTATTTCCGTGATTCGGGGTCCAGAATCCTTTGAAGGAATCCCCAAACGAAGTCCAGAGTCGAGAATATTTCATCATCTTCTCCGTCCATAATTATGTATTCGAGGGGTGGGGGTTCAATATAATTTGGGAGAAGTTTCTCATTTAGCTCATCTGATGCTAAAGTCCATCTTATACTGCCGTCCTTCTTTTCTACAGGACACGAAGTGTTGATGAACGGAGAATTTGAGCGCTCAATCAAGCCCAGTTGTAGCATGAGTTGAACCGCTTTTCTCATACGTTCAAGTTTTTTACGAGGTGGCTTATATTTTTCACCTCGCCAACTCTTCGTTTTGTCTTCTTCTGATTTGAATTCAAATTTAGACATTTTGCCATTATAACTGCCTGGGAAAATACTAAAACAGTCTTTAAAGGTAAGGACTAGCTGACGAATTTGTTCTAATCGTTTAGGAGTTGTCCAATCGGGATGCTCCTCAGCTATTTTTTCACATTGGCGGTTCCATTTGCCTGTAAAAATTTCAGGTCCGTTGTCCCGAAATTCAGGTCCCAATGGAGTCCAATTATCTGGGTTCGAATAATGTTTTATATATTCAACGACCAGATCGTGATCTTCCTTGTCTGGTTCAATTCTTTGAACCGTCAGCTGACCATAGTATTCATCAGCTGTCAAGAAATTTAACTTGATAGGAGGGTAATGCTCGTTGTACTGACAAGTTGCATATCTTTCCAGTATAAGGGGTTGAATTTTCAACTCTTGCATGGAAAGTCGTCCTATAATGCTAACTGGGTTAGCCGAATTAATTACATAAAATGGTATATGTAATGTTTGAGGCCCAAATTTGACAGAAAATAATACCATCATACCTAAAGTGCGAATTACATCATGGTTTGCCAGTTTTAGCAAAACACCACGGGGTAACTGAATAAATTTTATTTTATTCGGTCTTTTGTCCCAAAAATACTCAAAGGTTCGCTCAGAGATCACGTTTGGATAGGCTCCGGTGTCCAACTGAGTAGTCAACAGCAGACCACCGACTTGTAGCGGGACTACACACGTCACGTCATCTGAGTGCTCGGATATGATCTGCGCTCTGACTGACTCAGGCAGTTCTTTGAATTCTTTGATATTTTTCACGTTAGAATTTTCTAACGCGTGGAGCATTGCGATATGGTCAATTTTTTGACCATTTTCGTCAATTAATTCGCAATTTCTTAGATCAGCTTCATTTAGATTTTTATCTGACGAGTGATCGTAGGTAATATTTTGTAAATCAATTTTGATTTCATTGCACGGGAGGTCAGTTTTGACTTCGGGCGTGTCAATATTTTCAGAAATGACATTTGATTTCAAATTTGGTGTAATTAGGGGCGTAGAAGCCTTGTCAGTTTTACAAGACTCTAACTTCACTTGTTTTTCTAAAAGTGATACCAGTTTTTCAAAATTTTTTAATTTTGAATCTGCATTTGCAAAATTCTTGGACAAAATGTCATTTTTATGATTGCATTTTTCACAATCTGACGTTTTGTCATCAATATTTATTGATTCAGAATTTTTAATTAGATTGTCATGTATTTCTTCTGGAATACTGACAGTAGGTTTATCATTTTTGATAGGTAGGTCTGGGTTGAGCGAAAATCTTTTGTTTGCGTCTCGTTTCAAGATCTGAATTTTCTTTTGAGCAATTTTTTGCTTTTCTTGAATACGTTTATTTTCGTGTTCAATTTGATCTTGAATAGTTAAATGCCAAGACCTTAGTTGACCTTTACACTTTGGGGGGTTACAACTTTTGATGTGATTCCAAAGCTGTGCATGACCTATAACCGTTGGTAGAATGTATTTGTATGATGAATATTTAGCATACCATTTACCATTAGCTTTTGAGAAATAAAATTTACTCTCATCTGATAAGATGTTTTTATTTCTGGTTATAGGTTCATGAATGACGTCACCGTTGCGACCTTTGCGCTGTTTACAGTGAAGAAATTGCAGAGATGGTTGTACCCAAAACTGAATTCTATCGTCTGCTGTAAAACATTCGAACTTTCGTCGAAGTGAGTAATATTTACTCGCAGTGACACCATGTTGACCAACATTTGATGGTTTTATGATAGGAAACAGAATTACGACTGATTCCATGTGTAGGTCGGTAAGTAGGTAATTCAAGATCGCTATGATTTTTTCTTGAATTTGTTCTACTGACAATTTTGAGAAATTTAACTCGTATTGACCTACACTTAAAATAGCATTTTTAGCTGTAATTTGTGCTTGTTTCAGATTTTTCAGAATATCATCAGCACTGAGTTGTTCTCTCACGTATGGAGGGAACGTGTGAAACTTTTGATCACGATTGCGATATTTTTCGCACATGAATGCCAAAGCATCGCCTATAAATATGTAGTCGTCGAGGGACGACATGTCAATATCATTTGAGTCAATTTTCGAGGCCACTGTTAGTCCGCTTTTGTGGATTAACAGTTTAAAGAATCCTCTTTGTCAGTTACATCTTCTATCGTCACTTTTGACGTAGGAGGTGTAGGTATAGGGGAGGAATCATCGTCTGTTGAATTCTCACCTATTATTTCTCCACGTACTATTTGTTGTACTGGAAAAATTTTCGGTTCCTGCGGTTTTGGCGCAGGATTTGTTTTCGTAGTAGTAGTAGCCTTTTTGGGCTTTTCTTTTGTAGCATTGGAGGTATGTTCTACGACAGGCCAATCAATGACATTTTGTGTCATTGGCAACGTCATATCCGGTTCAATAACTCCTCTGACGATATTGGGATTTTTAGTTTCGTTTTCTAACGACTTCAATTTTTTGAAGAATGCAGTATCATTCTCTTTATCTTCGATCGTAATTTTTGACGAGAGATATTGCGGTAATTTTTCACACGCAGTTCGAATGATATCACGCATATCCGGATTATCGGCAGTTTTCAAGGTTTCAACCCATTTTTTAAGTTCACCAATGAAAATTCTTGCTGACGTTGCGCGAATTTTGATCGCTTCAAACATTTGTTTGGTATATTTTTGAATTAAAGGAGACCAGAATTCATCTAAGAATTCTTTCTTTAACTCGGCGAAAGAATAGATATTTTGTCTCTGTTCTTTCCAACTGTCGGTACCAGCCAATGTTATACATTGTAAAAATTTAGTACACATTTGTGTCTCATCTAAATCCGCATTTTTAGCGTAACGTTCAAATTTCTCAATGAATCCGTGTGGGTGGTAACGTGTATGTTCATCGAAGACCGCTCCCGATTTCATAAAAGCTTCTGCAGATACGTCGATCGGAGGTTTAATGGAAAGGGATGAAGGGAACGTAATGCTAGGCGAGACGGTGGAGGAGGGAAGTGCAGCAGTATTTTTAAGTGCTGTAATATCCTCTTTAATCGACCGAATTTCTAACTCATGTGTTGTGATATGAGTGGCTAGGACATTTGACCTATCATACGCTTCTCTATGAACTTCATTTACTTTTGTGTTCATAGCTGAGAAATTCTTTTGCATTGTTTCTTGCATATCCTCAAAGGCGTCCTTAATATCATTGTGAGTAGTGTACAAGGTATCAGAAAATATGCAATTTTCTCTTCTGAGAAGATCGATATCGTCGATATTGCAATTTATTTTCTTCCTTTGAGATTCGAGCAAGGCATACATTATATCCTCATTTTTGGATATTGTTTGTAATTTTAATCCAGCTATAACTGAAGATTCCTCAACGTCTTTAACCCTTTGAGCTGCTTTTGAAATTTCATAGTTCATTCCTTTGCGAACATTGTCTATTTGTCTTTTCAAATAGTCAAAAGCATCAAAAGGAGGGTCGTCTGGCTTCTCCTTTATGAAATTGCCTTTTTCATCAATCATTGGAATTTTTTCCAAATCAGGTATCAAACTGAACACATTATCTGATGTAATCAGCTTTTGAGTGTGTTCTTGTACCTTATGATTGATGAAATCCTGACCAGTGGTTAATAACCTAGTACTTTTCCTAGGTTCTGGAAGGAATTTCATACTTTTGTATTCCAACTCAGGTAACACGTAACTGGCTGATCTAAGCTCAGATGCTAGTTCAGGTGGCGATAGGGTTTTAATATCCATAATCGGTCTACTTTGTACTGTAGTAAAAGATATCGGCTGAAAAGTTCTTTTGCGCTTTTCAGGGTTATCAACCTTTTTAGGTTCCGATTCGGTATTTTTTGACGGTGAGGGGGTTTCCACTTTTGGGGAACTCAGTTGCTGCATTAATTGAGGGCGAGGAGGCGGAGGGATAGAAGTATCAGGTAAATAACCATGTACAGTTTGATTGATCATTTGATCAGGCTGAGGGACACTTTCGTGGTCCGTGTCAGTTTGGTTACTTCTGGACCAATCGTACGTTTGGTTTAATGCCTGGTGAGCATCTACCTCCGCCTGAAGAGACTGAGCTTTTAGCAATTCATCTGCAGTAAAACCACCAACTTTTGTCAAATCAATATTTGCGATCGTTCTAGGTGTTGCAGAATCATTTGCTGAAGGGGTACAAGTTCCAAATTTTCTATTTTGGATTCGAGAATTCAAGCTCAGTTGTGCTTGAAGGAGCCTTTGTTTCTCCAACTCGAATTCTTGTATTTTTCTAGCTTGTAGTTCAAGCTCCCTTTCGATACGGATTTTTTCTTCCATATCAGCTTTATGAGCTTGTAGCTCAAGCTCAGCTCTTTCTTTGGCTAGTATAGCGTTCTGCTCTGCTGCTAGCCTGGCTTTTTCAGCTTCTTCTGACTGAAGTTTTCTAAGCCTTTCTGCCTCTTCTTGAACTCTTTTGAGTCTTTCTTGCTCTTCTTGAGCTTTTTTAAGCTCAGCAGCTTTTTTAAGCTGTTCTTGTTCCTCACTAAGTTTATTTTGTTTATCTATTTCAGCTTGTTGAGCTTTTTTAAGCTCGTCGGCCTTCCTAGCTTCCTCAGCTTTTCTAGCTTCATCAGCTTTTTTAGCTTCTTCAGCTTGTCTAGCTTCCTCAGCTTTTTTATGCTGTTCTGCTTTCAGCTTTTCTTCTTCAGCTTTTTTATGCTGTGCAGCCATTTGAGCTTTTTTAAGTTCAAATTCAGCTGCTTGAGCCTTTTTAAGCTCTTCAGCTTCCTTGGCTTTTTGAAGTTTTTCAGCTTCAGCAGCTTCTCTCTTTTCTCTAGCAATACGTTCAGCATCAGTTTCCTTTTTGTTAGTCATTTTTAACTGCAAAAAGAATCACTGAATAGGAATAAATAGATCGCGAAATAAAAATGTACCTAACTTTTGGTAGAGTACAGAAATTATTTACGTACGTTCGAACGTTAAAATAAGCGATAAGGGAAAGAGAAAGGAGCGGGAAAATAATTCGTTCGGATTTATGAACAAGAAAAAAGACTAGGTAATGCCTATCTACTTCGTTTGGGTAGGTAGGTATTATCAAGACAGAAAGAAACGTTCAATTCTTTTGTTAAAATTGACGTTGATCGTATTCCTATCTATTTTTAGAATAGATAGGTACGAAAATCGGCTGTATTGCTCGACGTTCGAGTGCAATACAATGCTAATTGCTTTTTATTTGATAAGCAATTGCACTAACGTAATCGTAGCTCCGTTACAATCTTGATAACGGAGGTTTGGCTTGCAATTACGTAGCCTTATCTGCTCTTTACGTACGTTTGTAACGTAATTTTCTGAGCAAAGATTTTCACGTTTTAGGCAAAAATCAACCTACTAAACACGTTACACACACGAAAAGTGCAACTTTTGGTGAAAATTTTTCAATTTTTTGAAAATTTTTAGGGCAATTTACACGTTTGAGTAAATTGTCAGTATAAATACACATACAGGGCAAAAAATAAATATAAAAAAGCCTCACTGATGCAATATATACGGCTTGGTATCAGTGGCTACCAAGTTAGAAAATACACAAAAAATTTTCCTTGTCAATTTCGAAAAATTGACAAGTACATAAAAAATGTTATGAAGGGTTAAAAAAAAAAGCAAAAAAGAAAAAATTTACACAGGTTAAAAAGAGAAAGGATTTTTTTTAAAAAAAAGGTGCTATTTAGGATAGCTCAAGGTTGACTTTCTAAGAAGCCACAAAGGTTGGATTCGTAAGTAAACTTACCTGATCCGGCAGACTCGAGATCTGATAGAAATTTTCCACAGACTTTGCTTGGAAAATCTCAAAGTTCTCCAACTTTGGTCTATGGCGTTGGGCGCCAGTTGTAAGGGAAAGATCCTATGCACTCCACAATGGGAAAGGATGGCCTATCCAAAGGGAGCACATAGGTCTGTCGATCTTGCCGCTTGCCAAGTATATATCTCCGGTAACGGGCTCCGGGTGCCGAAGATTAAGTTATAAACACGATAAAATGGCTAACACATTTCACTTGTTCAAAGATATATTCTCTACATCAAAGTAGGCAAATAAAACAGTTACTTTAACACATCGGTTAGCTAGTTAGGTAACATGGAGTACTCTCAATGTACTACTCCGAGTATCATCAATGTACTGACGACTTGGTACGTGGGTTTTAGCCACGTACCTGACGTTCTTCTGGCGTCCCAGTGCTACCACCTGGGGGAGTGAGATATTCCCACCGCGACAGAGGAGGCAATAAGGAACATTTTTTCGTTTTGCCGTCTCAAATAATTCATATACTTGCATGTTCATGCTCGAGTGAAACGTTGAGAAAATTGAGTTTTTAATGCCCAAAAAAAAGAATTTTTTGATGTTTTAATGCTTTGAAAATCTATGCGATGAAATAAAACTCCTTTTTTCATTTTCAAGTTCTACATATAATTGGTCAATGTAAACCTACTTCACAAATTTTTTGTTTTACTCCGTTAAATACTTACCCCTCTGTTTTGTGAAGAAACATTTGTGCGAATTGTTATAGTCAGAAAAATAATGCAAAAAAGTGGTAAAAATCTGATCATTATAAAATTACTCGTGATGATTACGATGTGAACAACGACTTGTGACTGTGAGACAAACAAATGACGTAAAAAAAAGTGTTTGGGATGTAGACAGTGAATAGTTGCAGATATCTATATAATTATTTTTCAATTACCTACACAATATGTATTCTAACCAGTTTACTTTTTACAGATAACATGTTGATTTATGGATAAGTTCATATTTTAATGACAATGTAGACAATTATTACACGTTTGTAGTTTTCCATCGCCTGCACGATATTTTTTAACAAATTGATTTTAAGGCATTAAGACTGTACTTCAGTAGGTAAATAAGTAGGTACAGTGGCGTAGCCAGGGGGGGGTTCAAGGGGTCCGGACACCCCCCCCCATGAGGTCAAAAATTTACGTGAAAAAATGTCTTTTTAGAGCATTAAAAATCAAATTTTCTCAGAGCTTCGCTCGGGCATAAAGAACATCTCAATTACATATTTAAATTGTTTGCAATAATTTATGCAAAAAAAGCCTCCATCTTGGTATTCTAAGTCACCATTCCCACTTGTATCTTCCCAAAGAAAGCTTTTGGCACTATTGGTTGAAGTTTCTGGTTATTTTTTCGTTTTTTAAGGTCAAAATCAGTAGTTTGAAAGTTGCTTGTTCTAAAATTACACTTTTATCGAAGTCTTTTCTCTAGGTAAATATTTTCCGAAAATTGTATAAGAACTTGATAACACTCGTGTAATTGTGATTTCTTGATACATTTACGAATGAAAATGTTTCTACTGTTCTCATAGTGTATTTTTTTGGTGGAAGGGGCGAGCTGGGTGTAGTGAAAGGTGCACTAAAAATTTCTCAAAAAAATTTGGAAGTTCAGGATCCCCCCCCTCCATGAGAAATTCCTGGCTACGCCACTGAGTAGGTAAAAATTACGAATTTTTGCGACAGTTTTGTGGGTCACTGAATGAATGAATTTTTAGCGGACTTCCCGCCCTAGCGGGAATCCGCTATTGCAATCATAAGGGTTTATTTATTTATTTATTTGTTTGTTGAAGCCTTTCTTTCTAACGCGATTTCTCTCGTTAAACTGAACAGATCGAGCTGAAATTTTTACAGTAGATGCAGATCATATAGAGGAAGAGCTGATTAGATTTTGGTGCAATTCTGTGCAGAAAAAGCTGAGCTTTTCAACTTTAAAGCTCATTTCTGGGACTTTTCTTTCTAACGCGATAACTCACGTTAGAGTTGACCAATCGACTTGAAATTTTTATGGTGATTAGAAGGCGTATAGGAGAAGAGCTGATTAAATTTTGAAGTCGATCCGTGCTTTGAAAGTTGAGCTTTTCGAGTTCAAAGTTTATTCAGTTTTTCGAAAATATCTCGCGAACGGTGCATCGTAGAGAAAAACGGAGGCCAAAAGGATAGTCAGGAATTTCAAGCTCTACAACTTTGGTTCTCATGAATTTTTCTCGAAAGCTCACCGTTTTCGAGAAAATTGGGTTCCAAGTTCGAAGGCCTGTGATTGGTCAATTCTTCTGATTATGTGTTTTCTTAATCGCACTGATTTTTCAAAAATATCTTTCAAACGGTGCATCGTAGAGAAAAACAAAGGCCATAATGGTGGTCAAGAATTTCACTCTCTACAAACTTTGGTTCTCATGAACTTTTCTTAAAAGCTCACTGTTTATGAGAAAACTGATTTCAAAGTTTGAAGGCTTGTGATTGGTCAATTCTGATCATAATCTGTCTTCTTAATAAACTGATTTTTCAAAAATATCTCGCGAACGGTGCATCGTAGAGAAAAACAGAGGCCAAATGCATTGAAAGTTGAGCTTTTCGAGTTCAAAATTTATTTCTCTTTTTGAAAATATGTATTTCGCACGAGCGATGCTTTGTAGGGAAAAACAGAGACTAAAAGAATAGTTAGGATGGATGCCAAGAGAAATGAATTGGTCTGAAAAGCTCACAGTGTTGGAGAAAAATGAATTAAAAGTTTGAATTCTTGCGATTAGTCACCAGTTTGTATAGTATGTTAGGAAGTCCGCTCTTTTGACACAGTGTGTCTAGTTTTTTATGAATTTTTTTTTCGTTTTTGCTTTATTTTGTTCAGAAAAGCTAAACTTAGGGCGCCACGAAGCTATTTTTTGAATAATTAATTACCTGAATTAATTATATGACTCTGAAATTGGCAAATTTACGTCATTTTCACTCGTTTTCACAAGTTTGAAGAGCAGTTTACGGGGAAAAGGGCTTCGTGGCGCCCTAACTTTAACCTTTCTGATGAAAATAAATCAAAAACGAAAAAAAATCATTCATTTAGTGACCCACAAAACTGTCGCAAAAATTATACAATTACGTACTGATATCGAGTCTATGAGATAACATCCATGATAGCCAATAATTTTTCAAGTTTGTATTGCTCAATATCGTTCAATTTATCAATTTGAAATCGCTTTATTCGTAAAGTTATCTGCAACCATTTGTATTTGTGTTACCTATTTTCTCATATTTTTTTTTTAATATTTTTGGAAGCTGAAGTACAGCTTTAAAAAATTAATAGGTGAGGAAGGTACTACAAAAATTTTTGTCTCAAAAATTATTCAGAAGTTCAAAATTGGTACGTATTGAAAATTTTTGTATTTTCAATATCCTAACTCTTTTGTGTCCGCAGTTGCAGTGTGGGATTCAAAAAAATTGTGATTTAGCTGGGTTATTTGACAAATTGGTTGATGGAATTTTTAATCAATGGTAAGAATCATTCAAAAACAATGATTTGCTCTTAGTAATTTCAAATTTTTTATAAATTATTATGTAATTTATTCATTTGTTAATTCTAATGGAAAGGGTTGACATTTTTTCCAGGGGGCATGCCCCCTCCCCCTCTACTCCCCCCTAGTGACGCCACTGTGTGTGCATGAGAATTGTGATGAATGAAATTAAAAAATTTTCTTTGTACCGTGTACATAAACTCACTTTGGAATAATGACTGAAATTATTCCCACCTGAAAACTTCAATTTCTAACAGGAAATATGATGAAATCAAAATTACTTGCATTGATTTTTCTGTAGAAGATTTACCCAAAATTGAAAATTTTTTGCAAAAAAAACTCGCTCATTTTTACCTACTCATTTACCTACTGAAGTACAGCCTTAATAATATAATCGTCAGAAAACACATTAGCACAGTACAGCAACCGCAGCATTATTATTTCGTTTTTTTGCGGGGGGAGGGGGGGTACCAATATTTTACTCTTAATAGTTGACCATTTGATGATCGGTGTGGTGATTTTTATCAGTTTAATTACATCAGATTTGAACATAATAATAACCTTTCATTCAAGGTGAAAAATCATACCTAGTTCATAAAAAATATACCTCGTTAGATAATTGACTGTAGTAATTAATTATCAACAGACTTTCCTTAGATTGGCACTTTTGAATTATACGAAGTAATGTAAAAAGTCAAATAGATGCAGTTTTGTTTGACATTTTGTCTATCGAAGGTTCTTGCTTGTACCTGCCAATGATATTTCGCAGCTTCGGAATAGAAATTCATGATCTCGTTGATACTGATGGTGCCATTATTCAATGTAACTGTACCCTGATGGAAAATTTTTTAGATCTTAAATTTTTTTCAGTAGAATTGTGTACAAAAAAGTTCTTACTTTTTTAAAGCATGGACAATATTTCAACCAATTCGTCGGTGTCATGGAATCGTAAAAAGGATGCCACATAGAGTTTCGCATTTTTGTAAAAACACAAACGTCTGTTATATTCCAATATTGGAAGTATTCGCAAGCGTAATTGTTGTTCAAGCAGCGATTCAACTTGATGCTTATCTGGAAAATGGCGTAGGAATAATTTCGATGGATTTTTTTTACCCCGTCAAAATATTCATATTGGGAATACCTAAAACTTACTAATTTAATGCAAAAATCATTTTCCATCGACAGTTGTCCATTGATAAACTGAGTATTGCCACTTTTGGTCAATTTAATATTTGTTAACAGCGGTTTGGCTGCGAATTCGTCGCAATCTGTCAAATTGGTGATTCTCAGGGCGTATTCGGTGCTCTGAAAATCTTAACTTCTTAACGATTGTGTGATTCGAACACTACTTATTATTGGATTAAAAAAGTATTTTGCACTTACCCCGATTTGGTACATTCTCCTGTTATTCACCCCTGGAGTCAACATGAACGAAATTAGTGCTGCTATAAAAATATACCGTTTCATGTCTAATATCTGGCTCGTTCGTCTTATTCACGTTTGATGGTCGAAATGTAAATAGTTTCATTATACAGGTGTGAATATCGGCGTGGAAAATTAAATGGATAGGTATAATGTTTGTTAATGCGATTTCATATTTGATGAGAGGTGTTTGATGGGTTTGTAATGAGATCACATTTATTGTGAATTCCGCTACACTGAGTAGCTAATTGTAATTTTTATGCCACAATTTTTGTGGAATGAAGATTGGAAAAATATGTAGTTGGAAATTGGTGAATTCTGTCGGTCTCATAATCTGCTATAGATTTTAAAAATATGCAGTGAGAAATTTTGTCACAAAGTACATTACCATATTTTCTAACTCCATTATTTCAAGAGCTATGGTAGGTAAATCAGTTCTGTTTTGAATTTTTTAAAGCCAGCGTTTGCACTAGAAAACCAAAATTTTCAATTTATGGCCCTGACTTATTTATAGGTTTTTTATGATTTTTTTCTATTTTGTGGTGGAGTAATGGTCATAAAAAATGAAATCTTTGATTAAATATGATGAAACCACTAAAATCACACAATCTACTGGCATTTATGAAAATATCCGAAAGTTTTGAGGATTCGGATTTTTTTCGCACGTACCTATATTTACGTACAGAAACTTGCTTCGCTTGAGCTTAATAAATAATATGTATAATTCCTTGATTATTAAAGGGGAGTGGGTTCGAAAAAATAGATTTTTAAAAAAATGCACACAGTGATCTGCCATTCTTAGATGAATGTTGAAAGGTCGAAATCAACAATTATTTCAATTTCAGGCAACCTATCACCTGTTAAAATGGAAAATTTATGATTTCTTGGCAAAATTGCTTTCTAAAAAAATACGACTACGACGGAATTAAATTTTATTGGCTTTCATAGAAAAAATTCGAATATTGACTTCATTCAGTGCAGTAAAATTGGTCGCTGCCTGAAAATGAAATTTTCAGAAAAAATAGAATAAAAACTTGAAAAACAAATTTATCAGGAAGGAGCTTTTAAAAGAAGAAATTTCAGTTTTCAAAGAAGTTGAACTTTTTAAAGGCGGAAAATACTTTTTCATCATTTTTTTCAAAGGCTCCGCGGTGGTAAAGGTATAATTTGACCTCTGGTGAAACTTGATCAGCTTGGTAGTATGAGCTAATTTTTCTCTCTCAAAATACGTGATAACCACGCTAATTTTTTTTCGCGAGTTTTTATCCAATTTTTTGAAACTTGGCAACTAGGTGCAGGAACCAAGGAGGAGTACCCTGAATTGTTTTCCGATTTTTCTGACTACTTTAATGATATAACTTTGAAAAATTCCTGGGAACACAATTTTGAGACGAGCAGAAAGATAATTTTTTTCCAAGGTTTTTCAATATATTTCACACCTTTAAATTTTTTCAAGTGGTGAAAATTGATCAAATATTCAAAAAACATGAAAAATTGATGGAAAGCAGTAGTTTCAAGGAACAAAAATGATTAATTACGTTATTGGGTTTTCAAATATTTAACCAATTTCCATCATTTGAAAAAATCCCAAAAGGTTTGATATAGGTACATTGAAAAGTTTTGAAAAAAATTATTTTTCTGTCCGTCCTAAAAGTGTGTCCTCCGGGGCGATTTTAAAATTTAAAGGTCATTAAATTGGTTTGAAAAATCTGAAAAAAAATTTGGGGCCCCCCTCCCCTCAAGAGCGAGATAAAAATCACTTATGCGCTCAAATGTCTCATCGTCTACAAAGACAAATCGAACGAGACAAAAATTTTATTCAAGTTCTATCAGAAGCCGAATGAGACCCCTTACCCTACCAGAGCTTTTACCATTTTTTTGAACAATGTACAAATCATAAGCATAAATAGATGAAAATTTCCTTCTGATGTAATTTCTAATTTAGGTGTACTGAATGAAGTTGAAATTCAAACTTTTTTCATCAATAATCAAATTTGTGTAGAATTGCCAATCAAATGCAAACCTGTATTTAATAAAATTCAATTTCACCCCGGTCGTAACTTTTCAAGAAAGCAGTGTAGTCGAGAAATGATTTGGAATCACTACGATTTTTTAATCTCCAAAAACCTAAGACCCTCCCTCCGAATAGAAATGGGTTATAAAAGTCGCTCAAAATGCACCTGAAATGAAAATGAAAGTTGAAAATTCAGAAACCGAAATGAAAATTTGAAAAAAAAATTATTTTGTCGTTTTTTGAAAGTGTAGGTTAGGTACATACCTAATTACCCATAGGCTCACCCAGGGGGGGGGGGCTCAGGGGGCTCGAGCCCCCCTTAAGCCCGGAAAAAATAATTTTTTGCTTCAAAAATGAGAAAAAAGACAATTTTTTTGCTCTCCAAAGTATATTTTTTCAAAAAATTTTCACCCTCGCTTCGCTCGGGCAGTATTTTAGTACTTTTATTTCAAAACTTGGCAATTTTTGATTGATTTTTCAGTCAAAAATCACCAAATTCTCAATAAATTCTCTGTTTGTCAGAAAAAATTGATGATTTTTGATTGAAATATCAGTGAAAAATGACTCAATTTGAAATTTGACCCCCTCCCCATTTTTTCTCAAATTCTCAGCCCCCCCTTAATTAATTTCTGGGTGCATCTATGTAATTACCTATTACCTATCACGTTATTTGAATGGAAGAACCAAATTTCTCAAGTTCAAAAATGTTACCTTATCAGAAATTTTTAGTCCAATTTTTTTTGTCATTTTTTCTAATTCAGGTGAAATTTATTTTGGATTTTCTTTTTTCAAAAAAATTTCTTCCACTTTTTCAAGAAATGAGAATCTGAAAATTGGGTGGAATTGGAAATTAGATGGCGAGAGCAAAACCATTTTTGATTAAAGAAACTATTTTTGATTTTTTTTTTTTCAAGATTTGTTTAAACAGTATATCTTTGAATAAGTGCGATGCCTTGTTTTCATGCTTCTTTCGCATGATTTTATTACCAACAACACATTTTTTTTCTATGTAAAAACTTATTACCTATTTTCAGATTTGATAATAGAGAGAAAAAGAGAAACAAAATTAATCCCTCAATTTTCGCTTTCTCATTCATAATTTCACTGCGCCATATTAGATAACAGTAGTCTACTTTTTCAACACATTATCCATTTATTATTGAAGGTTAAATTATAATCTTGAATTTTTTTTTACCGCTCAGGCTTTGGTACGTTTAGTGTAAGGTAAAAGATAACCTTCGACGTGAGAGCAATGAATAATGTTGCCTTTATTATCAAAAGTCATCGCATCCCCTTTCCAATGATACTTGACTACATCTGGGTAAAGCTGTATTACTTTGTTAAGATCTATCGTCGTATTCACCATTCTATAAAGATTCTGTACAATAGTGATCAGATTAATAAAACGTATCTGAATTATCCATTAAATAAAACGAAAGTACTTACTTTTTTTACATGAGGGCAACTAAACTTTGGGATCGTGGTATCCACCACAGGCGACCAAATTTGATTTTTCATTCTAGCTATGGTACATATTTCTGTAAAATTCCACGATTGGAAATTTTCGCAAGTGAATCCATCGTTTATGCAGCGTTCTATATTAACTTGCATCTGAAATCAATGCGTAAATAATTTTAAAAAAACTAGATTCGTGGAAAATATGCCTCTATCAGCCATATGCTTACTTTTTTAATGTAAATATCTTCGGGAACGTCAACGTCGCAGAAAAGATATTGCTGCAGATTGTACGTTTTGATGGTAATATTACTAAGGAAGACTTTTCGCTGCGGGGCGTTACACATGGAAACGTTGTAAATCCTCAAAGCGTATCGTAAACCCTGTAAAATGAAATCTGTTATTTTTAAAATTTTAACTCCGAGTATAGAGGATTAATGTATGATTTTTACCTCCATTAGGTATTGTCCTTTGCCATGCACCAGCAACACCGCTGAGAGAATTGTCACCGAAAGGGACACAACGTGAATTGTTTTTATCATAATTTTAGCCAGTGTTAGAAACAATTACCAACTTGGTCGACGCGTTAGTTTAAAATATGTGTTCGACTATCAGCTCAGGTGAAATTATTGTGCATGATCATAACATGCTCCTCAATTACATGTTAAATGAAGGTTGAGCTTGTATTTTGATATAATTATTCAAATCCGATTGGCTTTAGTTTTAGATCTGTTTGATTAACTGGGCTGGATATTGGGCAACTTGTTGCATTTATTTATGTTGTTTTTTTTTCAAGGAGTATTGCATTTGCGTTCTTTTATTATTATATAGGATATGTTATTTTTGCTAATCGGGAAAACGGATATCAAACAGACATATCCGCCGGTGTCATTTTTGGTTACAAGCTCCATAGTTTTTTCTGTCGGTTTAACAAAAGCGGCTTTGTTTGAAGCTGCGTGTGGCATTGCTCGAATATATGTACGTCTTATAGTACGAGTTTAATTTATCGAAAGAACTTATTGTAAATAATAATTAATGCTCGGATGATGTGTGTATTTTTCAATGTAGAGGTATTTATTACAGTTTTACATTAGTTGGAAGGTTCCTTAATATTTTTTAGTTTATCGTATCGTGGGTATATTGAGTGTCTGGTACCTAAAACAGTTTTGTTGAAAGGGTACGAGCATTTATAGGAAATTCTGATGTGAAGATTTTTTTGAAATCGACTGTGAGTAAGGTATTCCTTATTTTTTTCCCAAGTTCGAAATTTTTAAATTTTTTTCCAGGTTCGAATTTTTTCTCGATTACATATATTTTTTCAAAATTCAATTTTTTTTCTTAGTTCGAATTTTTTCTCGATTATTTTTTCAAAATTCAAAATTTTTTTCCAAGTTCTAATTCTCTCTCGATTATTTTTTCCAAGTTCAATTTTTTCTCAGTTTTATGAGTAACTGTAGATAACGTAAAAAAAAAATATTTAAATAAAGTTTGTCGGTCTTGTTTTTTCATTCCCAAAATTGAAATTTTTTCAAAATTTATTCAAAAATTCTTCAACATTATCAAAAGTTTGTTATACAGGTGCAGGTTTTACTTTTTTGTTTCAAGTATCTTGATCTCCTATTTATTCTATAAAAATTTTGAACTTTAAAAAAATAATCGAGAAAAAATTCGAACTTGGGGAAAAAATTGACTTTTGAAAAAATAATCAAAAAAATTCGAACTTGGAAAAAAATTTGAATTTTGAAAAAATAACCGAGAAAATATTCAAACCTGGAAAAAAGTTTTCAAATTTGAAAAATAATCGAGAAAAAATTCCAACCTGGAAAAAATTTTGAAGTTTGAAAAAATAATCGAGAAAAATTTCGAACTTGAGGGAAAAAACAAGCGGAGAACAGTCGTTCGCATTGTATTTTCTATTTCGTGTCTGAAGCCTTTTTCGTGTAGATTTAGTCATAGGTAGCCAAAATTTCAAGTGCTTTGTTTTTTTGGAAAGCAAAGGCAGGGGGTGCTCAGAGTGCAATTTCTTTTGAAAAAATCGTCGTTTTTTTTAAAAAATAAAAATTGTGTGCGAAGCCGCCACAGCACTGGGAAGATGCGATTTGAGTTTCTGTCTTCCTAAACCATTGCCTTATTCCTTCTATTATCAAAATTCAGACTGCTACCAGGGGGTTGAAAAATTGCAGATCGCAATATTCCAATAACATGAAATTTTCACTAGCTGGAATCAGAGGCGTGATGACTAGGGGAGGGGGGACACCCCCAGACCATCCCAAGGGTGCAAAAAATGATGGGTAAAGTCGGAATTCACAACTTTCTCCACATTTTTCTCAAGTTTGGATTCAGAAAGTTGAAAAAATTGGGAAAATCTGAAAATATAATATATCAAAAAATTTTCGCCCTCGTTTCGCTCGGGCTCAGTAAGCAAGGATGTGTACCGTTATTTCTGCGGTATCGGTATTGGTATCGGTACCGTACCGTAAAAAATACCGGTATCGGTATCGGTATTGGGATTATACCGCTAAAAATACCGGTATCGGTATCGGTATTGAGATTATACCGCTAAAAATACCGGTATCGGTATCGGTATTGGGATTATACCGCTAAAAATACCACAAATAATATCGGTATCGGGATTATACCGCGAAAATACCGGTATCCGCATCGGTACCATATTTTCGACATTCTTCCAAAACTTGAATTCTTTTGTTTAAAATTTTCAAAACTTTGAACTTGTTCTCAAATTTTTCAAAACACCGAATTTTTTAATCAAAATTTTTCCAACTACCTACCTAAAATTAAAAAGTTATACTCTTTCCACGGTAAGAATAGCATGACGTCAGATAGGTCAGACCAACCGATCTGCACAATATTGTGAATTGTGCAGAACGGTTGGTCTGACCTATCTGACGTCATGCTATTCTTACCGTGGAAAGAGTATAGAGAAAATGAAAGTTTTCGAACAAAAATCGTGGTATGTATACATTTTAAATGCTGAAAAAACGCAGGATTTGTAAACATTTTAAATTAAAAAAAATGAACTTCGAAAAGTGATTGAAAATATTTTTTAAATGAAAATATTGGTATAAATTCATTTAAAAGGAGAGTTGAGAAAATTTAGAACTAATGTTGAGTGAAACATTTTTGAGAAAAAATCATGAGATTGAAAAAATTGAGAAAACATTCATTATAAAACTTATTCGGAATTTGAAAAGAATTAACAGAAAAATTTGAAGTTTTTAAAAAATGAAAAAACAGTTTTGGTTAAATTTTAAGAAAAAAATTGAGGTTTGGAAGAGTTTAAAAAATGAGAATACAGTGTGATTGGAAAAGAATTCAGAGGTGAAAAAAATTTGTAAGTCGAAAAAAGTTTAAAAATAAAAATGATGAAAATATTTTTAGCGTCATTGGGGAAAAAAAATGTTGAAAGAAAAACGAACACACACACAAGAACGAGAACAAAACGATCGTAATTGAGAGAATCATCATTTTGCTCCTCAAATTGAAATTCTTCAGTTTTGCAAAAAATAACGTCTCGTTTCGTTTCCCTGACATCAACTGTTTTTGAATTTTGAGGAAAATTACAAAATTTGGTAAAAAATTTTGAGAAAATAATTTCAAGATTAAAAATTTTTAAAGAAAGGTACAAAGATTTCGAGAAAAAAATTGTGATTGGAAAAAATATAGAATCTAGAGGTAGTGGGGGTGAAAAAAAATTGATAAGTCGAAAAAATTTTAAAAATAAAAAAGATTCAAGTATTTTTAGCGACATTGAAAAAAAAAATGTTGAAACTGCTGAAAGAAAAACGAACACTCACACACAAACGAGAACGAAACGATCGTAATCTTGAGAATCACTCATGTGTACCGTTATTTCTGCGGTATCGGTATTGGTATCGGTATCGTACCGTATAAAATACCGGTATCGGTATTGGTATCGGTACCGTACCATTAAAAAATACCGGTATCGGTATCGATATCGGGATTATACCGCTAAAAATACCGGTATCGATATCGGTATCGGGATTATACCGCTAAAAATATCGGTATCGGTATCGGTATCGGTATTGTTCCAAAAATACATTTGGTACTGCTAACGGTAGCGGTACCATGCAAAAATAAAATACCGGTATGGTATCGGTATCGGTACAGCTTTTTCTCGAAAAAAAAATGTTTCGGTATCGGTATTGGTATCGGTACACATCCCTGTCAGTAAGTTACCTTTGCTCAATTCGTTTTCGAAATAATGGTATAATTCCTCATCCGTTGTAGCCCAAACAGATGAATATTTTCAAATTGATGAGAGAAGCTGAGCAGAGAGGAAAATTCAAGTTTCGGAAATTATGTTTTCTTCAAAAATGTTCGTCCTTGTCTCGCTCGGACTCGATAATTTTATTCCTATTCTTAATATGATATACATAAGTATGTTGAAAGGGTACAAAATTTCCATTTTTCAAAAATGTAATTCAGCAAATTTCCATTTCTTTCATTTTTGAGTAGGTAGGCACCTATTATATGTACTTATATATTAAAGATTTTTATATCAAACAAGAAATTGGAATTGGATTACATTTTTTTGTTCCGTGAGAGGGAGGAGGCAAGGATAGCCGGAAAGGATTAAAAGTTGTGAGAATTGTCAATTTTTCAGCTAAGAATAATTTTCAAAGCATTAAAATGAAAAAAATATGCTTCTTTTGGACATTGAATATTCAATTTTTTTTTAAAGTTTCGCGCTGCTCGCTCCGCTCGGGTATTAATAAAGTTGCAATTAGATATATGAACTATTCAAGGCGAAAGGGCGAAAAATACTCCTCCTCCCTCAAAATTATTCTGGTTTTCCAAGTTTTTTAAATTCATTTTTCATCGACCACCCAAAAAAGCTTCCGACACCATTGTTGATTTTTATTTTGAATTGATTTCTAATAGGAAAATAAATAATACTTATCTTAGTCTGAAATTTGAAACAGTTCTTTTTGGTTCTGATAATTTCATTTTTTGTATTTACTTATTGATTCGGATTTTGAAATGGTTCTGGGGGTTTTCTTGGAAAATGATATTTAAAAAATTCATTGTTAATTTTTTTAAAAAGTTGTAAATTGAATAGTTTTTTTTTTTCGGTCAAAACCAATGTTTGTCACTAAATTCAAAAGTGGAAAATTTTGACACGTTGGGAAATTTCCAAGAAGAGATTGAAAAATTCAATGAAAATCAATTGGTTTTTTGGGAAAATCGGAAAAATAGTTGGGAATTTTCCGGTAATTAATTGGGAGAATTTGGGGCACACCCCTCCCCTTAGGTCACATTACTTCGTCACACCTCTAGCTGGAATGATTTTTTTTTTCATTAAGTAATCTAACAAACAATTTTTTTCACCCATTGAGAGTGAATTTTGCAAAAATAAAAATTTTATACACCAGTGCAGCCAATAGTGGTTCATAAAATTCCAAGAATTTATATCGGCTTTGAGTTGATTGTTTTATCGCCTGAAAATATCTTGTATTTTTTTTTCACTCACTGGAATTATATTTCGGAATTTTTTGGGGAAAATTTTGTACGTCGGTGCAGCCAACTTACAAATCGTTTTTCTGTTCCGCATCTGTTCAATTTTCTAGCGTTTTCAGATGTAGCTGACTGCCTAGTGCCTACTCAGAGTAACTTATCAAAAATGTATTCAAATTCAATACATACTTTTATAGTTGGGAAGAAAAAAGTGGTCCAATCACTTGACGAAAAAATAATGCATTCGAGTTTATATATCTGAATATCTCAAATAGCAATTGGCTGCACTGACGAAATTTTCAACGAGGAATTTTTATTTTTTCATTTTGATGATGGAAAACAAAATTATTGTAAATTTTTCAAATGATAAAAAAATTTAATTCGAGATCAACGTAAATTTCATAGTGTAGCATGTCACGATTTGTAACTGGCTACACTGACCTAAAAGCTTTTCCAAAAAATCTAGTGAGTGAAAAAAAAATACATAATATTTTCAGGCGAAAAAATAATCAATTCAAAATCGTAATAAATTTCGTATTTTGAAATTTTACGATTCGCTGTTGGCTGCACTGGTGCATAAAATTTTCATTTTTCATTTTTTAAAATTCACTCTCATTATATTTGTTTAATTACTTGATGAAAAAAAAATCATTCCAGCTTGGTGAAAATTTCATATTATGGGAATATTGCGATCTGTAACTTTTCAACCACCTGATAGCAGACTGAATTTTGACTGGAGAAGGATGGCAATGGTTTAGGGAGGTGTAGAAACTCAAATAGTATCTTTCAAGTGCTGTGACGGCTTCTCATACAATTTTGATTTTCTGAAAAAAAACAGCGTTTTTTTAAAAATGAAATGCACTTTGAGCACCCCTGCTCCCCTCCCCTTGCTCTCGAGGAGCTCACATTTTTTTTGGGAGGTCTCCCACTCTATGTGAACCACTCCACTAAATTTGGTCAAAATTCGAGGCATGTTTTTTTTTTACTCCACCCTATTACCCACCCAATTTTTTTTTTTACGTAGGTAATATACCTACACATGTAGGTTCGAGTAAAATGGTCGAGACCTAAAAACTCGTCCAACCATAAAACTGATTCATTCAGCAAGAACTCCCAATTTATCGATCTTCAACCCGATGCAACATCCATTTCCCAAGAACCATTCGATTTACGATCTCATCTCTGGTCATTTCCGTAGCACGATGCAACTCGCGATAAAAATAATGCATCTTACACGCGTCCGCTTACCCATACATCGCTAATAACGTCCGCTATTCGCAGAAATTATCGAAATTCCGTCTTTGAAAAATCATACTTCTGGTTAATTTTTCAGCCTCGATTGCAATTCGATTTGTTGGTGAACGTGTAAAGCGCGGGCTCCGCTCTCATCATTTATGACGTTTTTCTTAGCGTAATTAAACGGGCACGGCGAGGCATTGCCGAAAATAACTTTAATAGTTTATAGACAGATGCCAAAATAACGAAGGCTGGCGTAGGAGAGAACTTTTTGTATTTTAAAACATTCTATCGTTATCTTGGGTGTATGTACGTGTACATACGTACTACGTATGGACGAGAAAAAAAGAAAAAAAAATACGCGTAAATCGTTTTTTAAAACGTGGCTTATTACGAAGAGAAAGGAGGGGAATTTGGGGGTGTTTTCTATTTCGTCGTTTTCACCTCTTCGTACATAGGAAGGCGAAAGGCGCAGATGAAAAATAATTTAATAATTAGTTCGATGAATTATGAAGCATTTCGAGTGAGTATTAAGATTACTATTCAGACGCCTACTCTTTGAGTTCGATTGCTTCCGTTTCGTAGAGGCGCTCATTTCCTCTACAATAGGACGCTAAATATTTCTTCGTGTATAAATAGCTATACTTTGGTTTTGTATTATAAGGACAATAACGGAAAACGTCACCTTATATTATGGTACTAGACGTTTACACTTTGAAACAAAAATAGCGTCGAGGCATCCGGCTTATTACTCGAGTTAGACACCTTCCTAGTAGATTTGAATCTTCGATGATAGTTTATCCGGTCCATACTTGGAAGTAACGGAATCGATGTCGTGAATCGTAACGAGAATCGATCTCGTCTGAATGAAAAATAAGGTCAGGGTTGCCAACTTCTAAGAAAATATTCAAAAGTCGAAAAATTTTGAGGTTTGTGAAGAATTTTGAGAAAGGGTACCGGCGTTTAGATAGGTGAATCTGTCCAAGAGCTGAAATTTGAAACTAACCCACGGAATTTGGTTCTTAGGGTCTGAAAACCACCTGGTAAAATTTTTGGCCCCTCTACCCCTCCCCTAGTCGGAGTTATGGGACAAAAAATTACTTTTTTCAGCCTTTCCATTGAAGATTTTCATCTCCAAGAATTTTCAGTCCTTTGATTGTGAAAAGTAGTTTGAGCTGCTGAACACGAGTATGTTGCAATTTTTTTCTTATGTGATCTTTCAACCTTCAGTCCAAAAAAAAATTGAAAAAAAAATTTCGCAATCAATCCAAAACAATGTTTATTATTTGTTTTGGATTGATTGGGAAACTTTTTTTTAATTTTTTTTCGGACCCAAGGTTGGTTTCTTCCTGGAAGGTCACTAATGACAATTTCTTGGGCAAAAAAAGGTCAGATAATCAATTTTGAGCCTTGTGCTGTACTGATTTGGACTTGAAATTACAAAAATCACAAAAAAGGGATAAAATGATGCGAAAATCAGACAAGTGGTGTATAAATACGTATTTTGGGATATTATTACCAGAAAAATTTTTTCGGCCAAGAATGACCATTTTTATGTGTGAAAAACGTTCTGAAAAATGGTTTTTTGCATTTTTCAAGGTCTTCCACCACTTAAAAAATTCTGAAAAAAATATTACGTTGTAGATAGGAACTAGATACGTGAAATATATTTTTTTCAGAATTGCACCTCTGCAACATCAAGTAGAAAACTCGATTTCAAGTTTTAATATGCGATTTTGGGCTAGAAAAAATCATCATTTTTTTTTTTCAAATCACCCACTAATACCCTTCAGTGTGTATAACTCACGTAAATTTGAAAAAAAATTGGTTGAAAACTCGGAGATGAAAATTTTTAATAGAAAAACTGAAAAAAAATAACGTTTTGCCCCATAACTCGGGCTAGGGAAGAGATAGGGGACAAAAATTTTACCAGGTGGTTTTCAGACTCTAGGAACCAAATTCTGTGGTTAGTTTCAAATTTCAGCTCTGGGGCAGATTCGCCTACTTATAATTTTCAAATTTTTGTACAATTTTAGCTCAAGAACAGAAAAATTTTCCAAAAATTCCTGAAATTGAAATTATGTCCTTCCAAGTCCCAAATAGCACTTTCAATCTTTGCCTACATTTTTTTGCAAAAATTTGTAAAACGAAATTTTTAATGTATTTTGAAGCAAAAATGAAATTGAGCAAAAATCACATTTTTCAGGTCGAAGTCCATAATTTTCAAATTTTTGTAAAATTTTATCTCAAAAACAGAAAAATTTTCCAAAAATTCCTGAAATTTAAATTATGTCCTTCCAAGTCCCAAATAGCACTTTCAATCTTTGCTTACATTTTTTTTTGCAAAAATTTGTAAAACTTTTTAAAAAACGTTTTATAAAATGAAAATTGTTCAATTTTTACGGTTTTTTTTTCGGAATTAGGAGACAGATAACGTTAACAGTGGCGTCATTTTTGTAAAAAAAAAAAGAATTCTGACCAAAATTATTTTAGTTTTTTACATGAATTTTCGAAATTTCGGTTGGTAACATTGAATAAAATCATCGATCGTTGACAGATTCCCATCACCGAAAAGATTCCTTCGGACCAGCTCCCAATTTACCTGTGAATCGGTGCCAAAAATCTACATACGTTTAGCCCAACTGGAATTTATTTCAAAGGCCTTACAATTGCCAATTCTTTAGATGCTTCGGTGACCACATCAATGAATACAAACCCCCAGCATCTCATCAAAGAACATCTACGAGCAGGCACCAAACACGCGTATAATTTACTCGGCCAACGAGCTTTGACATGTAAGTTTTCAACATTTTCATTACGACGGCGCGACGTCCAAATCTACATTTTTTTCCTTCAAAAGCATCTGCTCGAGTAAATATTACATTCAACGGTAAATTAGTTAACCGAAGAAAGCGGATACACAAAAGACATTTACACAGCCGGAAACAAATAGGAAACCAACAGTCGCGTGGCTTCCTGTACCAATGTCATCTTAAATATCATCGTTCCGAGTGTTATTAGCTTTCCAAGTGTAGTTCGTCTTCAATTGATGAGAAGAGGAGGAAAAAAAAAAGGTCGCCATGTCAGATTTTATATACAGTTCAACAACACATGGGTTTTAATTAAAAGTATACCCAGGCCATAGGTATTCTTTAAGCAAGTATCTGAGAAGTTGCGCACAGTTCTGATACGAGTGATTCTTCGTTAGGTATGCAAAAAACGTTCGTTTAAATTTGACAAAAGGAAACGGTCGGAAAAAATTAACCCTTAGGAACCGATGAAATGATGAAAAAAAATACGTCGTATGAATTTCTGTCATGTCGACGTCAAATTACATTCGATTAATATGCCGAGATCATACGGAGCTTCCAACAATGATACGTTTAATAGATGCGTGTTAATGGCTATTTCTTGACCAGTGGACTCGATTTCGATGTTCATTCTGAGCCCGAGTGATTTTTAATTTTATACCTACCTACCTACCTACCAAAGGCTGAAAATACGAGAGAAGGGAGATTGGAATTTTTTCTACATATCTATACCTATTTTGACACGATCCAGATTGTCAAAAGTTTTTTTTTCCGAACGAAATGTTTCGCGAACTGAAGTGCTGCGGTTCAGCATATGATTCACGTCAATGGATAAGAAACCATCTTCGAGTTTGAGTACGAGTGTAAATTAAGAAGGGGTGCGACTGCGACGTCAGCCATATATTTTATTTAGACAACCATATGATATCATCTTTTTAAGAGCAAAGAGATGAAATTTCCATTGACCCAAGAAATATCGTGTTAGGATTTATGTTTGAGATGAAAAATATGGCAGGCAGCACGAGAACAGGAACCTGCCGTTGTGCCATCCATCGCACCAAACCAGTAAATTCTTCGAATCATAGAGGAAATAAAACCTTATTTTACTATTCTCTAGAAATTTTCTCAGAATATACACAGGTCCATTTTTGGAGGTTTTTAATAACCTTGGAATTGCCTGTACCTAATTACATTTTGAAAATTTACTTTTTCACGAGGTTTTAATTTTAGATTTTGAAAACCGATTCATCATTGGTAATCATATACAAGCCATCTCTAAAACTATCGAGTTCAATTTCTGCAATCGTTTCGTGGAACGAATCTGTGCGAAATCTGGCAAAAATAAATTTTTAAAAATTGCAAGGAATCGAAACATTTCAATAAAAAATTGAATAAATATTTTTTAAGAAATAAAAATTCAGAAAAAAATTTGAAGTAGGTGTCAAAAAAAAATTTTTGGAGAATGTTTTTTATGAATATTTCAGAAAAATATTCACAAAAAATGGTGTAAAATTCAAAAAATGACAAAAGTTGTTGATGATTTTTTTTTCAATTTTTTTTTTACCTAGGTACTCAAAAATGAAAATTTTGGTATACCAAGTAAATACTTATGCCCAGAAGAGGCAGTACTATTTTCAAAAAATTTCTATTTCAAAACCAATTTTTTCAACTGAACATTTGACTGTACCATCGAAGAGGAGAGAGTATCGGTTTTGTTTTTCTTTTGGTTTTCTTCTGCAAAATGGTTTCGATTTTTGCTAAAACTGATTTTTCTGCATGCATCTCTAATCCGATTTTTTTCTCCCTTTCAATATTGATTTTTTTGCTGAACAATTGGTTAAGAGTTGTTTTTTTTAGTTTTGGTTTTGTATGGTGGTTTTATTTTTTGTTTTTTTGAAAATTAATAAAAATTTCCCCTAATTTGGTGTTTTTGTTTTTCATAATTCCTCAACTCGATCTTTTTATAATTTTTCTTTTGCAAATAGATTGCAGTTTTCCTACTTCTGAATTTTTTTTTGTGTATTTCAGCCCATAATTTTGTTTTATTTTTCAATAAGTTGATACCTAAGATTTGTTTTTTTTATTCAATTCTGCAAATGGTTCATTTTTTTTAAATGGATTTTTTTGAATATTTCAATGTTTTTAAGAAAATGAGTTTTTTGAATTTTTTTGGAGTTTGTTTCAAAGTGGATTTGTTTTGCTCCGAATATTTTTTGTAGCGGTTTAGTTTTTTTCTTTTTGTGTTTTGCTAGAAGTTTGACTTCCATTTGAAAATGTTTTTGTATGAATCTGTCAAGTTCATTATTTTTTTTTTTTGAAAAATCTGTATTTTTAAAGTTTTTTTTTCTTAGGATCGCATTTTTAATTTTCGTCTAAAAAAATTCTCTCATCATGGTCGATTTTTTTTTCTAAAAATATATGCAGATTTTCTTTTTTCCCCCGCATAATCTGTATTTTTTTTTAGCACTGAGGTAGATATTTTCGTTTAAAAATGAATCATGCTCAGTTTTTTATGATTTAGAAATTAATGAACTGAAAATTTCTAATTCTACAGATTAATTGTAGTTTTTGTTTTCAAGAGGAAACAAGTCTTTCTTTCTCCCGATGAGATGTAAAGAAGTTGAATGGGAAAACTGTGTTGAATGTAGAAAAATTTGAAATCTTGAAATTTTTCGAATTATACTCTTGACATTGTTAAGAATTGACTCTTGAAAAAGTTTCAACTCTTACCTCTTTTCCTTCTCTCAACATTCTAATGAGAGACAGAAATAGGAACGAAATTCATGAAAGAATGGCTCACTCCCTTATACTTTTTGAACAACGAACTTCAATCAATTTAATCGAAAAATTCTTGAAGTTTTCAATTTTTTGATGATTTTATTTTTTTGGAAAATTAGAGGTCAAAATTGAAGCCGTTCATTTCTCCTCGATGGAGAAGATGATTGAAAATTTAAAGATCAGGTATACAAATATTATTCAGTTTCTCAATTCTCAACGATTTTCATAGCTGAAAAAATTAGGAAATTGGTAGTCAAAATATTTTAAATTGATTGAAAAAAAAAAAAAATTGGTATTAAATTGACCCTAATTTTCGTTTTTGAGATTTACAAGAAACCTTGTACATTTCCTCTTTTTTTTTATTATTAACTATTAGATAGATAATTTAACTGGTTCATTGGCATTTTATAATTTCTTCTAGAGACATGTCCCCAACAGAGAGTACGCAAATGGATTAAAAATACCCCCATTAACTTTCCTCTACTGTCTTCTTGAGTTTATGTTGAAATCTTCCCTCCTTACACCCTTCATCTTATACTCAGCCATTAAGCCCATATAAATTCTCACATTGTACCGCGCATAAGTATAATCACATACGATATCAATCTATGATTTTCATCCATTAAATCGATAACTTCGATCGGAACAATGATCAATAACGAAAATCACCGATCTTCTAGTCGTTAAAATGGAAATAGTCGTCACGTGCCAAAAGGCTTCTTTTTTATGCGCGCCGCATGCTGCCACCGAGTCCATATGTTGACGCCAGTAAGGAAGTAATTCTTCATTGGTAATAGCAACCAATGCTTTAATAAAAAATAATAATTTTTACTAAGCAGAGATACTCAACCTCTTCCACCCCCCTCAAAGCTTTGCGCATGAATCTACGTTTAAATTGGAAAATTTATTATATTTTTCAACTACGATTTTTCTTATTTTGGGGTACAAGTAAACATAGTAATTGATGAAAAAAAAAACAGCTATTTAAATCACAGAGCTAAATGACTTGAAAAAATTTATTTTTGGATTAATTCCAGATAAGTACATAATAAGAAGTACGTAAGTTGACAAACAGAATTTTCAATTCAATGTTCAAGTCCATACCTACTCAAAATATTATCAAAATATGAGAAATAGATGGAGCAGGGATAGAAGAAGTTGAAAAAAACATTGAGAAAAAGTCCCAAAATCATTATTTTGCAGATATTTTTTCAGAATAATTTTTCGAAATTTTGAAATTTCAAGGTGTTTTACGATCAAGCTAAGTCGAGATACTCAAGATAAGGCAGAATTTTGACTAAAAAGTCGAACTAGTTATGAAAAGTCGAGCTTTTTTCAAATATTTTTATGTTCAAAAGTATACATGCCATTTTTGATTTTCTAACATAATTTTTCATCTTTATTTTTTGGAATTAAATTCATTTGAAGTTTTTTGTAAAAATTTTGATTTTGAAGCTTCCTGTGATTTTTTTTGAATTATAGAAATATTTTTTGGGGGAGGGAAAGTTGCCCAAAAAAATCGAAACAGTCATGCAAAAAAGTCAAACTAAGTCAAGCTTTCTGTTCAACAAATTTTATTAGACATCTTGAATTTTTTAGGGTGCAGGTCCTAAGAGTTGCTCTTTTTTCCACTTTCTGATGACGTTTGATTGCAGCATAACTTCCTAATTTTTTCGCCCACGATAATATTTTTAGGTATTTGACAAATTCCTTCGGTAATCCTCACCAATACATATATTTTACTCCTACATCCAGAATTCTCTTACACCAAATTCACGCACCCACAACCGACGTAATTCACCTTTAAACCTCTATACCAAGAAAATGTCAACTTTTTGAAAACATTTTAAACTCGAACGAAAACGACATATTTCAGAATGAACTTTTACATAGGTAAAAGTTGTTTGACTCTCGTTTCAACACACCATACTAATTTACCATCATCGTCGCTATACTTAGAGAAAATATTTGGTAAAATGGAGAGGAAAAAAAAGGCGAGATAACAAATTACAACAAATAATAGACACGAGCGCCTCGCTCGAGATTTTTGAACACCCTCCAAATTACCTGTAAACGCTTTAACGCTTTTCATTACGTATTCGATCCCATGCGTATAGGCTGTTTGGCTACCTTTACTTCTATAAATATTGATGTAAAAGTTACCTTACGATATCGAACGGCTCGATTATAATTATGTGATACGTGCTTTTCGATCTGGTGTATCGCAGGAGCATACACAACGACCGAGGAGAGATAAACGCAGGCAACATGTTCAATTTCAAAGTATCGTATAACTCGAGGCGTTTTTTAGCTCCATATTAATGCGTTTTGTTGGCGAAAATTTGGACCAAATCCAATGGTCGCGGTTTATGAACTCTTATATCGGCGTATAGCCGACGTATCTCTAGGAGTAAAAAAATTGAAATGTGATTGTCGATTTATGACAAGCTCCAGTGTCTCAAACGAGGTAATCCGTTTATCACTTGCATCCGGCGAGACTTATGAGGATAATTTGTCATTACTTATGAGGTATTCTTTTTAAGATACCCGCAGCTATGCTCATCTCGCATAACATGGATTAATTTTTATCATATTTTTTTTTTCTTTCGAAAAGAGAACACGTACCATATTATAATTAACCAGCGTACCTAATACGTAATTAAACCAGCTGCTGTTTGTCTCCTATCTTAATTCATCTCAAGCCGAGCGAAAAGCTCTAAATAGAGTGTAAATATGTGAGACGATGAACGTGCCCGGGTGCATCGCGTTGCAATGTGCATAAAATAAAATGCATAAATCAGTACACGTTTATTAAGCTAAAGGCAGCTCGGTTACGATTATAGGAGTATTCGTCTTATACGCACTTAGGTGTATTTTTTCCCTTCTCGATCCTAAAGGGAAGTAAACGTTACACCGGAGGATCGTGGCTTGAATTCGGCCGCATGTGTCAGCGCGTTTATAATTTGTTTACATTGTACGGAAGTCGTACGAGAGCTAGAAACTCGCATCTGGTAAAAGAAACACGTTCGTCGAATCAACATTCATCTTTTCTATTTATTACTGCTGGGGGTCGCTTCATCTCGGCTGTAAACGTTTTCCATCATCGTTGCGCCTTTTTTACCTTCCTGTGTTTTTAAAAACTCGCCAAGCAGTTGGAGATAATGGGCAGATTATGTGGTCGTCGAATTTAATGTTTCGGTTTGAAATGGGCAGCTGGGATCGAGGGGATTGCGAATCGACTGAGGGCTAATGTGGAGTATGTTGGCATGTGGAATTCAAGATTGTGTATAAGTTCTGGTTTCAAATGTGTGTAAATGTAAGGTGTTGATTGCTTGATTCCAATATCGCTGAATTTTTTTTTACTTGAGTCTTGACACCACTTCAATCTCTTTCCTCCGAGAAAATATCCAAAAATTCAAGAAATAAGTCATTGTGATGTTTTTTTTTGCCAGTTTATCCATAAATTGATGGGTTTCCATTTCCAATATTTTTGAGAATGGTTTGACAATTTCCAAACAGTCGACAGCATTTGACCAAAAATTGAGAATGTTTCCCCAGTTTCAAAAAAACACCAATAAAAATCGAGTCTTGTGGTATGTACTTAGAATTCGAATCTTTGAAATTTTTTTTTGATTCAGACACGGAATTTTTTCGAGTTGAAAATGGTAATTTTTTTCAGACTTTTTGGAGCTTTGCAAGTTCAGCCAAAAGTCAAATTCATTTGTAAAGGTAAAGTTTCAAAACGTATAAAAAATGAGAATTTTTCTCTAAATAGGTTTTCGAAGGTTCGGAATTCATTTCCAAAGTTATTTTGATCCTAAAGTCAAAAGATAACATGGGGGGGGGTTTGAAGAATGTGTTTGATTTAGAATTTTGAAAAATTTTAATTTGATCATAAAAGTGAATATTTTTCTTTCTCTGAAATCCATATCGTCGTCTTTATGATTTTTTTAGTGAAATGATTTCAAAACGGATTTAGGAAGGAAAAAGGTTAAAAATCGCAGATTTAAATATCTCACTAGATCATGTCGAGAAATTCCCTTGTCACCCAAAAAAGATCAGTTTTTGAGTTTGAATTCAGAATAATTTTAAAAATAGATTCATGAGCATCATTTCTAGAATCCACTTGAATTATTTTCAATTTTTTCGAATGATTTTTAAATATTCTGAAGTTTTTGCTTTTGTTGCCTTTGCAATTTGATTTCACTTACGTCGAGAACTCCATCAAATTGTGAGATGAGATAGCAAGAGAAAATGTTGACCAGCGTAATTCAACGCATAGAATTTTGAAAAGCTTTACTCCCTTCCACGCTTATTTTTTTAAAGCTTTGAATCTAATTCAAAATGAAGAAATCGGTTGATTTTATTGCAGAAAGATCTACAACTTAAAAATTAAAAAAAAAATCTCGTTTATTGATAAGTACATAATTATTTCTCCTAATTTTAATATTTTTTCCAAAAAAAAATCATTTTTATGAATTTGAAACTCATATTTCTAACTGAAAGCAGTTTTTCAAAATTAAGAGGAAAAAAGGTGGGCATGTTCTAGGTCCTGCTTGGTATAGCCTCAAATTTAATTTTTCTCAAATTTCTTTGAATTTCCTGAAAAAGGGGCGAAATAAAAACTGGAACCATTGCTGACACCAAAAAACTAAAAATTGAATTGGGGTTTGAGCTGTATAAAATTGAAAAATGATAGGTATGTATTTAGACTGATTTTCTAAAATTTAGAATTATGTCACAAAAATAAAGGCAGAAATTATTCTCGAGTGAAGCGTTACGAAGGTGCATTTTAGTCCCTCCCTCATTCCGGTAATATAAATTCCTGGCAAATTTTTTCAATTGAATTTTTTTCGTTTTTACCGATCTTTTTATTGAGTTTTTGTTTTATATTACCTTAAAAAAAATTAAGGACATCAAATTTCCCAGAAATTAACAAAAATAAAGTTCAAAACTTTTTGGAAATAGATGAAAAAAATTATTTAAAAATTTGAAACTATTTATTGTATGCATTAGAATCAATGGAATCGCTTGGGGTCTTCGAAATCACTAGAACAATGTAATATGGCGACATAAAAAGAAAACTGTACCCTGAAGAATTTTCAAATATCTGAAATTAAGATCTAGGAGGGGGTGCGTTGGAGTTTTAGTTGCCAAAATTCATCTTTAATAAAATACAGGAAAAATCTTATCAAAATTCAGCTCTGGAAGGTAGGAGTACCGAGGAAATTATAAATACTTACCCAAAATTCAACTCAATTGGGATATTGGGCACACAGAAGATCTTTTAAATCACAAATATTCACCTATGAAAGGACTACAAAAAAATTTTAAAATTTTCAAAACTCTTGTCTCAAATTGGGGTATTGAGAACAGCGAGAATGTAGAAAAATTTTCAATTCTCAGATTTCCAACTCTGGGACGGTTACTATAAGGGAATTTTAAAAATCTGAAATTAAGCTGTTCTGGAGAGTTTTTTAGTTACAAAAGTTTAGCTCTAGAAAGGGTATAAGAGACATTTTAAATTATCAAAATTTAGCTCTTTGTGTAAAGAGGAAGGAGTATAAATTTTTTTTGAATTTTCAGAACCCTGGTTTGGAGGGCGGCGCAGAAGGAATTTTAAATGACCAAAATTAATTTTTTAAAAAGGGATGTACTTGGGAAAAAACAATTTTGAGAGAAAAATGTAGTTGAACAACAAAACTGCCCTTACCTTCTTCTCATAACTATTTCGAAAGTGTTTAAAATCTTTTGATTTCAGAACAAATGGTATTTCATAAAAATCATTGACCCGGTGTAATAATGTTCTGCTTCGTCAGGACTTAGAAGAAATCGGAAAGAATTTTTTCAATGTATTTTTTTTCAATATCGACGGTAGATATGTATTTTCCAAGCTCGGGGTTGATAGTCCGTGGAGGGGAGGAGGGGGAAGGGTGACGTTAGATTGAATTCGTAACAAGGCGTATTTCAATGAAGAATTCTTCAAATTTTTTATTTTACATAATTGATTTTCAATTGAAGCGTCTGAATTTCAGATGTTCATGTTTTCCAATATTTTACTTTGTTACTTGACTTACTAATTTTAATCTTTAAAATTTCATTGATTTCGAAATCATGAATCAATACCATTATTGCCACTTATCTGATGTTTTGATGATTAGTTAATTAGTCTAATCAGTCTCAATTACGAGTATAATTTTTCTGAACTTTCAACAAATGGTTTTGAAAAAACCAGATAAAAAAATCAATCGGAAACCACCAAATTAGTTTCAGGATTTCCGGTCTAAGAAATCATTTCATTGATTACCGCAGAATGAGAAAATGAGTATAATCGCAAATTAACTACAAAATCTTATCTGAAATGTACATTTTTATCTAATCCACGAGAATCATGAATCAAATTGCTAATCCCTGTAGATCTCCTACGTCACGTACAAATCTATTGGCTTTTCGATATCGTACCTAACCGCTTATCACTTGTAACGTGATCTTCTCTAAATACCCATTTAAGTATTCTATTTTCGCGTGAATTTCATCGTAGTATATTTCAACTCTCAACAGTCTCGAGTATTTTTCCAATGGTATATATTACGAAAACAAAAGCACTCCAGAGAGCCTTTTTTTTCCTCTCTTGAAACGATACTCTATACTTGACGACTCGAGGAGTGCAGTATAACGTAAGATTAAACAAACGAAAATACAATGAATTGTAGGGGTGCGTTTGACGATTGTCAAGATAGCGTTTATATAAGAATGAAAAGCTGGGTCTGAATTTAGATGATGGGTATACGAAGACCAACTAGGAGTATGAAGACCGAAGACCAAAGACCGATCCCTCGTCTCCTTGGATGATTATTTATTTAAGCACTCATATCAGGTGCGTTTATAAAGTCTGTAAAGCCGAACACTTTTACCTGTTTAATGCGATCTTCCGGTACCGCACGTGTTTAATCTTATTAAACAGGTAACCGTTCAGCATTGACGTGTGCACGCGGTGCATTTACGTCCAATATCCTCATGCTCATTCGTAGGTACCTTACGGTGCATCCTGATTTTTTTTACGAGTCCTGCGAATCTATCAAAATTATCGTGAAATTTACGAGGTTCATTTCGCGCGGTTTGATGAATTTTTTTTTTTCTTGGTATCAAAATCTATAGTGATTTATGACGAGTTGGAATGCCATTAAGATAATGATGTCGTATGATTTTAAATACTAAGTATTTATTATCCTTGTATAGATTTTTAAACTTTTTTTTATCCTTCTGAATGGTTTGTACTGAAAGAATTTAGATAGAATTTCGTAAAGTTTCAGTAATATTTTGGACATTTTTGCATGGAAACATCATTTATCCAGATTTTCTTTCTGAGGTTATGCAGCGTATTCTAATTTTTTTTAAAAATTGAATGAAAGCAAAAAAAAAAAATGATATTTTTATCGATCATTGCTCTTAGTTGTCACTGTCTCAGAAAACTGGATAAGTAAGAGATTTCAGATATCTCCTTTCCAAGGGATGGAGTTCTTTTTTCAAGATGAAAAATAACACAAGACGAGACCGTGTTTTCTAAAAGGACCATGTCCAAAAATCCCTCTGGTCAATATTTTTTCAATTTTTTTCTAGTAGAAAAATCGTTCTTTTGGTGATTTTTGTAAAATTCAAGAATCAATATTTTTCTCCGCTAAATGTAGTACCTACATTTGAAAACGTACGTTTTTTATTCAATCTGGTGAAAGAGCCTTTCCTAATAAGGGTCAAAAACGGCCCTTGACCCAAAATTGGTAAAAATGATCTCAAAAGGTTACTTATGGTCTGAAAAACATTCCAAATTTTTTTTTGACCCCCTACCACCACCTCTTTCGGAATTATCGCACTTTTAATGTCGAAATTTCAACACGCGATATCTCTGGAAAGGGTGGGTAAAATTTTTTGAATTTTTCAGAGATTATACATCTTGCTGGGTAGTACAAATGAGAATTTTTTGAAAATTTTCGGTTCACAGTTTCCCAATTTTTTTCACATTGAAATTTTCAAAAAAATTTCAAAAAAAATTTTGAGGGGTTACATGGCTGGAACTTTTTTATTAGTTCTGCCAAGTGGTCATGCATTACATAATTTTTTTTTGGACCCCAAAACGGGGTGCAACATGGTCAAAAAAATCAAAACCAAAAAAACGGCGATTTTTTACTACTTTTTTGCAGTTACAAGCAAGGTATCCCTCCTCAAAGTAAAATTTTGAGTCAAACTTTTCATAAATTGAAAGTACATCATAAAAAAGTTTCATTTTTAAAATTTCAAGTGCGCTGAAGTGCATTTTTCGAATTTTGGCGAATTTTTGAAATTCCAAAATTACATCATCGTTATGTAAATCGAAGATTTCAATCCTCTCATCATTCAAATATCATCCATCAAAACCCAAGTGAAACAATTTCCAGTCATTCTGAAGCTTCCAGCGTGATTTCAATTTTCTTCTTTAATTGGGGGAGAAAACACTCAAAATACCTCGGGGTTCTCACTTTCCTGAACCAGATTAACTGGATAGTTGAAAGTTCACATTATTTAGGCGGATACCATGACTGCATCGAATTGTTTTTGATCAAGGGAAGCCGGGAAGGTGTTCCCATTTGGACTAGTGCTTAAAATGGATCATCAGCCGAGTTCGTTCGTGAATGGTGCAATCTGTTGGGAAACAATTTTATCATGGATTTTTCACAAAGACACACAATGAGACCCAAACCAGATTCCTAAAACCAAAATTTGCGAGGTTGAAAGTGAAAAATGAAATTGTTACATTGATATTTTGTTTTCGCTCTATTTTCAGTGGGAGTTGTTTGTGGTCGTTTCTTCGGAAAACGACTGGGGAAAAAGTCGTGAAGAATGATATCAAAAGTTCATTAAAATTTTTCATTTTTTGGCTTGAATCTACATACGGTGTCTGCCGGGCGTGAAAGTCATGAAAAACATGAAAAGTAGCATGAATTTTGATCATTTTCGACAAAAACCTTGAATTTCAGATCTTTTTCTCTTGAATTTTTAAATTGAAGAATTACTTCTAAATAATTTTTCAACTTCATTTTTTTATGAAAATTTTTTCGCTCTCGTTTCACTCGTGAAAGGCTTCTGTCTTCCTTTTTTACAAAAAATTTTCACCAGGTACCTACCTATTTGATTTTTCAGTTAAAATCTAGTCATGAGAAAATGAAAAAAGACATTTTTTGGTCGTGGGGTATTTTGTAGGCCAGATCATTGCCCCGCCCATATCCGAATATAAAATCAATTTTTTTGTCGTGGGGAATTTTATGGGGAGGGGGGATCATTACCCCATTCATACACTAATAAGAAATAATTCAATAGAAAATATGTAAGTAAAATATTTTTGTTAGATCAATGAGGATTCAAGTTGGAGACCTAAATCTTTTGACGTTATTTCACTCTATTTTCATCTTTCTCTCAATTTTTTGAGAAATATGATTACTTATTTTAAAGTAAGTATTCTAAAATTGCTTCTATATTAGGGATTCTTGGTACAAGTATAAAACACGTTCAGGAACTAAAAATTTTCAGCAGGGGCGAAACTTCACTTTTGGTTTAGGGGGGTGAAATCCACGAATTTGCCGACTCGAAACCTATGAATTTTCAGAATTTGCCGACTCAAAAGTTCTACTCAGAACATGAACAAAAACTGCAAGTGAACATGTCAAATCAAATTTGGCGACCATTATTTCTTTTTTAAAAAGAGAACTTTACCAACTACACGCAATTGAAAAATGAAAAAAATTCTTATTTTTGTGCTATACTTTTTTTGATTTTCAAAAAAAAAAACAATATTTCTGAAATTACCTCCTTCCAAAAAATTGAACATTTTCTAAAATTTCATTTGAGATGGCCACCAAGTTTTTCGATTTTCATTTACGAGAAGAATTAATTTTTAAAAAAATAATTTCATAAATTTACTGAGCCCGAGCGAATGGGAGAGGGGTCAAAAAATTAGTCATTTTTAAAAATGGCATTTCAAACTAAAATTTCTGATGTTTTAGTTTTTAAAGGGAGGTGATACTTTCAACCCATATTTCTTATAAAATATGTATGTATGTTTAAAATAAAAAGACTAAAATATTGTTCAGAGAGCAAAAAACGCACTTTTCCCACATTTTGGCCATAAAAACATATTTTTCTAAAAGGAAATAGTTCGTTTTGTAATGGTTCATTGTCTGAAAAATTTACCGACTTTTTCAATGAGGATTTTCCGACCTGTTTTCAAAATTATTTCACATTTATTCAAAATTTTCCGACTTTTCCCAAGATTTGCCGACTTATTTTAAAGTAAGTATTCTAAAATTGCTTCTATATTAGGGATTCTTGGTACAAGTATAAAACACGTTCAGGAACTAAAAATTTTCAGCTTGACATACTAATCGCTGATTCATGATTCATGATGCACTTTTGTTATCGACTCCACCAAATAAGTACTGTTTTTATCATTAAGCATTTATAACTTATCTTTATCTAATATCTTGGTACCTACTTCGAAATTCGACCTTATTTCATGGAAGAGATGATCAAGTCTCTATCAATATGGTAAAATGATCATTACGAAATTTTATTGCATTTTTGATGGGTACTCGACTGTTTATAGATATGGATGATGGCATCACGTACACTCGCATACTCCTACTAATTTTCAATCTTCAATTGTGGAAGAGTCCGATATTGTTCAAGTACGAAATTCCTGCTTATCTTCATGTTACTTACAACAAATAAAATACCTTCACGTGAACGTCTCGCTTGCTACGTTTGATGAAAATCCTCGTGCGAGCAATTCGTCGAATAATTTCAATAACGTCACCGATTCTTAACGCATTTTTTTTCTCATCTTCAGCACACAATAATTAATATTCTCATCCGGTATATGAAAATCGTCCGTTAATTCGAAATCTATATAAAGAAACAGTCTGCGAGTTGAATAAGAATCTGATTTACGGTAAAAATAGCCACCAATACGATTCGAACTGATACCACAGCGAGAAATTATTTTATTAGATCTTCATTATGGACTCGCAGCTATGCCAAGTATTTCTCGAAAGTAACCCGACCAGCAGAATGGTAAACCAAGGCGGTCTTTTTGATACTCGTTTTCAAAAGATCGAAGCGGTGGATCCTTTGAGAACTGTTGATGGGATCAAATTTCGTAGCAGATTTGGCGAATTTCTTAACAGGGTTGAACTTTCTTAGAAAGTGTGCGAGGGTTAGCAATGTACATGTGCAACCAGTTCCAATGCAACGAGACGCACCTCCTCGTATCTGCTGCGGTGTCACGCTCCATGGAGTTAGCTGACGACTTACCCTTTGTATATTATTTAAGGGTGTGTGCTGTACGAAGTGCACCCGCAGTGCTCGTATTTTATGCAGATATCTCTACAAAGCTACCCCTTTTTCTTATGTACGCGTAACGAGTACACTGTATTTTCATAAGTATCAGTAATGCTTGTCAAACTAGCGTAAAATTTATCTCCATACATCATCTGTCAGACTACCCACGCGGACCTTCTTTTGTCGCGTGTATTTGTACATAGACGCGGTAAAATAATATGAAAAATGAAAACATGACGATGGAACGCGTTAACAGCTTTCACGCTTAAAAGCGCCTACCGCTTTGGTTTTTTACACAGCGAGGAAATCCGGTTAAGATATGTCGATTTCGACGCGACGGATGCGTTTTTTGGCAGATTTACGCATTCAAACATGCGGAAAAATTGATGGATTTTCTCGCTCAGAACACCAGTACGTGGTTATAAATAGATGAGGTTTGGGTTGTTGGAGGATGTTGGCTGGATTTTTTATTTGATTAATTTTTTTTGTTGTTGGGTTTGCAGGTACGATGGTGGTTCAAGGATTGCTGTTTGGGCATTGTGATGTGTGGAGTTGGATGAATGTTTCGAATCTGAGGTAAGTCCAAATGCTATAGTAAATTTAGATGTTTGTAGAAATTTTTTTTAGCAACATTGCCATGATTGTTGTTCAAATTGAATTGAGAAGAAATGAGTAATTTTTCGAGAGACTAATTTTGGTTTTAAATTTTAATTTTTTTCTACATGCTAATCTGGATTTAAATTTGATAGAATGTCGACTTACTAATTCTAAAAGTGGCCAAGTGCTAAATTGATTTTCTTACTTACAGGAAAGCCAAAGAAACGTAACGAAATCTGCATTGCGTTTATGGACATTGCAGATTTCAAACTCGTCTGGAAAAGGTTTAAATTACATGATTGTTTCGGAGTTTTCTGAATTTTAATCGATGCAGCTTGAATCACTGAATCCGAAACACTCAAAATCTCATTTTTGAAAAGAAAAAGTGGCTCATGGACACTTTTAGAAATAGGGAGTCAATGTGCATTTTTAAATAGGAATCATAAAAGACAGACGCGGTTCGCCTCCGAGTTGATTATGATTGAAAAATGAAAGAAAAGAAGGGTCTAAAATACCCTATTGACCAAAATTTCAGTTGCCCGAAAAATTTAAAAAGCAAAACGAGGTCTCTCATAATGAAGGTTCAAAAATTCAAATTTTTGAGTTCCAATATTGCGCAAAGAACAAAAAAGAGGAGAAAAAAATTGAAATTGATTGATATCTTCGAATCGGGCAAGAACCTTCAATTCTTTAAAAATTGTCAACAATTCAAAAAGAAGATATTTTCAATTTTTTAAAATTGCGTCAATTACAAATATTAATTAGTGACCATGAAGACCAAGAAGCGCATTTTTTAGCGCAAATATAAAAATTTTATAATTTTTTTACTTTTTCCTTTTACTTTTCACTTTATTTGAATTTTAATCATTTTCCCCACATTTTAATGCTTTGAAAAGTTTATATCATACGATGGGGGGGGGGGGGAGCGAGAGGTACAAATGATACTTTGTACCACCATCTGGATTGGGGGGGGGGTTACAATGTACCCCTTGTACCCCACTTTCCGATGTCACTGCCACAACATTTGCCACATGTTCAAACCTTTTAAATGCGAGGTGAAATACGTGGATAATTATTATCCATAAAATTCACCACAGTTTAATGGGTTTCCCCAAACTGTAGAAACGGTAATTTTGATGGATAATCCCTATCCACAAAATTTGCCACATGTTCAAACCTTTTAAATGTGAGGTGAAATATGTGGTTAATTATTATCCATGAAATTCACCACAGTTTTATGGGTTTCCCCAAACTCTAAAAACGGTAATTTTGATGGATAATTCCCATCCGCAAAATTTGCCACATGTTCAACCCTTCTACACGTGTACGTGTGGTTAAGTATGTGGATAATTATTATCCATGAAATTCACCACAGTTTTATGGGTTTCCCAAAACTCTAGAAATGGAAATTTTGATGGATAATTCCTATCCACAAAATTTGCCACATGTTCAAACCTTTTACATGTGTGGTGAAATACGTGGATAATTATTATCCATAAAATTCACCACAGCTTTATGGGGTTTTCCAAACTCTAGAAATGGTAATTTTAATGGATAATTTCTATCCGCAAAATTTGCCACATGTTCAAACCTTTTAAATGTGTGGTGAAATACGTGGATAATTATTATCCATGAAATTCACCACAGTTTTATGGGTTTTCCCAAACTGTAGAAACGGTAATTTTGATGGATAATCCCTATCCACAAAATTTGCCACATGTTCAAACCTTTTACATGTGTGGTGAAATACGTGGATAATTATTATCCATCAAATTCACCACAGTTTTATGGGTTTCCCCAAACTCTAGAAATGGTAATTTTAATGGATAATTCCTATCCACAAAATTTGCCACATGTTCAAACCTTTTACATGTGAGGTGAAATACGTGGATAATTATTATCCATAAAATTCGCCACAGCTTTATGGGGTTTTCCAAACTCTAGAAATGGTAATTTTGATGGATAATCCATATCCACAAAGTTTGCCACATGTTCAAACCTTCTACACGTGTGGTGAAATATGTGGATAAGTATTATCCATCAAATTCACCACAGTTTTATGGGTTTCCCCAAACTCTAGAAATGGTGATTTTAATGGATAATTCCTATCCACAAAATTTGCCACATGTTCAAACCTTTTACATGTGTGGTGAAATACGTGGATAATTATTATCCATAAAATTCACCACAGCTTTATGGGGTTTTCCAAACTCTAGAAATGGTAATTTTAATGGATAATTTCTATCCGCAAAATTTGCCACATGTTCAAACCTTTTAAATGTGTGGTGAAATACGTGGATAATTATTATCCATGAAATTCACCACAGTTTTATGGGTTTTCCCAAACTGTAGAAACGGTAATTTTGATGGATAATCCCTATCCACAAAATTTGCCACATGTTCAAACCTTTTACATGTGTGTTGAAATACGTGGATAATTATTATCCATAAAATTCACCACAGCTTTATGGGTTTCCCCAAACTCTAGAAATGGTAATTTTAATGGATAATTCCTATCCACAAAATTTGCCACATGTTCAAACCTTTTACATGTGAGGTGAAATACGTGGATAATTATTATCCATAAAATTCACCACAGCTTTATGGGGTTTTCCAAACTCTAGAAATGGTAATTTTGATGGATAATCCATATCCACAAAGTTTGCCACATGTTCAAACCTTCTACACGTGTGGTGAAATATGTGGATAAGTATTATCCATCAAATTCACCACAGTTTTATGGGTTTCCCCAAACTCTAGAAATGGTGATTTTAATGGATAATTCCTATCCACAAAATTTGCCACATGTTCAAACCTTTTACATGTGTGGTGAAATACGTGGATAATTATTATCCATAAAATTCACCACAGCTTTATGGGGGTTTCCAAACTCTAGAAATGGTAATTTTAATGGATAATTCCTATCCGCAAAATTTGCCACATGTTCAAACCTTTTAAATGTGTGGTGAAATACGTGGATAATTATTATCCATGAAATTCACCACAGTTTTATGGGTTTTCCCAAACTGTAGAAACGGTAATTTTGATGGATAATCCCTATCCACAAAATTTGCCACATGTTCAAACCTTCTACACGTGTGGTGAAATATGTGGATAAGTATTATCCATCAAATTCACCACAGTTTTATGGGTTTCCCCAAACTCTAGAAATGGTAATTTTAATGGATAATTCCTATCCACAAAATTTGCCACATGTTCAAACCTTCTACACGTGTGGTGAAATATGTGGATAAGTATTATCCATCAAATTCACCACAGTTTTATGGGTTTCAGCGAACTTTAGAAACGGTAATTTTTATAGAAAATGTCTATCCACAAAATTTGCCACATGTTCAAACCTTTTACATGTGTGGTGAAATACGTGGATAATTATTATCCATAAAATTCACCACAGTTTAATGGGTTTCCCCAAACTGTAGAAACGGTAATTTTGATGGATAATTCCTATTCACAAAACAGAGGCGTCGGATGCTTTTTTTTTGGGAGGGTACAAAATGAATACCAAGATTTCAAATACCGGAAGGATTTGTAAGGGAGGGGGCAAAAAGAAGCATGTTTGGGCTCTGTCGTCTCAAATCGAGCGAAGCTTTGAAATTTATTGCCCCCAAACTCATTTTTTTCTTTATTTTAATTCTTTGAAAAGTTTATATCATATGATTGGGGGGGGGTTACAAAGTACCCCTTGTACCCCACTTTCCGACGCCACTGCCCTCGCATACCTCAATTGAATATGAAATTATTTTGGTAAGTATGAGATATTTTCTTGGGTACTTTGGGGGGGGGGGTGACAGATCAGTACCCCAAGCCCAAGAATACCCCAATTGAGAATGAAACTTTTTAGTTGCGGCATATTTTGTGCAATTATTTTAGGGTCAGATCAGTACCTCGGAAATACCGGAGTTAAAAATTCAACTTCTTAGTGGCCAAATATTTCGTAGGGTATTTTGGGAGACAGATCAATACCCCGCACACACCTTGATTGAGAATGATATTTTTTGGGTGAGATATTTTGTGGGCTACTTCAGGAGGCAAATCATTACCCCAAGCAAACCCCAATTGAAAATTAAATTATTTTATTGTGAGATATTTTGTGGGGTACTTTGGGAGGGCAGATCAATATCCCACAGATACACCAGTTAAAAATATAGTTATATGGTAGTGAGATATTTTGTGGGGTATTTTGGGAGGCAGATCAGTATCCCCCACATACCCCGATTGAAAATGAAATTATATTTGGGTGAGATATTTTGTGGGGTACTTTGGGAGGCGTTGGACTCGGCTCGTCGACGCGGTCAATTTGGTGGGATCACTTTTGACTTCTGGTCAGCGGAGTTCCGGGCAAAAATCGCTGGAATTGACCGGAAGTCAAAAGTGACCCCATCAAAATGACCGCGTCGACGAGTCGTGGCGAATGCCGCCATCGGCGCGCCGATTCGGTCCATTCCAGCGGCGTGAGGGGCAAAAATCGCTGGAATTGACCGGCACCATTCATTAAAATCTTTGAAATAACTAATGCTCTTTGAGTTATGAGTTTTCAAAAAATATTAGGTAATGTAATGTCGAGTTCAGTATTCACCCCTTCTTCCATCTTCTCAAAGAAAAAATAAGTCTGCCGACAATCTGCACATCCAGACAAAAATCATTCATTATTCGGAGTAAAATCTTCCAAGAACCTAATTTTACTGTAATCCTATATCACCAGAATACCTAAATTACTCCTCGCATAACACGTGAAATTCCTAATTTGAAAAAAAAAAAGAAGAAAAAACAACACACACCTATTAGTGAATTTACACGACAAAGGTTGCAACAAATGAAACCACTATTCGGGTGAAACCTAATCTGTAAAATGTCACTTTTTTCGACCAAAAAATAAGAAAAATGTAGTTATTTCTCTTTTTTACACGATTTATCGGCTTTACATTACAAACCCTTATGGAAAAAAGGCATCTAAATGATGCGTATATTTGTTTGCTTTAACGCCAAAATCAAAAGACAAAAAAAGGTCCCTCAGTAAAACATCTACAGTTTCACCTATTCGAATACTCTTACTAACTCTATTTCAACATTTACGTTTTTTTTGGTAATTAACCATCACATTATCTCAAACGCTACGTGCACCTTTGATGATCCATTTGACGTCGCTCTCGCTATACGACTACAAAACTAAAACAGAACACCACCATTTGCAGCATAATACGAACCAAACGGTACCCACAGCACGTCAAGTACCTACACTTGTACCTACAGAATGCACTACATTTTAAACTAAAATCTACATGGATGTTGGTACAAGTGGTCCTTTCAGTTCAAATACCATGTGGTCAGATGAGTTCAAAGAGTCTCAGGTCAAAAATAAAACCTTTATTAATGAGCATACTCGAATCCCAGCTCTATACAGAAAAAGGCGCGCAGACCTCGCTGTAAAAATAAAAAGGGATACGTTTTTAAATTTCTACAACGCTCGAGAGATTACCAAGGAGTGGGTCTGGCTCCTCGTAATGAACCTTTTAAAAAGACTTTATGGCTTGAAAAACCTTAGCATTAGGGATTTTGACAGCTGAAGGATGGCCTCCGTCTTCGCCGACATCTTATCTTTTTTATTACCGGTATAGAAAAACACCGTTTGAAAATGTGTTTTGGTTTCACACTCGCGATATTCATCTGTTGGAGTAAATTAAGGGGGAAAAAATCACGTTCTGTTTTGCGAACAGCTCGAAATTAGACATTATGCAAATGCCAGCGAAGGCGTTAAGTATTTCTTTGAAGAAAGTGATACAACGTTGTCGTCTTATTGTCCTCGTTAATTCGATTAAGGCTTAATCGGCTGAATTAAAAATAATAGAGCTTGGCTTGGTATTCGAACTACGTCTTACATATGCGACGATGGAATTTGTCAATGATGTGTGCGAGTCTTTGTACCATACTCGAATAAACAAATCCGGCAAATGTTCCCTTTGTATAAACATTGTTTCGAGGATCGATTTTCAAATACCACAAAAAGACGTTAAAAATTCAAACGTATGCAATTTGTCTTTGCTGCGCGTATTTCGGAGGTTTACATTTCGGGTAATTTATTACCGATTTTCAGCTTCGGTTCGGAAGATTAATTTGGTATTCGGATGGTGAATGAGTGTTTTCTGTGGGTAGCGCGAAATCCATAGTGATGGGAATCTTCCCATGGATCGTTGTGGTAGTGACGTTTTTACAGATTAATGTTCACAATGACTGAAATCTTTTCAACATATGCTGCATCTCGACCGCCTATTTCTTTCTACTTGTTATCATTAGCCAATATTGTACAAAAAAAATGAATAAATTCGAAAATAAATTATATGATCGTCGAAGCGTACGACAAGGTAACTCGTTCGTTGACATATCGACGCTTAATTTCATTTGTATTCGATTAACCTAGCAGGACATTACGTACGTCATTTCAACGAGTTATTTTTAATATCGTCTCGCCCACCGTTTCGTATTCGAAATTTGAATCTTATTCAAAATTTTCAACAATAAATATAACGAGGAAACGAAAAACCGAGGAAAAAACAGGAAATTAAGAATTTAATTAAGAAATAGTAACGCTTACATTCATAACATAGTCTGGACAGATGGATGTTTTTAAATATAACTTACGTGCGGTTAATGTGCTCGTAATAATACCGATACTTTCTCTGTCCTTCGTTCGTTATTTATAACTTTTACACATTTTAATGGCTTTTTATGTTTATCTGTCTAATAAATAATTTTTTTACATTCTTCAAAGGCAGAAATTTTGAAATTTTGTATGCGTTAGGCAGGTAATTACGGAGGACTGGGTGGGTAGATGGGGTTAAATGCTGACTTGACTGAGTTTTTTTTATTGTTTTGTACGGTTGGATGCGGAGTAATGATGAAGGGAGATGGGATGAATGAAATCTTTGATTGTTCGCGGTGGGAAATGTTTGAAATTGAGGAGAGGCAAAGGAGTTTTGGGTGTTGAGATGAGTTTTAATGGCATGTCATGGTATTTAATACTTGGATATGTGAATTAGTTTGGAAGGTTGGCCGTTGGCATGAATTAGTGTTTTCGAAGTTAATCGAAGTATTGATAATTCATCGAAGAGATTGGTTGAAAATTTTTGGAAATTATTGATAGAGTGGCATTGAAAGTGATTTTTATCAGGAATATCCCAAGATTTTTGGAATCTTTAATTTTTTTTTGCAAAATATAACGGTCAAATTATGGTATAAATCGTTCAAAATATTCTGAAAATTTTCCCCCCTTCCTCCCAAAAATAGGACATTTATGTAAAAAATGGTTGAGATTTGCATACTTCCATTACTTACCTGAAATTTTTGCATTAGGTACGCTATACAGAAATGTTCGTCTGGAAAAAGCGATTCAATGGTAAATCCGACTTTGAATTTTGATTGATTTTAGTTGAAGCCGTAAATTCAAATTGTTGATAAATTTTCAAACTGTCGTTTTTCAATGAAACGACAGGAAACGACGGATAAAACGTGCCTAAAAATGATCGTTTCTATTCGTTTTTCAAAAATAAAAAAGATTTGAGTAAAAGTCATACTTTGAGTGTGCTACAAAATTTTCAAACTGTCGTTTTTCAAAGAAACGACAGGAAACGACGGATCCAACATACTCAAAAATGATCAATTTTTGTAATTTTTCTAAAATAAAAAAGATTCGAGTCGAAAGCGAAATTTTAGTCTGCTGATCAATTTTCAAACTGTCGTTTTTCAAGGAAACGAGAGGAAACGACGGATCCAATATACTTAAAAATGATCGCGTTTCTAGTAGTTTTTCTAAAATAAAAAAGATTTGAGTCAAAGGTGAAATTTCAGTATGCTTAAAAATTTTCAAACTGTCGTTTTTCAAGGAAACGACAGGAAACGACGGATCCAACATGCCTAAAAATAATCGTGTCTAGTCACTTTTTGAGAGTAATAATGATTTGATTGAAAACAATACTTTGAGATCAGAGCCGTTGAAATGCTTTTCCGGCCCTGGAGGTCGTCAATCAGGACCGTAAAAACACTTTTTCCGGCCCTAGGGCTAGGGCCGAACAGCAGGGCTATGGAAACCTTCAATCCGGCCCTTCTGGCCGGTCGTAGAGGCCTTCTTCGAGTTGGTAAAATTAGAGAAATTTCATCTCAGTTAATAATAATTTTATTAGTGATGCCTCTGAAATGAGCCAAATATAATCCCTCTTTTCCCCTATCTCGATAAAAATTGACTTACGAATGGTGAGCCTTGATTTACAAAATTCGACTTGAGATAGGAAATATTATGGTGAAAAATTAATTCGTTGTGGTGGGTGCCTTTTTAGGACAATATTCGATGTGGAATTGCTTTGATATCAAATGAATCAAAAAACTTCAAAATTTTGTACCTCGTCCTTCTAAATATTTTTTATCAAAAATAGAATTTCAACGATCTAAATCCAATCTTAGGTTATTCTTATTTTTTCATGTTTATTTTTTTTTTCTATTTTATTAAAATCATTTTAAATTTGCTCCAAATAAAAAATATATCTGACAAATAGGTGGCTGGTAAATAAGAATTTTGTTTTAATTTTTCAAAGAAAACAAATGTTTTGATCGTTTATTTATTGAATAAATTTTTTCTAAAATTTGAGAATCCCTAAAATTTTATCATGACACTTTTTGCAGTGGTACCAGCAAGCAGAAAAAGCTGCAGGGTTTCTCAAATCAACAAAAAAATGACAAATAGGTGGCTGGTAAATAAGAATTTTGTTTTAATTTTTCAAAGAAAACAAATGTTTTGATCGTTTATTTATTGAATAAATTTTTTCTAAAATTTGAGAATCCCTAAAATTTAGAACTTTTTGCTCATCGGTAACCCTGCAAAAAGTGTCATGATATAACGGTATGACAGTAGGTGAATACTCATCTTGATTTATTGATTTGTTTTCAATTAGAAATATTTTAATTATTTTAAAACCATTTTCCAATAACTTTTTGAGCTGGAAGAAGTTTTGAAAAACATGAAGTTAAATTTGTTTTGAAAACTTTAAACTTAGAAAATTGTAAACAATTTTGAATTGAAAACAGTTCCAATTTTAAAGAAAATTTAAATTAATAAGTACGAAAGTTTTTGAATTAAAAAAATTTCAAAATATACCCAAAGTTGAAAAAATGGAAGAAATCAAGGTGGAAAATTTTTTGATGCTCAATTCAAGTAGGTAATTTTATCAAAAATGTTTCCAATGTATTTTTTCAAGTTGAATTTTCGCAAATTTTTTCTATTCGTTAGTTTTAAATTTTTTTCTATGTTAATTTTTTAAAATTTAGTCCAAAATTGAAACTTTCCCAATTACTTTGCTTATATTTCTAATTTCAACTTTTTTTTGAATTTTAAGTTTAGCTTTTTTAAATTTATTTTTCAACTACCTAATAATTGGAAGAAATTTAAACTGTGAAAATTTTACGATTGGGAAAACTTTAAAATGTGATACTCAGCTTACAATTTCGAAAAAAAAAATAATCATAGAAATTGAACTAGGAATAAATAAAGATTATTTTGAATTATCCCATTTTTGGCAAACATTATTAGAAGCTAGGCATTTATTTGATTTCAACATAATTAGTAAGTAAAAATATCGATTATTTAAATTTAGTTTTAATAAAATGATCTGTACAATAATCCGATGAATTTCTATCGTTGAATTACCTAATTCTTGAAAACCTTATTTTTATGATAAATTGCAATGGTTCATTTACCTATCAAAAATTTAAATAAAATTTTTTAATGTGCAGATATTAAAATAAATTTGATGCAGTCAAATTCTCAGTATTTTATAGTTACTTGGCCAAATAAAATATAGCTAATAAACTTCATAAGTATCTAGTTTAATCAATTTTTTTAATGATAAAAATCATAAACAGTAGTTCCTTGGTGATTGCAATTTTGTCGAATTTCTGAAAGAAAAGAAAGTGTTGCGTAATTTTAAATGTTTATTCATTTAGAAAAAAATAATTTTCCAAAAATTTCTCCAGTGAGGCTTAATTTTGGCTCCGATTTTATTGCAAAATATAATTTGATTTTTTTTTCCCGAAATTTTGAGATGTGTTTTTGTACTTTTGAAATACTTTTTCCTGTACTTTTTTTACGAGTAAAAATGGAAAATACAAATTTTAATGGTATTTTTTTGTTGATCTAGATTAATTACGTCACGATAAATTTTTACTTTACTCTTGACCCAATTGTAATCAACGAGATTTATAATTAAACTGATGCTGATCGTATAAACCAAGATGAAATAGACTGTAGAATTTTCTGGCGTAATCCCTTCATCGAAACTGATCAATTAACTCGATTTGACGAAAAAACAAACAAATAGGTAGTCGGTAGTCGCTCTAAATTGTACGACGTTTATTTGAAATTTCGTTATGATGCGGTAAAGAACATATGTACTCGTACATATGTCTATGTAGACCGAAAGATTCGTGGAACCGTTGAAAGAATCAAATCTGTCTTACTCTAGTCACACTGTGTTTAATTTAAGACCAGATTTAAACGCAGGTCCAAACATCCCTTGATGAATGAGCCAATGAAGAAAGATTGTGATAAAAAGTGAGGGTGTACCCTGGTGACGTTGAACAGCGACCGTGTAGTAACGTGCGATATGCGCTTTAGTCTTCGGTCTTCCTAAAGGTTTTTTTCTCCTACGTTTCGAAGACTTACGTTAGTTTATCCGAATGCTGAAGGATGTGCTTCGCGTTTTAACGTTTTCATACTGTGGCGGATAAAAATTATATATTTGCGTTGTTTGCAACAAGTGATTAGAATATCCTTTTGTGAATTAATTGCTTTTGTTATCTAATCAACTTATTAGTTTTTGGATTGAATTACCGTGGTGGTGAATAATTATGCAGTTCGAGTTCGGTATTCAGTGCTGTTGTGTGTGAATTTTGAAAAAAAAATACTGTTTTACGTATTTATATCTGCTTCGAAATGGATTTTACCAAGAAAAGTGAGTCATTTTTTAAAACCATGGTGTTGAAATATAGTGTTAAAATTATTCATTGATTTATTTTTATCGAAATCCATAAATGTCTGATTATTAAAAAATGAATGAAATTTTCTTGGGATTTACTTAGGTAATCATCGATGCACTTTGGTATTGTGCATAAAATGATTTTTTATTATTTTTCTATCAGATATCAATTTAAAGATTTTAATATAGTGAAAAAAATAAAATTATTGCAAAAATCCAATTTACTTAGATGAGATTATATGTTATAAAGAAAAAAAATAGGTCTATTTTGAACCTATTTATTATATAATTGTCTCTGTCCCTTTCAGAAATCCCAAGAATGCCAACATTTTTGCAATAAAAGGTATTATGTGTAACTGCACTATAGAGAAAGTGAAATACGTCGGCTTCAGTAAAAGGAACCTTTATTGACAAAAAGGATTATAACCTGTTAGAAAATACCTGCTACCGATTGCTAATAATACGAGACATTTGCCATACGAGTCGAGTACCTGTGGGTAGGTTCGTCTCGATCTCGATTCATACAATTGGCGGGAATTCTACCTGAAAGCTTAGGGTAAATGATAAGGTATCGTTTATCAGATTTTGATTGATGAATGAAGGATGCGGATTAGGATGACTCTTTGATATGATTTCTTAATCGGCAGACGTCGGATTACAGTTTTTTCCTCGCTGGAAAGGATGATATTGATTTTTGAAAGTGCTGCAGGATGAGATTTATGGGGTTCGAGGATTGTTTTGGGTATGTGGGCTGTATAGTGAGGATTATGATAATTTTTTGGTCTTGTTTTGAAGATGTACTGCTTTATTGTTCTGTTTATTTCGATAGAAATGTTACGTGAATTTTTGTTTTGTATTATTATTGGTGATTTTAGGGTATGATTTTGGTAGTTTTTTTTTTCAGCACTTGAAAATTAAAAAAGCTGATTTTAAATTTTTTTCAATTTTAAAATTGCTGCATCATCCTGTAAAATTATTTTTCGACAAAAAATTCTTCTGGAAAATGTTTGAAAATACACACCGAGGTAGTACCGAAGGCATTTTCCAGGGGGGGAGGTCTCATGAAAATCCCAACTCGAATTCATGAAATTCCCAACTCAAAATGGATGCAACTTGAAATACCAGAACAATTTTATGAAGAATGAGTAAAAAGGAACCTTTTTTGGCGCTATCGCCTCAAATAATGCACATAAATACGATTTAATTTATACCCGAGCGAAGCGAGGGTGAAGCTTTGAAAAAATTACATTTTTAATGCCTAAAAAAGCCATTTTTTCTAATTTTAAGGCTTTCAAAATTCTTATTTGATGTAATTTGAGAGGGGGGAGGGTAAGAATGTAGCCATTAGATATTCACAATCAATGGTGTTGAAAGCTTTTTTGGGAGCGTAAAAATTGAGAATAAAAACACAGAGTATCAGATCAAAAGTATTTTCGGGGTAATGAATAAAAGGAGCCTTCTTCAACACTGTTGTTATTTGAAATAGTTTGTTGGATTACGATTTTGTTCATGCCCGAGCGAAGCGAGGGCGAAAATCTTATAAAAAACAAGTGAAAATTTTATTGATTTCCAACTTGGAAAAACGATACATTTTCAGTTGGGAAAATGATGAATTTTCAGTCGATAAAGTGACTAATTCCCAACTGCCCAATTTTCCCAACTGATGTGTTGAATGGCTCAATTTTCCCAACTCACAAGTAAAAAATTTTCTCAGGGGGGGAAGCTCCCCCCTCCCTCCTATCGGTACGTCCCTGATTTTAGATGCGTTTTTTTTATGGTGTGCTCTCGATTTATTTTTGTTTCGGCTGAAAATTTTACTACTTGTGGAAAACCTCCATTGTCACAGTCAAAATTTGAGCCAAATTTTATTTCGATGTAGGTATCTATCTATCTACATGAGTGTTCAACTTTCGTCATCTGAAAGTCATGTTTGTGTAAATTTATGGGGTGGTTTTTCAAATTCTTGGAAAATCTGCGGGATCGATTATAATTTTGAACTCTTCTTTAGTAAGTATTTACTATTTAGATTCCACCTTCCCTCCCCCTCCCCTTTCATAGGTGGAAATATTTTGAAAAATCAACATGAACGTTATTTTGTACATAAAATTATCTGGTATCTAAATGAACCATACGACCTCATCTAACTTAGAGTTCAAATAAATTGGATCTAGTGCAGCGATTATTCGAATTCCAAGTATTATAATCGTTTCTAAAAATAACGAAAATGTATGTACTGCAGTCGGAAAAGAAACGTCAATGAAATGAAAATATTCACTACTTGTGGTTTTATGAAAAGTTTTGAAATTCTCAAAACATCGCAGATTTCAAACTTTAAAACTAAGCCAAACGTAGGAGTTCATTTTTAAAAATTATTCTTTTCGTTCAATTTTTAAAGAATATTTATGACCCCGTTAGAAAGAAATAAAAAAAAAGCCCCTGTGTAAAAAAAAAAAAACCTATATCAAATCTGGACTAAACACGTGAAAAAGTAACCTCGATTTTTTACACAAGGGTCCTTATTTCCGACAGGGTCACATTTGGAATCTTGAATTTGAAACACCTACTTAAATTCGAAGTGTTTTTGAAACAAGAATTCAGAAAAGAACGTCAATTGCCATCAGAAGAAGGAGGGAAGGGGGGGATAAATAATTGCAATATTCTTTAAATTTGAATCAGTCAAAAAAAAATTTTCAGTTTTTCTGACTCAGAAATAATTTTTTTTTGAAAAGGCGTTGCCTCATTATTTCAAAATATTAATCATTTCTTTTGGAACTTATTGCTCCCTGCTCCAGTACATTTTTCAAAGATGGAGAGAAATTGGAGAAACTATTTAAATTTGCATTTCTTCAGTTCCGTCATTTGATTTTATTTTGAAAGTAAAAAAATTTTAAGCTTTCAAAAGAGTTGGAAGAAAATTAATACCAAATCCCAATTCTTTCAATCTGAGTTCTGATAAAATTTTCCAAATATAGGTATGCAATGAATAATTGAAAAATCGAGGTTTCTTTTGGGCTCTGTTTATGCAAATTTTGGTTGAAATTTGACCAAAAATGTAAAAATATGATCCTCAAACTGGTGCTGAAAAACTCCTGGATCTCATAAAGTGATATTGAAGATGGAAAATGCTAAAAAAATTCTGGGAGTATTATGGCTCAAAAGTCAAACGTCTGTGTTTTTTAATGAAAGCGTCATTTTTCTCTGATTCATTCTTTGATGTGAAAAAATCCAGAAATGAAAATAATAACTACCTATTTATTGTGTGAAAAAATCGATCTCGTTCATTTTTCACCTTGTGTGGCAAATATTTTGATGAAATTTTTAAATAATGTGATTTCTTATTGGTTAAAAAAATCCAAATTTTACATTTTTTAAAACAAAAATCTTATTCGGGAGCGAGAAAAATATTTACCTACAAAAATTCACCGAAGATCTTGCAAAAATGATGAAAAAGTTGTGTATTTTGATTTGAAAATTTCTATACAATAACTCGATTCGAATTAAGCGAAGATATTGCCCATTCACATAAATTTAACTACTTTTGATTTTGCTCAAAACCCAAAAAAATAAAAAAAAAATGAACCACTAATGATATATGCAATTAACACCCTTATTGAAAAATACATTCCTACTTGCAAACGCACCCGGATGTTTTTCGCTAATTACGTCTGAAGGAAAGGTGGGGAAGGGACGAAGGAAGAAGGAGGATACACTTTTTTCACACCGTTCGGATGATGAATGATTTCAAAACTCTTCAACGTAAGAGCTTTGGAAAATTTTCAAAATTTCTGTGTTTTTTTTCAAAATCTAGATGGACATTTTTGGGAGTTCTTTTAAATTCCGAGTTCATTTTCAAAGCTCATGTAATGATTTTCAATTTTAAAAATTTAAGGGATATCTTTTTTAAAAAAGTGAGGAGACTTTAGTGCGTTTTTAGATTCTTTGAAAACACCTTATCCAAATTTGAACCCATCTCCCTTCAAAATCTTTCGTAATATCTCTACTAAGCATTTTTTAAACATTCCATCAAACCATCAGCTATAAAATTACCCAAGAATAGAAAAAAGTCACCGCTACTTGTGCAAAAGAACTACGAATCTTCGGATGCTTCAAATCGAGTAATTATTTTTTTAATGACAGAGAAGTCGTAATCGTGCGTGGCATTGGGTTTGAAAATTTATGGAGCGTGAATGACTGTCTCCACGTTGGCGAGAGAATCTTCACTTACCATATTTTGTCAGGATCTTCTTCGGATCGCATTATCTGTAATTTGTATTCATTGCGGAAGAGGATCCCCATTGTGAAATTGGCAACACTGTTCGATAAATTTATCAAAATGTCAAGAATAATACGTGCTGTGTACCTAAGCTACCTAGATACCTTTGTAAAAGATCATTATCTGTAACATTTAGCTGAAAAATGATAGTCCACGAAATACACCAGTCTCGTCATCCCTATTGACAAAATCAGAGCAGCGTTTACGCCGGCGTAAATATGAGACTACCAAAAAACGCGTTTACGCCGGCGTAAATGGGGGCGGAGTCGCGTATACGCCTCCAGCATAGCGTTTTTCTAGACCGCGTATTTCGTAGACCGCGTTTTTCAGACCGCGTATTGGTGTGAAACAAGTTGCATATTCGCACCTGCAAGGAACTGTTTGGAATCTACCTCGTACAAAAAAAAAAGTATAGGAAAACCGGTTTATCAACTGTCACCGCCGCAAGCATCTGAACGACCAAGTTTATAGGAGTACGCCACCACATCAGGTTGAGTAATTGGTGTAAAAAGCAGTAGTTTGACGACCTAAACAAGAAGCCCAAAAATTTTTTTTTGTCAATTCTGATTAAATTTTATTTTTTAAATTTTTTACTAAATATTATGAATTTTTTAAATATTAAGAAGACCCTGCATGCGGAGGTGCGAACTCCTAAAGAAGATTTTTTTAATTACAAAAATGTGGAACGTGCATATTTTCTTTGGTCTTTCAGCAGGTATTTTTTGAAAAATTTTCGCCTTCGCTTCGTTTGAGCAGTATTTTAATAATTTTATTTCAAAAATTGTTGATTTTTCACTGATCTTTCCATCACAAATTATCAATTTTCAATTCATTCCCAATTTTTCAAAAAAAAAATCAGTAATTTTGACTAAAAGATCTATGAAAAATCACTGCTTTGAAATGTCATGAAAAATAAGCAGAAAATTCACATAGGTATTGAAGCCACAATTTCAGGTTTTTAAAAAACGTGTATCAGAAATTTTCGCCCTCTCTTCGCTCGAGCTATAATGAATTACATATTATAAAAATTTTCATTCAATTCTAACTCGAGGACGATTTTTTCGGAGCCGGAGGGACTTTTCAAAATATTCTGGAGCCGGAGTCGGAGGGACCACGTACCAGCTCCGGCTCCTCGCTCCGGAAGTCCCTCTTCGGAGGTCCCTCCTTTGCATTTTCAAATTCAAAACGTGTTCATAAAAATAAAATTCGTATTTATCATCATTATTTATCCTATCAATCCAATTTGGATTGTCGATTTTTTCAGATTCAGTGGTCTATGTTGGGGGTCATTCTAAAATTTTCAAGACGCTATTTTGCGTGACGGTACCTTATGGCAAAAATTGATAAATTTTTATATTTTCAAAAATAATTAACTTAATGTCAGAAAGTCATAGATCGATATGTTTTTATTCAAGGCTATTTTAGAAATTTAATTCAATATTAGAAAATCAGAATGACAGGAAAAATATCAGAAATTCAGTAGATGACTTTAAAAAACAAAAATTATCATATTATGTATTTTCGAAGTTGACTTGGTATCAGAAAGTCAACATTTTTCTTTTAAAAACATAAATTGTTTTATTTTCTGAATTAACTAAATACAGAAAGTCAGAAGCTGACTTTTGAAAACTTACATATTTTTATACTTTCGAAATCAACTCACTAAATATCAGAAAGTCAGAAGCTGAAAATCGACTTAGGTAATATTACAAAGTCAGAGGGACAGGAAAAATATCAGACAACTAAAAGCTGATTTTTTTGAGGAAAAATACATATCCAGTTACCAACATTTCCTCCCAGAGGAAATTTGACTTCATTTTTGATTTTACAGATTTTACTACTAGGAATTTTTCAATTTTTCTCCCCTAAAAACTACCAAAATTGTCCGTAATTTTTTTGGTTACGACATAGTTGAAAATGACTTTTTTATTGTTTTTCAAAAAGTAATGGTGGTGTCATCTTCATGATAATTCCATAAAATTTTCGATTTTTCATCGTCGGAGGGTCCCTCCGGAGTCTTTTTAACCTTGCCGGAGTCAGAGCCGGAGGCACTTGAAAAAAATTTCGGAGCCGGAATTTTCTCTTCTCACCCCCTCCACCCCAAAAAATTATGTTGAAACCGTTCCTGCAAATTACCACAATTAATGAACTGGTTATAGGGAGCTGACCCAGTCAGTCAGGGAACCAGAAGCTACACCTACAATAGGCAACAACTTCAACATATTTCAAACGTTGAGTAGCGGGTTTCCTTTTACGCACTTCAAATACGCGCATGTTGGTCTCATTCTTTCTTCCATACAGCGCATAGCGTTTTTCAATGCGTATACGCTAGAGAAGACCGCGTATACGCCTTTACGCAGTGCATGTCGCCAGTCGACGTCCACAAAACCGGTTCAACAGTGCGTATACGCCGGCGTATACGCATTCAAGGGTCTTGGCGGGAAGGCGTTTTGTTAAAAAACGCTGGTAAAAACGCCGTTTAAACCGCGTAAAAGTGAGACTTTCTGCTAAAACGCGGGCGTAAACGCCCGCGTTTTAGCGAGTTTCCTTGTCAATAGGGATCTCGTCTTCATCATCGAACCTACTCGCAATACGCGAACCTAGCATCCTCTCAAATGATGCGCACATGTTCCCAGTATACGCAGATTTTTTCGCATTCGGAAACCGGATGTAAGCATCCGTAACGTCGAAGACGACTAGAGATGTTTGGTCGCTCACATATAGAAATTCAACGAAACGGGTGTCTCAACCAATGTTGACACATTGTAACGAATTCCACGTTCCAAATACAGCGGTATTCTGCTTTTTCGATGATTAGGTTCGGTTTTGAGAAAATATTCTAATTAAAGGCTCGAAAGTCGAGAAAAATGGTGAGTACGGCGAAGAGATGAGGGCTCAGATCTGATCTTATCGAGATGTTCCTCAAAAGAGGAGAAGGTAATGGTTAAATCTCGATTTCATAAATCGAAGATTGTGTCAATATAAATATGTCCTATTAACGGTCACCATAATACCATAAAATGGCCTTAAAAAAAACGTGTTCGCGTCAAAATTGTCGTATGTTTACAAATTGATTTTATTTGAACGCCTAATGTGTTTGTCAGGAAATAACGGAATCACGTTTGATTATCAAACTGGTTTCTTCTGTACTCTTCCTCATACATCGAGTGACCGTTCCGACGGTCTTGGTGATTTTCAGCAACTACCCTGCGTGATCCGGGTTGTTTTCGAATCAACACGTACACGTTGTAAAAAAAAAAATAGAACCCTCGAGTCGTAAATTTCTCCTTTTTTTACAAAACAGACGATTTTACGATCAGTCAGGGTAGAGAAAGGAGCTGGGTGGATGAGGTCGGGTGTGGAAACATGGAGTAATTGTTTGTATTTTATACGAGATACCCTTAAAACGAGGTGCAGCGAGTTTACTTTTTCTAGATAATATTAAGACAGGTAGGTGGTTCTCATACATCTATGACGCGACTAAATAAACCATCGTATTGTCGAGATGAAGATAAGTTTCTTGAATTGAGGTATATCTAACAGTAAAGAATATTAAAATCGAGATGGGTCTTTGGAGGAAGAAAATATCGAGTTTACCCGGGTACCAACTACCAACGTGCATGATTTAATTACGCTATTTAATATACGTAAAAATATTAATGCTTTTAGCTGGCGTGTTCGCGTTGCACGTTGATGGCTTCGTAAATCAAAGAGGTTTTAAAAAGCCATCAGCCATCGTCGTGCTTCTATCTTTTGGAAATTAATAACTTCGTTGTACGTTTTACTTTAATTTTTATTCTCTTAAAAGGTATTTTAAAAAGTAATTTATCATCATTTGGTCGAGTAAACTATCCCGATACTTTTTTTTTCAAATAGAAGGTAGATCGGAAATCATACGACGATAGTTGATTTTCAAAACACTGCAGAGAGAATTGACCTCCCATTGAGATCAAAGAAATGACACTGGTGCGAGTTCTTTTTTTAGCAATTTTTGCCTCTTTATGAAATGTAATTTTTTGTGATCGCCGGAATACAGGAGTCTGGTAGGAGACTTGTAAATGTTCTAGAGTTGACGGATTTATACGAGGTGTAGGAAACGATATTCGATTACGATGTTGTTAGACTTCGATGCGAATTGTTATTAACCGGCCTAAACATGTAATTTTTGTCTGCGAGAGTTTATATGCATGTTTTATGCGTGTATATGATTTTTAGTTGGCAGCGGACGAGGAACTAATTAGCTTCGGCGGGTTGAAATTATGTCTGGTGGTTTTTATCGAATTGGGCGCGAAAGATGTCGGTGGTGGCGTTGTTTTGAAGTTTTTTTGATGTCGTGCTGTGTTTTCGAATTTTATAAGGTGGAGGTGAGGAGGAGAGAGGGTGAAGGGTTTTTTGCGAGAGGCTGCTCGACAAATTCTACTTCATTTATGGTTTGATGAAACGATAATCTTTAATGTTGAATTAAAATTTTGTGTATACACTATCATTTCAATTTTTCGCCACAAAAACTACTGATTTCAACTTTGAAAAATCGCCAACTGACTAAAAATCACTGATTTTGACTTTTAAAATAACACCGATATTGACTAAACGAATCACTAATTTTGATTGGAAAAATCACTGATTTTGATTTGAAAAACCACAGATTTTGACTTGAAAATCACTGATGTTGATTTGAAAAATCACTGATTTTGATTGAAAAAAATCGCTGATTTTGATTTGAAAAATCACTGATTTTGATTGGAAAAGTCACTGATGTTAATATGAAAAATCACTGAAGATTGGAAAAAATCATTGATTCTGATTGGAAAAATTATTGATTCTGACTTGAAAAATCACAGATTTTGATTTAAAAAACCATTGATTTTGATTTGGAAAATCACTGATTTTGATTTGAAAAACCACAGATTTTGACTTGAAAATCACTGATGTTGATTTGAAAAATCACTGATTTTGATTGAAAAAAATCGCTGATTTTGATTTGAAGAACCACTGATTTTGATTGGAAAAGTCACTGATGTTAATATGAAAAATCACTGAAGATTGGAAAAAATCACTGATTCTTATTGGAAAAATTATTGATTCTGACTTGAAAAATCACTGATTTTGATTTGAAAAATCACTGACTTTGATTTGAAAAATCACTGAGTTTGATTTGGAAAATCACTGATTTTGATTTGAAAAATCACTGAGTTTGATTTGAAAAACCACTGATTTTGATTTGAAAAACCACTGATTTTGATTGGAAAAATCACTGATTTTGACTTGAAAAATCACTGATGTTGATATGAACAATCACTGATTTTGATTGGAGAAATCACTGTTTTTTTTGGAGAAATCACTGATTTTTATTGGAAAAATCACTGATTTTGATTTTTGATTGGAAAATCACTGATTTTTATTGGATAAAATATCTCTGATTTTGATTGGAAAAATCACTGATTTTGACTTGAAAAATCACTGATTTTGACTTGAAAAATCACTGATTTTGACTTGAAAAATCACTGATTTTGACTTGAAAAATCACTGATTTTGACTTGAAAAATCACTGATTTTGACTTGAAAAATCACTGATTTTGATTTGAAGCCACTGATTTTGACTTGGAAAATCACTGATTTTGACTTGGAAAATCACTGATTTTGATTTGAAAAATTATTGATTTTGACTTCGAAAAAAATCACTGATTTTGACATGAGGAATTATCAATTTAACCTGAAAATCATTGTTTTCCACTTTGGAAAACACTGATTTTGCCTTGAAAAATCATTCATTTCGATTTGAAAAATCATTGATTTTGATTTGAAAAATCACTGAAAAATCACTGAAAAATCGCTGATTTTGACATGAGGAATTATCAATTTTACCTAAAAATCACTATTTTCCACTTTGGAAAACACTGATTTTGAATTTGTAAAATTACAGATTTCGACTTTAAAAAAACCACTAGTTGACCAAAAAAAACTGTTTTTGACTTGAAAAAATCACTGCTTAAAAAATCATTGATCTAAACGAAAAAATCACCCATTTTGACTTGAAAAATCACGAATTATGACTAAAAAATCAATAGTCTACCTAACTGAAAATCAACTGAATTGCACTTGAAAAATTACTGATTTTGACACGACAAATAAATCATCATTTTTGCCTGAAAATCACATTTTTTCATTTATGAAAACACTGCTTTTGACTTTGAAAAAACATTCACTGGTTAAAAAATTACTGATCTGAACTATGTAGAATGAAAATCATTGATTTTGACTTGAAAATCACTAGTTACATATAAAGATTTTAAAGGGTCTGGCCGAATAAGGGGCGAATTTGGCCCCAGGCTGGATTTTCGTTTTAATCCCCCCAAAAGGTACCCCTTGATGTAAAAAAAATCTGGAATAATTTTTGACCCCCCACCCCCCTCCATTTCGGAGTTATGGCCATTTTATTACCCGATTTTCAAGAATTTTTAATTCCAACGGAAGTGAACGAAATTTTCTGTTCTTTGGCATAAAGTTACATCTCGTAGAGATGTATTTATGGAAATTTTTTCAAAAATTTTCATGCATATCTTCATGGTTTTTCGGCCATTTGAAGTTTTCAATCGCCAAAAACACCATGTAATCGAAGAGGTACCGCTCTGGAAAAATTTCTAAAAAACGTGTTTTTTAACGTAGATTCACGTCACGTATTCAGTTTTGGCGATATCGATGCAGCAAGGGCCGAAAATCGCGAAAAACTGTACAAAAATGTTGGGTTTTTAAGCATTTTTTTCAAATTTTGAGCATTTTGTGTGGAAAGAATTGACTAAACGAAAAAACTAACGCCGAATTCGTGTTCAGCGGGTCAAAATACCCCCATAAACACCCTTTTCGCGATCGTTTCATTTGAAGTCTCGAAATTGTTTTTCTCCACCGATTTTTCATGACGAAATAATCTGAAAAAGTGAATTTCGAGACCTTGAGCAAAATAATCGCGAAAAGGGTGTTAATCGGGGTATTTTGACCTGCTGAACACGAATATGAGATTGGTTTTTCCATTGGATCATTTCTTTCCTGAGAATCCGCCATTTTCAAGTTTTAATCAAGTCTTTGAGCAAAAACCTGAAAATGGCGGATTCTCAGGAAAGAAATGATCCAATGGAAAAACCAATCTCATATTCGTGTTCAGCAGGTCAAAATACCCCGATTAACACCCTTTTCGCGATTATTTTGCTCAAGGTCTCGAAATTCACTTTTTCAGATTATTTCGTCATGAAAAATCGGTGGAGAAAAACAATTTCGAGACTTCAAATGAAACGATCGCGAAAAGGGTGTTGATGGAGGTATTTTGACCCGCTGACCACGCATACGGCGTTAGTTTTTTCGTTTAGTCAATTCTTTCCACACAAAATGCTCAAAATTTGAAAAAATGCTTAAAAACCCAACATTTTTGTACAGTTTTTCGCGATTTTCGGCCCTTGCTGAATCGATATCTCCAAAACTGAATACGTGACGTGAATCTACGTTAAAAAACACGTTTTTTAGTAATTTTTCCAGAGTGGTACCTCTTCGATTACATGGTGTTTTTTGCGATTGAAAACTTCAAATGGCCGAAAAACCATGAAGATGTGCATGAAAATTTTTGAAAAAATTTCCATAAATACATCTCTACGAGATGTAACTTTATGCCAAAGAACAGAAAATTTCGTTCACTTCCGTTGGAATTAAAAATTCTTGAAAATCGGGTAATAAAATGGCCATAACTCCGAAATGGAGGGGAGTGGGGGGTCAAAAATTATTCCAGATTTTTTTTACATCAAGGGGTACCTTTTGGGGGGATTAAAACGAAAATCCAGCCTGGGGCCAAATTCACTCCTTATTCGGCCAGACCCTTTTGATTGAAAAAAGCAATAGTTAGGCTAATAACCACTGATTTGGACTTGAAAAATCACATATTTTGACCAAAAACTCTTGATATTGACTTTAATCAATCACTGAGCTCAACTGCAAAAAAGGTCACCCCAGTTTGACTGGAAATCGCCGATTTTGTCTTTAACCCCCCCCCCCCCCGATTTTCAACTAAAAAAATCACCGATTCTGACCTGAATAAAATCACCGATTCTGACCTGAATAAAATCACTGATTTTGACTAGAATAAAATCACCAATTCTGACTTGAATAAAATCACTCATTTTGACTAACACACAAATTTTGACTAAAAATTGTCAATTTTGATAAAAAATTTGCTGATTTTGACTTTCAAAATCACCAATTTTGACTGCAACTTACCGATTTTGACTAAAAATCACCGATACGGACTGAAAATTACATGGTTTTACTGACTTTGAATAAAAATTACTAATTCAAGTTTTTTTGTTTTCTGTGCGAAATTTGCTGAATATTACACTACGAGTATACCGATTTCGTAAAAGCGCAGATTTTTTTTCAAATTACTAACTATCAGAAAAAATGATTTTGGTGAAAATCACGAATTTTGACAAAAAAACATTATGATTTGATAAAAAAAAAAAAAAAAAAGACTGAGTAATACTTATAGAAAAAAATTACTTACTAACGTTTGTGTAAATTACTAGATACCTATTCATGATAAAATATTACAGATTTTGATGAAAAAAATATATACCTTTTTTTTTAAATTCTAAAAATCCAATTCAATTGATTATTTGTGAAAAATTACCAGTTTCTTTTTGGTAAAAAAAATCATAATTTTCGTAAAAAATCAGACTTTTAGGTACATATGCAAAAAGTTTCCAATTTTTGGCGTTGATTATAATCCACGAAAAAAAAATCAAGATTTTCAATACAAGTTTTTTAAAATTCAGAGACTGGCTGTTTAAATTTAATCAGCAGCTATTCCACAAAACACTCTGGCATTAAATTCAAATGACACCAAATTCTGAATACATTTGAACCGAAACCTCGACCTCTTACTAATTTGGGAGATCCCTCAACGAACTGTGACTTTTGGAACGATCATGATGCTAAAAAGACGTTATTTTCACACCGGCCATCATCATATCTACCTACATCTGCACTGGCACATTCACAAAATTATTTCATAAGCCACACAAAGTTTTCAAAACATTCTCCCAAAACGTGTCTGGAACGATGAAACCGTTCATTCATTCATAAATTTATTTTTAACTTGTGGATATCTATGGCGAATCCTAAATCCAGGTGCAATGCGATATAATCCGGAAAAGCTGCCGCGGTAATATCGGTCGCTTCGTTAATAATTTTATATTTTATGGAGAAAAAAAAACCTCTCATAAATCAGCTATGATATATTTAAATATACGAGTACGGTTCCAGTCTGCGGCATATATTGAAGCACGTGTCTCTTTTACAGTTGCAGAAGTGAATATACGAGTATATTTTGTGACTTATGCACATCGGATACATCTGTTTCCCAAGTCTACGTACGATTTTTAAATTTAACCCGCGCCTTGGCAGCGCAAAACTATTACGTACGTTGATTTTCTGCCTTCTTGCCTTCTTATATTCTCGCGGTTATATGCGGAATATTTTAAAGGTCAATAATTACTATTAATTATCGCGCAGTCTGTAACTTTCAACATGAACGCGAATGCATTTGATTTATCATACAGCGTTGTCGCGGAATTGAATGCAGACGAGCTGAATACTACGTAGGATGATTTCTTTTCTAGAAACCAGTTCTGTTTTTTCACCCCCTGTAATCATGGGTGGAATTGAATATGTCGTAAAAAGTGTGACGAAAAGCATACTAACGTTTTAGTTTTCTTCCCTCTATTTTAAACAAGCCCAATTCGTATATGAGGATAAGGTTCATGGCTTTGCTCGCCTTTCATATACCTTTAGATAATTTTTTTATTGACTGTTTAAAAATAGGTACGTATTACTCCAGATTGTTTTCTAATCCTTTAGATACGCTTTTGAAGAAACCGCCCGAAAAGATACCCTTCTATTCTGGTGTATGGATTTCACACGATGTATTTTTTATGCCAGATTATCCAAATAATTTATTATTTGGATCAAATTTTCTGTTCGAAGTATGTCCACAGACTATTTATTTTATTATGTTCTAAAAATTGAAAAAGAAAGCATATTTTGGTAAATTTTTCTCCAAAAATTTTTACTGCTGCGATGAATGTGAAATTTATGAGAAGTCTGGCCAAAAGTATCCTTGTGAAATAAAATAATTTTCATGATAGATGCAAGATTCATTTCTTTTTTTTTTTTTTTTTAATTTGAAGTTCCTACTCTACCGGGCGTAAATGGCATGAAAGTCATGAAAAAGTAATAAAATTTGAAGAAAAAATAATGAAAAAGTTGTAATGTATGAAAAGTTTAAAAATTTTCCAACAATTATGTCCTTTATTTTTTTAGCACTGAAGAGAATATTGTTCATCAGTTTTTCATTCCCTTAAAATAATCCTCGACTATTTTTTTTTTTTATTAAAAGTTGCAAAAAATGGTCCAAAGTCTCATAAAAAATTGTTGAAAAAAATTCACGAATTCAAAAAGCCAATGCAGTAAATACAAAACAGAATGTTGATGGAGATTTTTTCCAAAAGTTTTTGGCTAAAAGTTGTGGTTTTTTCTAAAATTGATTTTCACTAGAAATGAAAAAAAAATCACTATCAAATGAAATTTTCACATAGAATAAATTTTTCATTAAATTATTCTGTCATAGTTTTTAGTATGAATAAGAAATTATTTTCTTCACCAAAATTATTTCTTAGCTAGGTAAGTGCATGTTTCTTTTCCGCTTTTTTTAAATTGGAGTTTTATCTGGAAAATCAATTTATTTATTAAAAATCAAGTTTTAAGAATTGAAAATTGGTGATTTGTGTTGAAAATCGACAGTTTAAAAAAATTAAAATTTTTACAAGTCAGATTTTTGCACAATAGAAATTATGTATTATTTTACAAAAAATTGTTTTTTTTTTTTGATAAAAACGAGTAATTTTACTGAATCAATTTTTTTTCAAACATTCATTTTTCGCAAAAATGAATTTTTTACTGAAATAAAAAGAATTCAAGATACAAAGATTTCACTTGAAATAAGGTAGAAATGTTGGTGGTTTTTACTAAAAAAACGATGATTTTTTCAATGAAGATGAAGGCTTGGATTTTAGCTGGTTTCTTACCCGATTTTTTTTTTCAACAAAAATTCAAAAATTGTGAATTTTTGCTAAAATTAATTTTCAACTTAGAAAGGCTCCGGTGCTCTGCTGCAACTTTATCAAAATTTTATCCCATTAAATTTGTCGTGATAGAATATGGTTTTAGAGTGCATGGGTGAATTTTCATCTCATTCTTGGTGGTTGGGGGGAGGGTGAGGGCCCCAAAATACGTAATTTCCAAGAAAAAAATTCCATTTTTGCAATTTTTTAATAATTTTTTCCAAACTTGGCACGTAGATAAAGGTACTAGAAGGAAGTAGGTACCCTGAATTTTTTTTAGATTTTTCCAGCCATTTGGCTTTGAAAATTTATTGTCCTGGCAGACATAAATTTGCCACAGGTGGAAAGATAATTTTTTTTTTTTAAGTTTTCCAATGTACATATGTATTTCACACCTCTCAGAATTTCTTCTGGTTTTTTCAAGTGACGAAATGTTTGTTAAAAAATTAGTGTGTTTTGCTTCAAACAAAAATCGATTTTTTTTTTTAATGAAGGTTGTTTTTCCCATGGTACATATAGGTAGTTCGAGTTTTTTCAATAAAAATTAGAATTTTTACAAAAATTAAAGTACCTTTTTTAATTTATTCGAAAATTGATTTTTAATTGAAAATTAAGGATTTTGTCCGAAAGTCAATGATAATATTGTTTCTGGATAATTTTGTATTTGAGTAAGTAATTTTTATCAAAGAAAATTACAGACGACTTTTTGCAGAAATGAATTAATTAAAACAATGAATTTTACTTTTTCTACTTTTTCTTAGATTAAATGAGGAAAGGTGGCTTGATTAGATGATCTTAATGAAAAGGAAAGGAACTGTTTTGAATTTGTTATTTAATATTGAGCAACGAATATTTTCGAAAATATTTTGAAATATTTTCCCTTATTTTCAGGATTGATGAGCGCGAATGTCTAGGTGTAGGTACATAGGTGGTTAGATAAGATTTTTTTTTGTTTGATTGCGTTATATTTTGATTTACGAGGTAATTTGGTTTCTGAATTCTGGAAAATTCTCAATAATTATAATTTTAGAATGCAGAAAAATGGCTGCATAAAATCACGAGAATTTTCAACATATCGTTATAGCCAATATTCCATTAAATTTTTTTTTTATGATTTCCAATACACCATATTATCGTCTTGACTTCTGGGAACGTAGAAAATTGGCATTTGGCAATCGAAATTCGCAAAATATTTCTCTGTCTTCTCTACAACGAGAATATGTAAAATCTGTCGAAACATGGTCAAAGATCAAGGCAGTAGATTAATTACCACAATAAACAGCAGTACTAAGAAAACTGCATCTATTCTTTTTCAGTTTCATCTTTCGATAACTTGGCTCAAAAAATACGTAAATTAGCACATTTTTAAAAAATAAAACAATTTACGAAAGAAATCCCTCCTAATCAATTAATCAAGTCAGCCTTCAGTTCAAACCATATCACAGGTGATTGTTTTTCATGCAAATCAATACAGAAGGTTATGCATAAATCTTTCCTTCGGTTATGTTACCAATTACTTAGAAAAATCTATAGAAAACGCCAAAAACCACATGTTCACATTGTATAAAGACCGATACACTCGTACAAAATGTGTTTTTGTAATTTTTCCAATTCTCGAGCTGTCGATTGCCTAAACCCAAACGTTTCTTTTTCGTATGGCTGCGTCGAATGCATTCTTGTAATAAAAACAGCACCCCCTGCTTAGAAGAGAAGACAATTGAAGAAGTTTACCATGGTTCTGTAACTTGTAAACGACTATTAACCAGATTTATGTGGTGATGATGTTGAAAGATGCTACTGTGGCGATGGTAGATGTATTTTAAAGGAAAATATTTTTAATATATTCGATTCGTCTCACGTAACAAGATTCAATTGCGTACGTATGTGCAAAACACTAGCTCGGTCGTATAAGTTGCATGTACTCGTAATATTAACTATATGATAACCCACATATAAACAGACGCGGCTCGAGCTCGTGTTTTAATTTAGAAAAGACACAGCCAACGGAATAAAGAACTGATTTAATTGAACAATTGAATTAGATAGAGAAGAGTCTGTGAATTGATGTCAGGGACTGTGCGGTACGGTATGTGCACGTTGCACGTATATAGGATGAGTTTTCCATCGCAGGTCGGGTGATTCGATAGGATAGGACGGGATGGGGAGGTCGGAGTACGGGCTCTACACATATACGATTATCATTACGTACAATTATTGTCAGAGGGCAGCAATAACTTCTTGTTGTAACGATTGAATATTACGTCCGGATAAATTGTCTCTATTGAGTCAGATTATCAACTATAATTACCTGTAAGAGGATTCTCCAATGTAAAGTGGGATGGAGTGAAAAAAATCGTGGGGTTTGATAAAAATTGGCGAAGTAGTTTGCGTTGAGTGGAGAACTACCCAGAAAAATTTTGAGCCTTTCAGTTCAAAAAGTGATGGAAATAGGATGAAAAACAAGAAACTGTTTTTTGCCACTTTTGGGTAGTTTAGAATTGTAAACTACTTTTGCCTTCTAAAAAGAGATTGAAAAGTTGCAGATCGAAAATTTGAAAAATTAAAAATTTTTAAGCGTAAAGTGCTGGTTGATTTTGACCACAATGGACATACAATTTACTGGAAAAAATTTGAAAAAACGAAATCTCGTGCTCATGTGGAAATTTTTTTGCGTATTCTTGGATGGGTATGTCCGTCCACAGAAGGTACCGGAGTTATAATTATAAATTTCTATTTTGTATTTTCTTTTTTTGTTTTTGTGCATTATTAGGTCTTCAAATTTTCCAAAAAAAAAGACTTACAAAATTTTAAGATGATAGAAAATTGAAAAAGTCTTAAAAGGTCTCAAAAATATTTTTTTTGAATTCAAAATGCATCCTCGCTTCACTCGAGCATCGTTTCAATTTTTCTTCACATGAAATAATTAGAAAATTTTGAACAATTAATCCAAATAAACAAAATTTCTCAAATTTATGCAGCTCAACTTTAATTTTTCCATTTTTTTTATTTCAACAATACTATGTCAATACAATAATACATACTTACCTACCTGACTTGAGCATTTCACTCTTTCTTCAGGAAATACAGAGATATTGGAAAAAAATTATTTCATCCTCTATTGAAATCTTTGTTTAAAATAGTTTTTATTAATTTTTTTTCAAATTTTCAAAAATTCAGTAGAAATAAGATACTGCGATATCATTTATGGAGAAATTTAAAATGTGATGCTTCAATTTTGAAAAATGAATCTTACAAAAAATAGAATACTTTAGGGTTAAATCTACTGAGCAGAGCCAAAAGGTAGCCTTGTTCTTTTACTCTAATTTTGAGAAACTGCATCTTCAGTAAGAAATAATAATGATACCTATTCGAATTCATGATTTTTTTCAACATTTTGAACCTGCTGTTTATACCTTTTTCTCAAGTCAAAATTTCAATTTTTTTCAGCTTTTGAATTTTTTCTTATTAACATCAATTTTTTTCAACTCCTCCAATATTTTTTTCCCCCACTGAATTTTTTTCTTCAAAATTTTTTGTAAGCTCTACGATTTTTTTTCAATTTCTTCGATTTTTGTTTTTTACTTTTTGCTAAAATTTTCGTTTTATATTAAATATTTTTTAATTCAAGTACTTTAATTAACAACTGTGAAATCCCATTCTTTGATCTTAAAATTTTTAAAAACTTGACATTCTCTCGATTTTTTCTCCCAATATATTTCTTAAAATGTTTTTCAACAAAATTTTTTCAATTTTTGTATTCTAAAAATTTCAGAGCTAGAAAATAATTTTAGAAAAACATTTCAGTGAGCTAAAAGAAATGGAATTTTGAGAAAAAATATCAAAAGGTGTAAAAATTGAACTTTGAAAAATAATTTCGAGAGCAAAAAAAATTGAGAAAAGATTAAATTGTAGGAAAACCTTGCAGAATTGGTAAAAATTTATTTCAGAGTCCAGATTAAAAAACGTTGGAGTTGAAAAATATCTGGAGAAAATGAAATTAATTGAAACATTTTGAGAATCAAAAAAAAATTAAGTTGAAAAATTGTTGATTTTGGTTTCAAATTTTCAAATATCTTACGACTACGAGGTTGAATGCGATGTCACGAGATATGTTGCAAAGTTGCGATTCAAGCGAACGATTTAAAATTTTTGGTTCATTTCGTGTGAGAATAACAGACTCGTAAAGGATGGATCGAGGTATTTTTAAAGTCATTTTCGATAATTGTGATGCGATCTGTGAAACTGGACCACGAGAAGGAAAAATCTAAATCGATTTTTTCGGTCCAATTGATGGAGGAATATATTCGAAACATTTTATGAAGCAAAAATCGAAAATTGTTTTTTAAAATAACGGAGATATAGCACTTTAAAGTTTCGGTTTTGAAAATTTTTCCCGGATCAAAATTTTGTGCAAAATATTTTTTGAAGTAAGTATATTCTTTTGAAATATGAAAAAAAGTACTGAGAAGTCAACTTTTCCAACTGGTAGCCCTATTTCACGGATCGCATCACAATTCTACCTCAAAACTCGAAAAGTCTTTGATTGAAGAAGTTTGAAAAAAAGTAGTCAAAATATGGCACCCTTTGCCAAATGCAAATCGCTCACTCAAACAACTCAAAATTAAGGAATTTTTTTGGCCATTAAAAATAATTTTTGTCAAAAAATTTCATGGTGCAATGCTGCCAACTGCATTTTGAGAAACTCCATTTTTATAAATTTTAAATCGATCAATCGATTTGAAATAAGCAAAAAATTTTCTTTGGTCATTAAAATTAATTTGAATTCAATTTTACAAAAGAATTCAGCAGTGTTGTCAACTAAAAATTTTTGAAAATTGATTCAAAATGCTGTTGATACTCGTAGCACTATCATGAAATTAGAAAAAAAAATCATGAAAAATTGTTTTGGGTGACCAAAAAGTAGACTCCATTTTGAGATGTTTGAATAAGCGGTTTGAATTTGGTAAAAAAAAAAAGTGCCAACGTACTGGTAAAAGTGAAAAAATGGTTTCCAATTTTTTGGTCACTCCGTCACTGATTTAAGGAGCTGGGGAAGCTCAAATCGATTTTTTTAGGATCATATGGAGCTTCCTTGTTGAAGAAGTGGCGAAAACCGTGTCTATTTCAAAATAGATTTCACTTTGAGGTTTCTCAGTTTCATCCCTTTTTGAGCTGGGAAGCCCATTTAGGGAAAGGGTTTCACTCAAAATAAACAATCTCGCCAATTTTCTTCAAAATCTAATAAAATGATATTTTTTTACTCAACTTGCAAAGAGAGATTTCACATTTGAAAAGAAAAAAAGTTGAAGAGATTGGCGTCGAAACATCCATGGGCGTTCTGCGCCATTCGCGTAAACGAGCCCGTTTTATTTACTTCGTTTTGCTGTAGAAAATAATAAAAACGGTACTGTGTAAGCTGTGCCAAACACTAAACAGCCACCGTTACCCTGTAAACAATGCTATTAATGGTTTTAAAATTAGTATACGTTCGTACGCGTTGAATTATTACGAACGACTCGACGCCTCGCGCCTGCCTTAGGAGCGCGAAGGCGAAGGCGAGCTTATTAGGTTAAACTACGCGAAAGTTTCAAGTACTGGCGTATCGGCCGCGGATACGTTCATGTGGCACGTACGGGCATCCATGTTCGCAAGTTAACTGGCGAATCATGGTCGAAAGGGTGATTTTAAATGCCATTTATGTCGATACCAATCATCGTGATCTGCGTTCGAAATGCGCATGTATGTGTACGATGCTGAGATTTGTTTATCTTTGTTGATAAACTGAGCAATGCAATCGTGTTGATAACCTAGCCAATGTATGAACCGTTATATATGCTTTCAAATACCAGATAAAGATCGTGGCGAAGGAAAAAAAAATGATTTTTAACACGGAGTTGCGATAATTGGAAATAGAAACATCGTGGGGTTTAACCACAAAATACCAGAGATTTAGTTAATAAACGGGATTTGTGTAGATGCAGATAAGCGTACGTCAAAAAAAAAAAAGATTGACGAGTGTGGAATTTGGAAAATTCAAAAGAAGTTGAATACTTATCCTTTTTCCCCATTTTTTTTCGGGTCATACCTCCTTGAGTGTTTAGGTAGGTCTTACCCATTTTTCATATTTTTGGTTCCAGCGCAAAATTATGTCTTCCGACTTTAGGTACCCTCTCACATGTACATATGATTTGAATTTCAAAACATTTAAAATTGAATAAGTGAAACGGAAATCAAAATTGTAACAAGAGAAATCTCATCCAAGTACCATCTACATAGCACACAATTTCGAACAGTCAATTTTTTCAATTGTTTTGTCCAAATGCCAAAAAATTAGATTTGGGTTTGAACTGTTTGTCGAGTGGCATAACATAATTTGTTGGTTGAAAAATGAGCGAAAAATGTGAAGTATTTTTTTAGAATCAAATTCAAGAAATGAAAGTGGGTAAAAAAATGAAAAATAATCTGAGTAATTGTGTCAGTGGTATCCGAATTTTTTTTTAATCATGATTTCTAATCATGGAAAAAATGGTTCAAAATTAAGGTATGCATTTCTATACCTACATTGGTGTTTTATAGTTTACAATAATTGGCTGCACTGGTATGGAAATTTTCCTCTATAATTTGTTTTCAATCATTGAAAAACAAAAAAAAATTGTGGAGTTTTTCAGCAATTAAGTATACCTACCTATATAGATGATCAGATCAATGTGAATCCAATTAATTTGGATATCACAATTTGCGGTTGGCTACACTGATCGAAGAAAATTTTCAAAATTTTCTTTAAAAATTCTCAACATTTTTTGAAAAATTCTCAAAAATTTTTTTCAATATTCTCAGAATTTTCATCAAAAATTCCTTCAAAATTTTCTTCAAAAATTCTTTCAAAATTTTCTTTACAAAATTCTCAAAACTTTCTTCAAAAATTCCTTCAAAATTTTCTTTACAAAATTCTCAAAACTTTCTTCAAAAATTCTTTCAAAATTTTCTTCACAAAATTCTCAAAACTTTCTTCAAAAATTCCTTCAAAATTTTCTTCACAAAATTCTCAAAACTTTCTTCAAAAAATTATCAAAACTTTCTTCAAAAAATTAAGTATCAAAAATTTTCTTCACAAAATTCTCACAATTTTCTTCAAAAATTCCTTAAAATTTTCTTCAAAAATTCTCAAAATTTTCTTTAAAAATTCTCAAAATTTTCTATAAAAATTCTCAAAATTTTCTATAAAATTCTCAATTTTTTTTAAAATTGAAAAAAAATAATAATAAAATTGTTAGCCAGAGAAAATTTCACAATACTGAAATTTCGCCATCTGCAACTTTTGGACCCCCCGAGTAGCAGAATGAGTTTTCATCTGAGAGGGATTGCGATTGTTCACAGTTCACAGGGGTGTAGAAACTCAAATCGCACCTTTTTAGTGCTATTCCATGAATCTTACGCCATATTTTCGAGTTAAAAAACACACACAAAAAAGTTTTTTTTTAAGGAGGTGCCTTTTAGAGCTCCTAGCACCTCTCTCTCTTCATCACGAGGACTCAAAAATTTTTTGGGTAGTTTGCGATAGTAATTCTTGAGGCCTTGAAATCCGAGATATGCTTTTTTTTTCGCACTCCACCCTCTAATGTACAATTGTACATAATTCCGTACCTTATGTGAAAATGTGGATTCTCATGGCTTCCAACAAGTCGTAAAAATAGTTTTAAAAAAAATTGAGAAACCTAAAATGTGATTACTTCTCTCTGAAAATTTTCCTGCCACAAATTCGAGTCATTTTCCTTGAGGAAAGAGATTGTTTCGATTTCTTCCAACCTAAAAATGCTTAAAAATTGAGGAGGTTCTAAATTTTTTTTTTTTTGGGGGGGGGATGAAAATAAGAATATTGATTTTTATTAAAAACAAAACAGTAAGTATTGATAGTCGTGTCAGCTGGTAATTGTAAATTTCAAACATTGGCAAATTTTCGAAAATGACAACTTTTTGACCCCCTTCTTCTATTTTGTTAATTCTCTTGCATCTCTACTTTGCGAACACATTTTGAAAAATTAAACTTACGCAACCTTGTCAATGACTGATGTACATTTTGGCATATTTCTGAAATCTAATGTCACATCATTCGCAATTGTTCAAAATAACGCAGAAAAAAAAACTAATCAAACGACCAATCAACACCGCTGCCAAACGTCACCTCCGCGATTCGTCATGTGTTGTAACCGTAATTTATAAAACTGATATCTCTCGCATCAAAAAATCGCCAATGCTGTAATACCGAAACACAATGTGTATGCCAAGTTTAATCTCGAATCTAACAAATTATTCATTTTTTAATATAAAAATTTGAACTCGTACGTCCCACTCCCGAATGAACTCTCGACTACATCGCGATGTACATCAAATGTGTAGTGTGTGTGAAAAAAACCTCGTATCTCCATCTGGTAACATCTCATCATAATCTTGTTGAACTAAAAATCAAATAGTGTGCCATATCGTTTCTAAATAAATTTTAAAAATTTGTCATCTTATTTTTTTTTTGAAAGAAATGTTTTTAAAAATCTTTTTCTGTACGATTTCGACATCGCTTGAAAGTTTTAAGTTATTAATTTTTCTCCTCGACAGTTTTTTCACCGGAAAAACTCGTGTCATACCATTTTCTCGGTATCTTCGGTTCTTATGGCTAATTAATAAAAATGGTCCAATTAGGAAAACATTTCGCGGAAAAAAGGAAATGAACGATAAACAGAATTTCGTAATGTGCGTATAAATATTTATGGTGAATTTTTCTCGTATAATTGTTGCTTTTGGAAGCACATGTACACGATTTGTGAAAAAAATTTGTTTATATCGCGAGCTTCTGCTTTTCATACGTGTGGGTATTTCGGTTCACGGCTCTGCGTTTTTTTGTACTTTTATTTCATATAAAAATAACTCGTAGATTTTTTCCGGGTTCAGAAGCATAACTCGAAAGTTATATACAGATAGGCGATGCTGAACAAGGTGGCAGGACATGTGTGTGTTGTAAAATGAAACTGAAAAAATTTCAACATGTGGTGTCCGTTTTATACGTGTAGAGATCACGATGACATTTTGTTCGAATCTGGCTACTGGTTTACTCGTATCCGTTCGTGTGTTTCTTTGTAGGCTGAAGAGCAGGTATGCGGCTATATCGAGTTACCATGTATAAATCACAATAATGGATTATAATTGATGATTTTTTGCCTTTTTTTTTGCTAGAATTGTTCCTTTTAGCAGGTTCCTTAGTTTGAGACATAGGTTTACATGTGTTGCCGTCAACGAGTGAAATTGTGTGACCTTGGAAACAATGCCGATCGCTTACCATTGTATTTTTCCCCTTTAAAATAACAATATATGTGGAACTAGCCCCGTCAGGGTGTCCAATCGTCCATTGTCTTTACTTCGGTTCGAAAGCTGATGGAGGGTGATGAAACTCGATGGAAACAATATAAATCTTCATTTGCATGAATGGTTACTCTCAAAATTGAAGGGGTTACGATATTTTCAACTTCCAAGATTTTAAATTTAAATTACAATTTTTTGTTTACTTTTTTTTGGAAATTTTTACAAAGATTTTAGATGAAGAGCTGTGTTAATTAATAGAACTATTTTGGGAAACATTTGAAACGTGTGGTTAGAATTTAAAAGAGAATCATTTTTTTGGAAAAAGTATGTTCTAAAACCATTTAAATTGTCCAAGTTGCTGTTTGGGTAAAAATATCCATCAAGATTATTTTAAATAATTATTTTCTCAAAATCAAAAATAATGTCAACATGGATATGTATTACGAAGGGAACAACCCCCCAAAAAAGTTCAAGTATAAAAATTAGTTTTGAAAATTCGACCTAAAACTGGAACAACAAAAATTAGACTCTATCTGATATTTTTTCAGACTTCTTTTCCAAAGTTTAAAAAATGAAAAGTTTTCAAATGTCCAACAATTTGCTTAGAAAGTTTGAAATTTGGGAAAATAACTTGATGATCTTTTGTAGACACATAAAAAAAAAAGACAATTGTGCCTATTTTTAAAAAGACATTTAAAAATAATATTTCTTTGGAAATTTTAATTTGTTCATTCGATCGTGTACGTATTCGTCAATACATTGGGTTCGTATCAAATGTTTTCATTCTTTATGTGAGAAGAAAGATGGATACTCGAGGTTTTTTTTATCCCTTACAAAAATATGAAGTGACTTTTTGAAATGTTTGTGAAAAATAGCCATTGGCGAAAACTGGGTCCATCGGTTTTTTTGTTTTTTAATAATTATTAAATTCCTTATCAGTGGCGTAGCCAAGGGGGGGGCGAAGGGGGCGATTGGGCCCCCATGGCCGGCCATGGTCTTTAAAAAATATGGTATAATGGGAGAAAAATGTCAAAAATTGGGGAAAATGATCTATTTTAGACAACAAAAATTCAATTTTTTCAAAGCTTCCCCCTCGCTTCGCTCGGGCTTGAACATAATTATCAATCGATCTCAATTTTAATGAACGTTCTGAGAGAAGCCTGCGAAAAAAGGCTTATTTTTGTACCTCTAATCTAAGTCCTGTGTCCATTTTACATCGTTGTGTTAGTCTTTTTATTACACACCCCCTACCTCAGACTCGGTTATACGTACACTACGAAAAAATACTTGCTATGTTTCAAAATGACCACAGAAAATTTGACATAATTCGTTCTTGCCCCCCCCCTTGACGAAATCCTGGCTACGCCACTGTTCCTTATATATTGAATATTTTTAGCTATATTTTCTTAAAAATTATGTTTGTTGAATTTTTAAAATTTCTGAATGTTTTGACAAAATTTCGAGTGTGATTGAGAATTAGAAAAGGATGAGTCGAAAGAAGAATGATAATTATTATTAGTACATGGTGTTTACGATTTTAGAATAATTTCGTTTATTACCTTTTCCTATCTATCCCTGTAAATTTTGCGAAACACGTTTTCAAAACAATCCATCCTTCCGTAAATCTAATTTTCTCAAATTCAACTAAAAAAATATCTCAAAGTATTTCATAGGTGCCCACCCAACACATTTCTAAAATAAAAAATACCATCGAAAGATGCTCCCTCTTGAAGAAAATTCTTCCCAAAAAGTCATAGATTTGAAAAAAATATAACGTTTTCAGCTCCCAGTATCTCAATTGATGATAAAAACAGGTCAGCGCCGTTTGAAGTGGGCAAAGTTTGGGGATATATAGAGCAAATAATGTGTATAGATTTTACTTAGAGTCCTTACTCTCTCATTCACAAATTAGTGAAAATTATGGAAAATCACTGGAAAACAGTCTGAATTTCAACACGGTAATAAATTACTTGGAAAATTTCACTGAAAGCAAACTGGGATTTTTTTTTGGAAAATCATTGAAAAATCACTGGGTAGTCAATAAAATTCTCTGAAAAAGCAGTGAAAATCTAAAAAAACTCAGTAGGTAAGTAATTAAAAAATCATTAAAATTTTTCAAAATCGGTAAAATTTTTAAAAATTGGTGAAATTTTTTAAAATTAGTAAAATTTTTAAAAATTAGTGAAATTTTTTTAAAATTGGTGAAATTTTTAAAAAATTAGTGAAATTTTTTTAAAAATTAGTGAAATTTTTTTAAAAATTAGTGAAATTTTTTAAAAATTAGTGAAATTTTTTAAAAATTAGTGAAATTTTTTAAAAATTAGTGAAATTTTTTAAAAATTAGTAAGATTTTTTGAAAATCAGCGAAATTCTTCAAAAATCTGTGAAATTCTTTCGAAAAATTAACGAAAATTTGCTGAAAATTAAAGAATTTTGCTAATTTTTCTTGTGCTGCAATTCTGACTGATTTTCAGTGACTTTTCACTGATTCAAAATGAAAGAGTACATTTCGCTGGTAAATTGTTCAGTCATGAAGAACATAAAATTGAAATTCTTTGAAATGAGGCCTAATTTTTTTTTAAAAAAGAAATCAGAAAAAATAAGCTCTAGCCGCTAAAATTATTTTCCAGCCTCATTCAAATCAGACCTGTACACATGAAACGATTCCCTCCTTAGTTCCACAAATCTCTATAGTTTTTCAGTTGAGCTGTCAACTGAAAATTCTTATAAAAAGAACGAAAAAATTATAATTTCAAGTCCCTTAAATTTCAATATAAGATTTTACCAATACGCGACGATTTCTCTTGCTCTAATCAACTAAAATCCGTGTAGCTTTCAGCTTCCTAATCAAAATCCGGACACCCTGTATAATCTACGAGGTTAAACCGAAACGCCACGAATGGTTATCAAAGAATAAGTGATTCGAGCGCATCTCGTGCCAAAGTAGATTTCTATTTGATGTTTATCACCTGCTCTGGTGGAAAATTCTCAGGTCTCTTCGGATCACCGTTGACGGTTATAAATTAAGTACAATTTTAATTCGGCGTAGCGTCGTTTAAAAATAAACCCACTAGGCCCAGTACCTACAGATATGCAATTACTCAACGCGAATGTTACAATTTTTTACAATGATGGGGGAATGTTGATGTCTCGGCGTGTTGTGTAGTTCATCACTCTGTATCATCGTCGTAATTAAATAACTTTGAAATAATTCCAAATCTACGAGATCCCATACCCTGTTTATGTATTTTAGAGGGTATCAAGGTTGTAGCCGGATTGAAAATTTATTGCGGAAACGAGAGTAAATTTTTTCGATTTTTATGTTCTGTTTAACGAAGTGGTAATTATATAAACGTAGATGTGAAATGTGTATAGTTTTGGCGTTTAATCACGCTTCGTTTATTGTTTTTTCCCCTCCTTTTCTAATATCCGTATCGTTTTTCGTTGATTGTAGGTGGAAAATTTATACAGATTTCGATGTCATTATGGTGTATTTTGATGGCAGCGTACACGTGGGCTGATCTTGGCGCAATTAAACAGAAAAATATCACGTTGAATAGTAAGTACAACGTGGAAAATATTGTCATTATTATTGTAAAACGAACCCTAGGATTAGACATTTGGTGCCCATATCACGATTCGGTCGTCGGCGACATCCAGGTCGTCAAAGGGTAACGTAGATCGAGTTATTCGTCTATTCACAATGATAATTCACCGTGTACAAAGGCCTATATAAGTTAATGCTCGTTCATCTGGGTTATTATTAAAAATACGAATATTATATACATACCTTGCTTCATAAAGACAAGCCATGAGTAACTTGTTGTCTGTCTGTTTACCATATGTGTGCCTTATAACTGTCTGCTCGACTTTAGTTACGTCATTTCGTGGAGAACTCAGTTGTCTCCTATCCATAAGGTGCCCCTATGGCCCCTACCTATGTTTGAATTATATTTTTGTGTACGAGGTTCTCGGAAAATTGAATTTGCTGCGGTTTTTGAACCAAGTGCAGCTCGGCAAAATGCGATGATGAATTTTTACGTTTGTCTCGTACGTTTACACGGTGCTGAGTAATGTGACAGTCGTGAAGAACGAATTTAACGCCGGTGTTATTATTAGAATTCGAAGATGGGTTATGTCGTATCAGTCTGGGTCGGCGACTATCGAAGTGAAATTTTCATGGTCGAAATGTCTCGTCTGCGGGTTTGAGATGAGTAAAAAATGTGTGGTGGGGTGTGGATTATGACACTGATTTTTTTTCAAATTTTAGAGGGGGTAAATCCAGGGGTGGTTCATTGTCCTCTGAAAATAAGTTTACCAAAAATTTCAACTCTCTGGGGCCATTTCGTCGGGCTCTTCTTTTTCTTGTATGAGATTCGTGCTAAACACAAAAACAAATATTTTTTTGGGAGGGGGGGATTCAAAAATGATGAAAATTTTTCAATTTTTTTTCTAAAATTTGAATGTTTGGCTCAATTTTGATTTTTAGGATTGAATTTCGGACCCGAAAATAACCTGAGGCGTGAGGAGGGGGTGTAGAAAGGCATATTAAGTAAAAATATTTAATGTATACATTGTTTGAGGACCTCAGAACTCTTTCTCTTGGACAGATAATTGTTCAGGCCCTTAGACCAGTTTTTTTTTCCTAAAACTCAGAATTGAGTTATATTTTCGAATTTTTATGAGAAAATTTCAAAGTTTTGCATGATTTTTTTCGATAGAATTCTTTCATCTTGTTATCTCATGTTGAATCTGATAAAAAAAATAAAGTGCAGCATTGACTTTATTTGATGCAGGGGGGTTAAATTTTGAAAATTTTATGTTTAGAGAAAATCAAAATCATCTTAAGGGAGATCCTGATTTACAAAACAACTCTGCTTTTAGAATAATCACCTCGAAATTCGTAATCTCGTCAATAGAATGCGTGAATGTTGTGATTTTATAGTCGAGCATTGACAGTTTCTCAGAAAATTACATCGTCACTTTTATGTAGTCTGACGAATTGAACCTATTTGTAGAGAAATATTTTTTAACGAGGTTCTCGAGAAAAAATATGGCTACTTTGTTTATTAATTGCTCGAGTAAATAGGCCATTTTGGCAGCAGAATTGTGCTACTTCTGTTTGATAGCCCTTGGGGGATTTTAGAGGGGTAGCTAATTCGTAGAAATCGTGAAATTTAAATTTTTCGACAGTTGTTGATTTTACGACTTTTCTTGATAACTTGCCTTCTAATTTATTTTCTAAAATTGAGGTAATGTACTTCATTGAAAATAATTCAGAATTGATGAGTTTTATTCGAACGAATTATTTTTTTATTTTCAAAATTTTGAATAGAAAAAGTTTTAAAAACGAAAAAAAAAGCAAAACTTACAATTTTGATGATTTTTCAACTGAGACAACATTTTTCAAATTGTTTTCAAAATTCATAAATTGATTGATCTTGAAAATTAAAAATTTGTAAATTATGTAATTTGTTGAAATTTCTCCAATTTATGGTAATGTTTAGAATTTATAGAAAAAATTGAATATTTTTTTCAATTCAAACTTTCAAAAGAAAAATTAAATACATAGATATTGAAAAGATCAACTTTAAACAAAAATTTTGAATTTTTTTCAACTGAAGAATGCTAAAAATATTTTAAAACTTGTGAAATATAAAAAAAATTATAAATAATTTTTCGTTTTTTCATTATTTTTTTAAATGGTTGTAAATTTTAGAATTTTTCATACATTTTGGTATTTTTATTACTTGTCTATAGCATTTGAATTTTTCAAAATAGGTACTAACTCAAGTTTTAAATTTGTTCAATTTTTAAGATGTTTTTTTTTGAAATTTTGGTTCTGTTGCTCAATGTGGAGATTATTAAAAAATATTGGAATGATTTTAAAATGATTAAAATTGTAAGATCAATGAAAGTTAAAACATTTTTAAACTGTGAAATCTTATTTTGTGTACCTACAATGTGTTTTTTCTCCCTTGTAAAATAACAAGCCAAACTCAAGGGACTCAGGGGGCTCGAGCCCTCGCTTAATTCCAAAAGGTTGATTTTTTTACGTAAAGGAGAATAATTTCTCAATCAATTCCCATATTCTTAATTTTCTGCTAGGTACTTAAACTCGTTTCACCGATTCAAACAGGTACCATAAACTTTTCTAATTTAGACTGACAACCCCAGAACCTCTGAAATAAGAGATTATTCAATTTTTCGTTTAATTTTAACCCCTTCTCCCTTCCCTTTATTATTTTTAAGATTCTCTATCCCTTCCTTGAATAATTTCTGGATGCGATTGTATTTGAAATAAGGATTTTACTGGGTCAGAGAATCCTGCCCCCCCTCCAGGGCCAGACAGTTTTTTCACTGGTAAAAATTGGTTGTACTTTCAAGAGCGACCCTCCCTCCCCCTCCCTCCTGTGAATTGAAATATGACTCTTTCCATAATTTCATTGATACTTAATTTCTTGAGAGTAATTCTGTTGAAAAAAAGAGCATGAATAACAACATTTCACTTGGAGGAAGGGAGAAGAGAGGAAAAATGTATCTTTTTTACCTGTGGTTCATTACTTCTTTGAATAATTGTACATATATTTTTTCAAAATTAATTTTATCAAGTGAGATTTTTTGATGAAGTCACATTTGTGTTGAAACTTTGGTATCCTATTCTCGTAATGATAAAAAAAATTCAGTTGAATTGAAATTTAGGTTTTTTTTCAAAAAATCTCACTTTTCGTTTTCATCGTGATTTTTTTCTCGTTTTTTCATTTTTTTTTTTTCGTAATCGTTAGATAATCAAACAAACCGTACATTCATGGAAGGAGAAATGATAAATATTGTCTGCAGTGGGCCATCATCGGATGTGAAAAATGTTACTTACACATGGTACAAAGATGGCAAAAATTTAGCAGATTCCAAAAGTGCTAAGATCAGTAAACAATGGTAACTTTTTTCGATTTTCATCTTCTTGTAAGTATGAAATTTTTCACAATTCTCCGCCAACAAATAATGTTCATTTTAGGTTAAATTTCAAGTCAATTAAGAAACGAGACAATGGCACGTATTATTGCAACGTTAAGTGGAATGAAAGTGACACTGTGGAAAGTTTCTGGTATAACATTACGATAAACGTGCAACCAAGGATATATAGAGAGAAGCAAAACACCTCGAAGCCAGTATTACAAATAATGAGCCATAAAACTGAAGACAAAGTGGAGGATCATCGTGAACGTAGATTCCTACCCGAGAGTCATACTTCGATTAATCACGTTGTTAAATTTCTCAATGGAAATGTCACCCTGAGTTGTCCACATTCAAAAAGTAGATACCTACCTATGACTGGAAATTAATTTTTTATTGAAATTTTATTGCGAATTCAAATGAATACCATTTATTTACAGGCAAGGCAAACATAACAATAAAATGGTTTAAAAATGCCTCCGAAGAGAAAAAATTTCAGAATAAGGCGAATTTTACGTTGAATCACCTAACAAAGGAAGATGAAGGAATTTACAAGTGCGAAATTAAATCTCCTTCTAATAACCACGATCATCATATCGTTTACAAATTACACGTTTTCAGTAAGTCGACCACATTGTTTTATTTTTTCATTCGAACTCCAAGATACGAGGTTATTTTTATCTTTAATTTATACTAACCGAAAGCACATGTTTTTTGTCTTTATTTTGAAAAATAATAAGTTTGGTATTATTTTTAGATACCGCAGATGATATGCCAATAATTATAGAAGGACCGACCAACACGACCGTTTCAAATGGCCAAGATGCTTTTTTCACATGCGTAGTCTCAAATCCAAAGGATCGCGTTATTTGGCGGTATTCGACAAAAAATCCGTCATCGATCGGTATTGGTGAAATAACATCTTTAGTGAGTTCTTAAATCCTACCTCATTTGTATTTTTTTTTTCTTTCGAAGTATCGTATTAATTTTCATATGTGTTGTTTTGGGCTGCAGTCTAGTGATTCGGATCCTAGAAAACTTATTATTCGTAATGCCCACGAAAATAATACCGGATGGTATACTTGTATTGTTTCGCGTGATAATTCCATTATAAAAACAAGTAGCGCCTGGTTAGAAGTCGACAGTATTGGTAAGTTGAAATTTCAATGATTCAGTAGATAGATAAAAATTGAAAATGTCCGAGAAAAAATGATATTTGATAAAAAAAAATTGAGCAAATGAAAATTAAATTCTGAAAGATTGTCGAAATTGAATTTTTCACATAATAATTTAAGATGAGAAAACGGGAGACGTTGTAATAAAAGAACAATAATAAAGTAAGCACAAAAATTAAACTTGTGGCAATTTTTTGGTTGACTTTTCAATGAGACTTTTGAAGCTGAGTTTCGTCTCGAATTAGCCATCAAAAATTTCTTATTTTCCAAAAAAATTTTAATCATGAAATTTTTGATTTTTCAAGACAAAAAGATTGCACTTGACATTACACTTTCGTACTTGAGTGGAAAAAAAATTTTTTGAAAAAATTTTAATTAAAAAATTTTACGATTGAAAAAATTTTATATTGATAATTTTTTTTCAACTTTAATGTCTTGAATCTTTTACTACTTGATATGATAATTTGAAGATTTTTTATGATTCTGATCAATGTTGCAAGAGTGGCTGTCAGCGCACTCCTCATTTTTTTCCACTCCTACTCCACTCTTTACGTTTATATTGCTCCCTTTCCCACACCACTCCACTCATTTGCTCTCATCATTTTCACTCCGACTCCCGCTCTTACTCCCACCCCTATATTTTTGTCAAAATTGAAGCAAAATCACCCAATTTTTTTTTAAATAATTGAAAAAAAAGTACCTATGTAATAATAATTCATTTTTTAATCTACAAAGTAAAAAGAAAAGGTGAAAACTGAGAGGGGGCAGTTAATCGAGCACCTGGTTTCATTATTTTCAATTTTTCGCACTTCAAAATGTGTAAAATAGGAAAAAAAGTGGGAGTGAAGAGTGTTGAAATTTTGGACACTCTCGCTCCCTTTTTCACTCCTTTACAGAACACTCCATTATGAGAGTGCTCTCATGAGATTCAATGAAATCCACTCTCACTCCTGTCGCGCTCCTTCAAAAATTTACACTCCACACTCCCACTCCCACTGTCCCACTCCACTCCTGCAACACTGATTCTGATTGAAAATTTTTAAGAAATCAACTTTATATTTATGTAGGTAGTAGGTACATGGTTGGAAAAAATTCAAAAAGCAAAAAAAAAATATATGAAATCAACAAAAAAAATCATATTTAGAGGTGATTTTTTTTTTTAATATAAATTTGAAAAATATTTTAAAACAATGCTGAAAAATTTCCGAGAAAATTAAAATGAAAATAAAAATAAAATTCGAAAAAGTTTTAGTATAAATAATTTTTCCAACTTTGATTTTTTCAATTTTTTTTCAACTGTATTTTTTAAAAAGTTCCTTTAACTTCAAAATTAATTTCAATTTTTTTTGAAAAAGTTTAGACTTCACATTTTTAAAAATTTTTCTGAACTCAATGCCTAAACAATTAGAAGAAATTTTAAAAAGTAACTAATACAAATGTAAAATTGAAAAAAAAAATGGAGAAAATTTAAATTTAAAAGCCTTAACGAGTGGTATTTGACCAGTAGTGTAAACTCATCCTGGAGTATTTATGTGCTGCATTGATTTAGGAAAGAATTATATTTTTTATTTTTTGTCTATGTGTAGTAGGGTGGAGTGAAAAAAAAAACATATCTTGGATTTCGACCGAATTTGGTAGAGTGGTTTACTTTGAGTGGGAGACCTCCCAAAAAAAATTTGAGCCCCCAAGGGACAAGTGGAGGGGAGGAGGGGGTGCTCAAAGTGCACCTCCTTTTGAAAAAAACGCTGTTTTTTGTGTTTTTTTAGTCAAAAAAAATTGCGTGAGAGGCTGTCGTAGCACTAAAAAGTTGCGATTTGAGTTTCTACGTCTCCCTGAACCATCGCCATCCTTCTCCGATCAAAAGTCAGAGCGCTACCAGGGGGTTGAAAAGTTGCGAATTGCAATATTCCAATAATACGAAATTTTCGCGAAGTTGAAATGATTTTTTTTTCGTCGGGGAATTGACTGAAAATTTTTTTTTAACCACTAAAAGTAAATATTGAAGAAAAAATTTGAAAATTTTATACACCAGTGCAGCCAACAGCGAATCGTAAAATTCCAAAATACGGAATTTAGGAATATCATTAAATTGATCATTTTTTCGCCAAAAAATATTATGTAGGTATTTTTTTTTCAATATTTACTTTTAGTGGTTAAAAAAAAATTTTCAGTCAATTCCCCGACGAAAAAAAAATCATTTCAACTTCGCGAAAATTTCGTATTATTGGAATATTGCAATTCGCAACTTTTCAACCCCCTGTTAGCGCTCTGAGTTTTGATCGGAGAAGGATGGCGATGGTTCAGGGAGACGTAGTAACTCAAATCGCAACTTTTTAGTTTTTAGTGCTACGACAGCCTCTCACGCAATTTTTTTTGACTAAAAAAACACAAAAAACAGCGATTTTTTCAAAAGGAGGTGCACTTTGAGCACCCCCTCCTCCCCTCCACTTATCCCTTGGGGGCTCAAATTTTTTTTGGGAGGTCTCCCACTCAAAGTAAACCACCCCACCAAATTCGGTCGAAATCCAAGATATGTTTTTTTTTTCACTCCGCCCTAATGTGTAGTGTATACTCTAAATTGGTATTTCAATCCATTTACTGGACTGAAAAAAATCTCTTTGATATTTTTCAGAAAACGATAATGGGGCTATCGACGATAGCAATGACGATGATAACAACGAAGATCAAGAAAATGATAGTACTCCTACTACTAATGGCGCGCCGTATTTCTTGAAAAAAGATATGCCCAAGACAGTTGAAAAACCAGCTGGAAGTACTGTAGCATTGAAATGTAATTCCGGAGGTACATACAAACTCAAGTTCCCATTAGTTACTACCAAAGTACATGATATAAGTACCCATGGCATTTACAAAAGGAAATTTTGGCATAAATTTTCACAGGTAATCCACGTCTGAATGTAACATGGTTAAAAGAAGGGTTCCCACCGACCAGAAGTTTGGGAATAGTAAAGTATCGAAAATGGTGTTTGACGATGGAAGATTTGACGCCCAGTGATTCGGGAAATTATACATGCGTCGTATGTAACACAATTGGCTGCATAAATCACACGTTCCGCGTCGAAGTAGTAGGTAAGATATTTTGAAAAAGACTGACTTGAATGGTTGATTATTAATTTTTGATAAAGCAGCGTATACTGTCTCGTACTAGTGCGTTTCTTTTTATTGCGCGCTGGCAAATAGAGTGATAGAATAAAGTTTATTAACCATAAGAATAATTCAAAACGGGTTCGAAACGGAACGTGCGTTTGTTTGATGTAGGATACTGATTTTCATGTATTTCGTGTACGTACTTTTATACACATAGGGGCTGGGTGGGGGTACCTGTATAACAATATAGGTACCTAGGTGTGGATCAACTTCCGTTTTATTAAAGGAGGCAGTGGAACCTCTAATGGGTGAAATCCTATCAGGATTTATTGTGAGCCAGGATATGGGTTAGAAAATTGGTTTTTGAGGTGATACTGATTTTTTGGCACTTCAAAAGAAGTTTAATTGGGGGGGAGGGGGACCGCAATTTGAAATCCATTTTTTTTTTCACCACTGATTTCTATGTGTGTCATTCAAAAACTTCCAAAAGATCCATTTCGTTTCGGTAATTATAGTATTTATAGTACATATTTTCTTATGTCAACTTTCGTGATTTCGGTGATTTTTGATGAAAATTATGATAATTACGGTATTTTCCGGGAAAATTGAAGTAAGTACGGTAATTTTCCGAGAAATTGAGGTAATTACGGTAACTTTCCTGGGAAATGAGGGTAATTACGGTAATTTTCCAAAAAATTGAGGTAATTACGGTAACTTTCCAAAAAATTGGGGTAATTACTTACGGTAACTTCCAAGAAAATTGAGGTAATTACGGTAATTTTCCAAAAATGGAGGTAATTACGGTAATTTTCCAAAAATGGAGGTAATTACGGTAACTTTCCCAGCAAAGTGAGGTAATTACGGTAATTTTCCAAAAATTAGGGGTATTTACGGTGATTTTACGAGAAATTGAGGCAATTACGGTAATTTTCCGAAAAAATTGAGGTAATTACGGTAATTTTCCAAGAAAATTGAGGTGATTACGATAATTTTCTAAAAATGGAGGTAAGTACCGTAACTTTCCCAGCAAATTGAGGTAATTACGGTAATTTTCCAAAAATTAGGGGTATTTACGGTGATTTTCTGAGAAATTGAGGCTAGAGGTCTGCGCCGGGAACTTATCGGCGGCGGCGGCGCATTCTCAAAAATTTGGCGGCGTCGGCGACGCGTCGCGGCGCAAAAGGAAAAAGCACGAAAAATTGTCAAAAAACACTTTATTTACTATCAGACTATCACTAGTATCAAGGCAAAGCAAAAGGGTAAAATAAACGACCACAGAAATCCAAAGTTTTGGTACCATTTTCAACTAAAAATTAATAATTATTATAGAACACACTGATTTTTATAAAATCAACAAAAAATAACCAAGGAACCACAAACGACTACGAATTTTTCAAATTTTGGCACCATTTTCGACTAAAAATTAATAATTATTATAGAACACACTGATTTTTATAAAATCAACAAAAAATAACCATGACAATGAGGAAAAAACTGAAAATTTTAAATAAAAATAAAAATTTCTACAATTTTACAGAATCGAGGCATTAGAAAATGACGGCCGTCTCGGCGCGCCGCCGAGCAATGATCGGCGTCAACCGGCGGCGCAGACCTCTAATTGAGGCAATTACGGCAATTTTCCGAAAAAATTGAGGTAATTACGGTAATTTTCCAAGAAAATTGAGGTGATTACGCCGATTACGGTAATTTTCCGAGAAATTGAGGTTATTACGGTAATTATCCAAGAAAAATTGAATTAATCACCGTAATTTCCGATAGGAATTGTGATTCAACTGTAATTTCTAACAAGAATTGTGGTAATTGTCAAAACTTGAAGAAGGTTAGTGGTAATTACCATAATTTATCATGATATGGTAATTCATATTGATGCATAGAATTATGATGATGATGATGATGGTGGTGGTGGTGGTGGTGATGCAATGTTTCTTCAAAAAATTATGAAAATTATGACAATTTTTCATCACAACTGAAGTTTCAAAAGTTTTGATTAGAAGTACATATATTGTAATTACGATAATTTGTCTTTTTTCTCAAAACCTTTTTTTCAACCTTCAAGCTCTCCGAGGTCCTATAACATTGCAAAGAATCATACGTTCGAGCTCTTTTGAACTCTTTCAAGTTTCAAAAAAGAATTTCATTATCTTAAATTCACCAGTTTTACCCAATTACCGCCAAAATTACGTAATTACGGTACTTCTGATCAAAACTTATCAAAATTACTTCAATTTTTGTGAAAAATTAAAATAATTTTCATAATTTCTTTTGAAGAAATTGCATCGTTATCATCATCATCGTATTAAAGAATTGCAATATCATGGTAATTTACACTTAATTACCAGTTACCACTAATCTTTTAAAAGTTTTGATAATTACCACAATTCTTGTTAAAAATTACACTTGAATCACAATTCCTCATCAGAGATTACGGTAATTAATTCAACTTTTCTTGGAAAATTATCGTAATTACCTCCATTTTCTCGGTAAATTACTGTAATTACCATAATTTTCATTAAAAATCACCGTAATTACTGAAAGTGACATAAGAAATTACTATAATTACTAAAATGGATCTTTCGAAATGACGCACATAGAAACCACCCTAATGGTGAAAAAAATTGGCTTTTGAGGTGAGGTTCTCCTCCCTAATTCTACTTTTTTTAAAATGCCAAAAGCAGTTTCACCTCAAAAATCAATTTTTGCCACCATATCCAGGTTCTAGGCTCACAATAAATCCTGATGGGATTCCATCCCTCAAAGGTCCCACTGATTTATTTTTTTTTGCAAAGCACGTTTCCTTTAAACTTTTTCTTAAATTATTCGTTCAACTTTGGTACAAATTTAATATACCTACATCGTGATTATAGCGCGATATCCCTCACCACCGGTTATTGTAAAAGGCTATCCTAAAAATATTACCGTACTGGTAAATACCAGCGCGATACTCGAATGTCCGATACTTTCGGACAATGAACCGTTCATTACATGGACCAAATCTTATAACGTATCGGATGAAGGAGACAAACCGCCGACAGGAGTTCGTGTACAGGTACCTATTTGAAAAAAAAGCACCGGAACTCCGGCAACACTTTGGCAATTGGCGGTGTTTGGGAAGCCTCATTTATTACACTTTGTACACTCTGTATTAGTATTAAGTTATTTTATGGTCGGTGTCCAATCGCACACGGTTCGGAGCTTTTTAACATGGTGGTTTTTTGTATCCTCTTTTAATTTATTTTATTATATTTTGGTGTACACAGAGGTAATACGACATAAGCCAGTATTAACCGAAGCGCCTGAAAATAAAACACTTGTCGTTGGTGAATCGAGCAGCTTTAGGTGTGATTTTTTATCTGGGCTTCATCCATTTATTAAATGGTTCAGAGCTTACTTTAAAAATCAAACAGAAGTTGAAATTGCTATGAGCCAGGTAGAGGTACATCGTTTTCACTGTGTGGCCTGGATAATGTTTTTCACTGCGGCGTACTAACATACTAACATGATAGCTTTTCGGTGCAAGGTATTTGCTTGAATTTTTTCTCCTTCTTTTTCTCAAGTGGTTTGCTTTTTGTTTGATGTAGGCGTTGAAATTGAAGGGTTTGCATGCGAATGTTGTGATTTGTATTTTGATGTATGTGCTGTATCTATACATGTGTTATCAAGCATGTTTTTATGCTTCAGGAATGAGAATTTGAAAAATTGATGACTTGAAATGCAGTCATCAAATTTTTCTTATTGATACCCTTGGACAGTGGCGCATCCAGAAATTAATTAAGGGAGAGCTGAGAATTTGAGAAAAATCGGAGGAGGGGGTCAAATTTCTAATTAATCATTTTTTTACTTTAAATCATCAATTTTTCTGACAAAGTGGGAATTTATTGTGGAATCGGTGATTTTTGACTCGAATATTGGTTAAAAATTAATTTTTAATATTAAAAAAAAAAAGAAAATACTGCCCGAGCGAAGCGAGCGAGGGCGGAAATTTTTTTGAAAAAATACTGCTTGAAAAACAAAAAAAAATGCACTTTTAATATTTTTGCAATAAAAAATTTTTTTTCTGAGCTTCAGGAAATTTGGGAGGGGCTTTAGCCCCTTAGCCCCCCTGAATGCGCCACTGCCCTTGGAGAATCGATGAATGATTTCAAATTCCAAAAATTTCGGAATTAATTAATAATGAAATGGAACGAAGAAATTTAAAAAGTTGAAGATGAAACATTTCCAAAGAATCCTTGGTACCTAATTGTAGGTACCACTTATTTTGAGAAACTCTCCCCCACCCCCAAAAAACAGGTTTCAAACATAAACTAAAATTCTCAACAAATCAAAACCATCCAACTATTTTTCGAAATAAATGCAAAAAAATACCAAAAAATTCCAAGAATTATCAGCCAAAACAAATTAAACAATTTTCAAAACTGAACCAAAAAAAAAACAATTCCCGAGAAAAAGATCCAATTTTATCCAATTGAATCCGTAAATGGCGCGCTCCAATCGGATCCAAGTGGATACAAGTGAATGGAAATGAATCCAAATTGATCCAATAGACAAGTTGCACGAAAATTTTTTTTCAAAAAAAATATGATAGATCGAAAGTAGATGTTAAAATATGAAGATTTAAAAAAAAAATTCGAAAATTGGTCCATTAGGACTCGCGTAGTGATTTTTTGAAAGTTGCGTTTTTTTCGTAGCTCTGAAAAAGGGGGCGTGGTCACTTTGACGCGCTTTGACGTCAATAATTCGGATTTTATAGAAAATAGTTGGCTGGTTGGTATAAAATGATGCGTATTTTCTAAATACAGGAACAAAAACAGAATTTTCATACGTACTTATCAGTTGTTATCAATGAAAATTCAGTTTTTATTCTCGTATTTAGAAAATATGCATCATTTTATACCCACCAGCCAATAATTTTCCATAAAATCCGAATTACTGACGTCACAGTGACCACGCCCCCTTTTTCAGAGCTACGAAAAAAACGCAACTTTCAAAAAATCACTACGCGAGTCCTAATGGACCAATTTTCGAATTTTTTTTTTAAATCTTCATATTTTAACATCTACTTTCGATCTATCATATTTTTTTTGAAAAAAATTTTCGTGCAACTTGTCTATTAAAGACATTTTTCTCTCTAAATTGAAAAAAAAAACGGATCTATAATGGTATCTCTTCGGATCTAATTTCATTTTTTTGGATCTAATTGTATCTTTTTGGATCCAATTGGATAATGAATTTGGCAGAGTTATAAAATTGGATTCAATAGGATCCAATTAGATCCAGTTGGATCCAAAAAGATCTGAAAAAATTCATTGAATTGAATTTTTTCTCGATTTAAGGGGGGAAATGTCTTAAATTGGATCAATTTGGATTTGTGTGGATCTGTTTGAATCGCGTCATTCTTCAGATCCAATTGGATCGAATTAGATCTAATTTTTTTCCCGGATTCTTTTAAAAAAAATCAATTTCTTAAAAAGTTGAATATTTTTAAAAAGAAAAATCAGAAAAGTATGCGAATATTTTCAAAAATAAGTCGAAGAACGACTCACCATTTAAGGGAATGAATTGCAAAACGTGTAATTTTTGAAAAAAAAGCACAATTTTCAGGAAGTAGTACGAACAGTTTTCACAAACTACCCAAAAGTTGAGGCAAAAATTAATTAAAAGTAGGTAACCCTGAAAAATACATTTTTTAAAGGACAAATAACAAAAAAAGACTATAAATCTATTTTCGGAACCAAATGCACATCAAGTAATTTTAAACAACTTCAATTTAAGCCGAAAAATACATATATTCAGAGGAAAATGAACTTTTTTCAATAAAACAAAACAAATGAAAAAAACAAAAACCAAAATATTTTTCAAGAAGATGTTGAAGTTCTTGTAAATGTTTCTTTCTTTTAAAAAATTACCTATTTCACACAATTTTGGAAGAAATTTCAAATAAAATGGGAATTTTACGTTTTAATTTTTCATTTCATTGCAAGTGTGTATAGGTATCTAGTTGTTGGTGCACCCAAATAAATTTTCCAAAGTGAAAAATTTTTATTTTACAAAAAAAATAATTTCGAGCCGGTTAACTTATCGAGAATTGAAATTTTCATCTATGTAAATGTCTATAAATTAACATAAAAGTAGTTTAATGAGAAAGACAGTTAATTACTGAAATTGACATTCGGGAGGATTGAACAGGGGCTAAAAATCGAGAAATTTTTTCGCCTAATGCGATTTCTCTACCAATTTTCTGACTTCATTACAAATTTGAAAATTTGAAAATCTGAGATCATCAATTTCACGAATATTCCGATTCAAATGTCTGCTAAAATGCCATTTTGTCATAAGAGTTTTCCATTTTACCCCCTCTTTACCTCATTTAAACTGGATCAGCTTGAGTGATAAATTTTTCAGTATATTCCTGGGCTACTTGTAATTAATTTTGATTCAGTAATTTCTATGTAAAGATGAACACTTTTTTTGCCTGTCTTAACTCATTTTCTGGAGAAGAAAAACTTTATAATATTGATCAAACGTTCAAAAATGGTAAATATCCTCAGATGAATCTTCCTTTCCCTCCCTGGGTGCATCATTGCAAATATTCATTTGAGTGTGACTGTAACAAAATAACGCATGTCATTTTGAATTGAATTTTGATCGACTGGAAGAAGAAAAACCTCATTGTAACGTATTCATTTTTTTTTTTACAGGCGAATAACGACGACATCGAAAAGCCAGAAATTCTCGAACTTAAAAATGTAACGTTTGCTGACGCGGGATGGTACACTTGCGCAGCAGCTAATGGACTTGGTATCGCGTACGCCAATGCATATTTGAATGTCGTCGATAGTAAGCAGATATTTAATTGACTCGAGAAACTTCATTTTGGATAATTATTCATCGATTTTATTCTTCGTATTTAGAATTGGAAGATCCCATGGTTCAGCCGATGCCAACAATGCAAACATCCAAATTTACCACTATTATCATTGTCGTCCTGAGTACATCTTTTGTAATGGCAATGATGGTGGTTATTTGCATTCTTCGTAGATTTAAAAAGTGCGTTATTTATATCTATATTAATGAAACTTTTGAATTCAATTGTCGAAAATTTTTTTCATCATACATTTTTTCAGGGAAAGGCGAAAGAAAATTATGGCATTGGAAACATTGACTCATTGGACGAAGAAAATTATCGTAGAAAAACAAACCATCTCGAGTGAAAATTTACAAGGGCCTTTGGTAAGGATATTTCCGAACTTTAAATTTTTAGTTTTTTTTTTTTTTTACATTAAGTATGCATAATTTTTCCTTTGCTTTGTAGCAAATTCCGGTGGTGAAGATCGAACGCCAGAAAGCTCAAAGTGTACGAACTGATTCGTTTTCAATGACCGAATACGAACTACCAGTCGATTCCGATTGGGAATTCCCCAGAGAACATTTACAATTGGGTAAAAGTCTGGGAGAAGGTGCATTCGGCAAGGTTGTGAAAGCCGAAGCGTATGGTATCCTGGAGCCAAATGTTACCACAACTGTGGCTGTTAAAATGTTGAAAGGTTTGTCCGATTTATTGACAAGAGAATTCCTCGAGTGGGTCATATTTGAATGAAAATTGGATTTTTAGAGGGAAAAAACATGTTCTGTAACCTCTTAAATCGAAATTTTGGCTGGTCACGTTGATCTTTCATTTTTTAAAATCAAGTTTCATCATTTTTAGTTTCTTTAGAGCTTCTTACAAGATTTCAATTTTTTGCATTTTTTTTTTTTTGAGTTTTTCCAAAAAGTAGGTAGGTAAATCAAATTTGGTGACTAAAATCCGATTCTTTTTTCATTTCGAAAGTTTAACTGTATTTTTCTTTTATGCCAAACACTGGATGATGGATTCCTGGAATGGTGCTATTTTTACCGGCTATTTTCGTTATTATTATTTTTTTTGGTCTGTCATTTTTAAGAAAAAAATTATGTAGATAGGTACTTACCTATTTTTGCTCACTTTATAAACAGCTGGTGAGTTACAGATTGCAAATGAAGATTTCTTGAATTTTACCAAAATTCAAATAACTTGATCAATCAACTCAGAATTGAGCCAATAATCTTTTGGCTGAAAATGACTTATAACATTTTTTTGTAACAGTGTGGTCAACTGCATCCGGACGCAGTCAATCTTTAAAAATTTCTCAATGACAAAGTTTGCCACAAAAAATGAAAAAAATCGAAATTTTGATACCTAACTCTAAAAAATGTTATTCGGATACTTTTCAAACCATTGAAAAAACAACTCGAATTCTGTGAAAACTTTCATTATTTTTTTTATTTATTTTTTTCCAAATTTTATTCATGGCGACCAAAACAATGTTTGAATTCAATTTAATTTGAGCTAACTCAGTGAGCTACTTAACTGTGGTAAAAATCAAGAATTATTTAAATTCGTGATCTGAATGTCCTTGTACTGGACAATGTTTCATACTATTAGGAAATTTAACAAATTTTCCTCATCGCGTTTCAATTTTAAAAAATTAGGTTTTTATTAATTCAAAAATTTTCCAAAATTAAAAAAAATAATTTGGGAAGCTGAAATTTTGAGTACGACGACTTTGGCTTATGCATTTTCTAAAAATCGTAGGTATTTTCTCATTGCAATTTTTGAGCCAATCAGCTCGAGTAATCGTATTTTATTTCAAATAAAATCAGCTAATTTCTAATCTAAATATCATTGACGTTTCCAGAGCAACCCACCGATACCGATATGATGGATTTAGTAGCGGAAATGGAATTAATGAAGGTAATAGGCAGGCATCGAAATATCCTAAATTTACTCGGATGCTGCACCGAAGGAGGAATTTTACTCGTTATCGTCGAATACGCTCCTCACGGAAATCTTCGCGATTTCCTGAGGCAACATCGTCATTCATCCGGATACGAACCAGCGATCGGAGCCACCTTTAAGGAGAAAACATTGCATGAAAAAACTCTAGTGAATTTCGCTTACCAAATAGCCCGAGGCATGGAATATTTAGCTTCCCAAAGGGTAATTGTTGAACCAACCCTCCCCCTCTTGATTTCTATTTACATTTTTTTTCTCAAACGAGTACGCTATAAATTTCAGTGTATACATAGAGATCTGGCTGCTCGAAATATTCTCGTATCTGACGACTACGAAATGAAAATAGCAGATTTTGGTCTCGCTAGAGATATCCACAATAACGATTATTACCGTAAAACCACCGACGGTAGATTACCAGTCAAGTGGATGGCCCCGGAAGCTTTATTCCATCGAGTATATACATCGCAATCCGATGTGTGAGTAAATAACTCATCATTATTTTTTAAGAAAGAAAAAAAAGTTCAGAAATATAAAATTTTTGTTCGTATAATTTTTAGATGGTCGTTTGGCGTGTTGTTATGGGAAATTATGACTCTGGGTGGAGTACCGTATCCTACCATTCCAAATATGGAAGAATTATTTAAATTATTGCGCACGGGACATCGTATGGAAAAACCACCTCATTGTTCTTTGCAAATGTAAGAGTAATATTTTATTATTATCAGATTTATTTTGAATTTTTTTAATCGTCGTAATTTTTTGCAGTTATTACATAATGCGTGATTGTTGGAGTTACGATCCGAACGACCGTCCTGAATTTTCCACTATTGTCAAAGAATTAGAGGAAATACTAATGAATTATAGAGTACGTTTCATAGCAGTTTACTCATTACGAGTAATGATTGGAAAACCTCGTTAATCATTTCGTTTTCATTTTCCAGGAATATTTAGACTTGGAGCCTCCAGAAATTGAGACCCCTACGACTAGTCCAGGATCTAGTGATTGCGAAGATAACTTATTATGATAACGATTTCATGAAATAATTTTTTGTATTTTAATAATGTAAAGAGAAAAGCTTACCAAATGTAGCCTAATCTAATATTCAGTATTATTTGTTTTTATTTTATTATTTGTTTGTTTTCCTTCTTTTTTTTTTGTATAATGTGTATAGAAATGGGTGCTATATTGGAACGGATACAGAAAAAAAACTCCAGTACAAGGTTGAAATAATCGGATCTCATTAAATATTTAAGTTTTTATTTTCCCACCATCGGAATTTAGAAATTTGCATCATTGAGGCTATTATAGATTTGCATTTATTATTTTTAACTCGGGAGAAGTCTGGTTTTGAATGTAAAGGTGTAATTTTAATAATTTATATGTATAGTAAGATTTTTACTGAATTTAAAACTTGTATATTTTGTGTAACTTATTTAATGTGTTTTTTTTTTTTTTTGTAATATCGTATTATTTTTTTAATTCGTTGTTGTCGCGTTCTACTGTAATTTAAAAGTAGTTTCGTTTTTTAAATTTGTTTTACAAACCTAATAATATTGTTGTATTCAACTAATGTTGACTTTGTTAAGCTATCTAAATCGTGTCTTGTGCTCGAATTTGTATGTACGCCAAAATTGTAAAAAAGAAAAAACAATTTTACGAATAAATTATTTTAAAATTTTGTTATAATACGAGTGATTAATTTTTAAAATTCTTACCACCAATAGCTTATGGTTTTAGCGAATTTTCATTCATTATTATTTTTTTTTGAAACGACGTGGTAATTGAACATTTTCTATTCCTGAAATAAAATAGAGGAGAATTGATCGGAGAGTCAGCAGTTTACTTCGAGGAGACTAGTAAATTCAAAGAAAGACTGAAACGTATTGACCTTTTCCCCGCCCTCTTATAATGACTGGAAGGATTCAGAAAAATGGGACAGTTTTAAGATATTTATCTCTTTTTTCAATATTTCAATGCCAATTTTAATCAAACCGAATATTATTATTTTTCGTTAAAGTGATGGATATTTCGAAATTCTTCTTGCCTGTGCATGCAGAGGATTGAATTTTTTTAAAATTAGAAATGATTCATTAAAAAAAAATTTATCAACCATTCGTGTGGTTGGTAGATATTTAATGTTAGGGTGCTAAGACATTTTTTTCAGCATCGTGAAATTGAATATTCTGACTGAAATCATCCAAGTTGAAAAAACTGTATTTTTGTGTGCTCGATCTGTGGAAGAGAGTGCTGGTTGAAAATCGTTGCAGGCATTACAGGGTGTTCCAAAAATCATCTGCGAACCTATTATTTTGGATATAACCGAGAACGACTAAAAAAATTTGAGATGAACATGTTGCCAATTTTAAGACTTCAAAAGGAAAATATGTACTGATAAAAAATTCACGTCAAAAAATTTTTCTATCCATGGGAATGGATACGAGTACTTTGAAAACTGAACAAATTTTCACTATATGACTTTTTGCCTAACGCGAATGTTCACGACGAGAGGATTCCAAAAATGTATTAGTTTTTGCATTTTGAGCAATTTTTGGCTGAGTTACGGGCGTTTTCGTTCATCAAATATTCGGGCAGCAAAAAAGCCATCTCCCGTCCAAATGCTCGAAACGGGATGGTAAAAAAATTATTCGTTTGTTCATGATCAGAGAATTCCAAAAATGTATTAGTTTTTGCGTTTTGAGCAATTTTTGGCCGAGTTACGGGCATTTTTCTGCAGCGCCGTCCATCCATCAATCAGCCGCGCCGGAAAAAAAGTCAACTTTCGTTCTAATGCTCCAAATTTTTTCGTAAAAAAACCATTCGATTCGTCTCGACGAGAGGATTCCAAAAATGTATTAGTTTTGTCATTTTGGGTGATTTTCGAAAAAGTTTCCTGAATTTTTGTGCGCGAGGTCTCCCCCATAAATCTACCCTTCACAGCAAAAAACCAACTTCCACCCAAATGCTCGAAATTGGGCGATAAAAAAACCATTCCACAGTGCTTGACGAGAGGATTCCGAAAATTTATTAGTTTTTGCATTTTGAGCAATTCCAGACCGAGTAACCAGCATTTTTCTCAATCTGCAATCTGCGCAAACCAATATTATCTCTCACCCAAATGCTCGAAATTGAATGATGAAAAAACCATTCCACAGTGCTTGAGGAGAGGATTACGAAAATGTATTAGTTTTTGCATTTTGGGTGATTTTCGAAAAAGTTGCCTGAATTTTTGTGCGCGAGGTCTCCCCCATAAATCTACCCTTCACAGCAAAAAACCAACTTCCACCCAAATGCTCAAAATTGAACTATTAAAAAACCATTCGATTCGTCTCGACGAGCACATTCTGAAAATGTGGAAGCTTTTGCATTTTGAGCATTTTTCCCCTGAGTTACGGGCGTTTTTCTCCTCTCATCTTCCTACTAGCGACTTCCGACTTCCAACTTCCCGGTTCAAAGTCGTCCAAATTCCACCCCCAAGTGCTCAAAATTGAACAATAAAATGATAAAAATATCCATACTTTTTACGGCTAGGTTGCAGGTAAGTCGTTAGGAATAGTGGTAAGTGCACATAATGTGTACCTATCAAAGTTGACGAGGTAGCTATTTACAAAGTCACTTTGCAGTCCAAATGCGACTTTTGTACTGCCTATTCCTTTAAACGATTTTATATTGATCTTTAAAAAAAAAATTAAAATAATAAGCTGTTCATTGTAATCACGTACCTACCTACCTATTTTTTTTTTTTGAAATAAGTGAATACGTGAATATTTTTACATCGATTCAGATTATACTTAGATAAAATAACTCCAATATCAACATACCTAACCAATCTCATTTCCGTTGAATCAGTGTTCATCTCCTGGAAAGTCTCATTATCTCGTTGGATTCCAAAAAAAATGTGCAAATTATCACAAAAAATGCCAGATATATCAAATTTTTACGTAAAATTGTTGAATACTCTCATCTGCGGTTCAAATAAAATCCATTTGGAGGAAAGCAAAAATTTTAACTATAAAATTCGATTAAGTATAAAAAAAATAATTTTGAAAGAGAAATAAAAAATTTCACATGATGGCATGCTTATTACTTAGCTTTTCTTTGAAAGGTCAAAAACAGTTCTGTATGATTCAAGTTTAGTAGTCCTCAAAATTGAAAACTTTTAATTTTAAGAACCATTGGTGAAACAGAAAAAATTTCATCGATGAATATGGGTGAATTATTTTCTAAAATTCAAGAGTCAATATGGTTTTTGGATTTTTGAATTTTCAAAGATAGGGGGGATGATTAATTTCCAAAAAATTTCATAAAAATCACTTTGGAACCTCAGTGGTGTTTGGATGTTTGACACACGAAAAATTCTTCAATTTAGACAACCCAAAAGATTTGTTTTCTGTAAAATATTAGTGCTTTGAATTGAAATGAGCAGAGGTTTATTTATTAGGTCATTGACTAGATTCAATTTTTTTACAAAACGCAGAGGGTCTTGTAAAAATTTCAAAACTTACCCAATTTTTTCCAATTTTGCGCTAAAAAATAGATTCATTTGCATGTTTTATGGTACCTACTCTATGTAATAAGTTGAATTTCAATTTTCAAGCAAATTCGCTGATTTTTCTTAGATCTCCCCCTCAAAAAATTTATTTCCTTCTAAAAAATGTATTTAAAATTCAAGGCAATGAAAATTTTTGAAATCTTTGCCTTTTCACTATTTAAGAAGTGCCTTAGTCTATCAAAAAAGTGGTCTGCTGTCGGCACAGCTAAATGCGATTTCTAAAAATAGATAGGCAAGCTCTCAGACCAAGCTTATAATATTTTATTCGTAAAGGGTGCATCAAGTTACGCTATGACAAACCTTTCATAATCATTTTACTTCCGTTTAATCATCCGCAAATCATATTTTTGTCGTAACTCGTAACATATCTCTGGAGTTTTTTTTAAAAAAAAGTACGATAAATAATAGTGAGAATGCTAGATAAATCAGTTTTTATCGCACTGTCAGACATGTGAATTATATGAATTTTCAAATTCACTTACCTAGACATTATTGAATTACTATATTCGTGAATGTAAATGAATAAATATGCGCAAATTTAAGTGCACAAATGAAAATGCTGCTGTTTTATTTTCAAGGTTCGTACTATTTGAAATTTTCGTATTCTTAATGCTTTCAATTTTAACCTAATAGATTTGCCATTTTATTGTTTATTGGATAGGTACGAAATCTATCGTAATTTTAATTATGCTATGGGTAATAATGACGTCATACATATCACTGACACATGCAATCTGTAACGATTCCGGTGGACCGAGGGAAAATCAAATTTCAACTAATTTCTCGACAGAATGTACAATTTGTTCGAATTTTAAGATTATCAAACCAGCTGGAGTGATTTTTTCATTGGAATGTAGCCCCACAGGTTTGAAATCTGATTATTTCAAAATTTATGATGCCACAGTCTTCTTCCTATACTACCCATACTGAATTTTTTTCTCATGATGTCAAAACAGGCGAATTATTTACAAATTATTCTCGATGGTACAAAAATTTGGAATACTCCGGTAATGGATCGTCATTAAATGTTACCAATTCCGGAAATTATAAATGTGAAATATATGACAAAATTGGTTCTCAATCTGTCACCAGATGTGTCATCTACACAGTCTATTTATTCGGTGAGAACAAATATTATTTCCAATTTAAAAATTTGTAAGTATGGTATCATCATGAAATAATTTTTATAGAATGGACTGTTATAAACAAGAGCCATGAAAATATTAATCAGTCAGTTTCACAATATCATCAAAATATAACATTCCAATGTCCTCCTTCAAATTCTAATGACAATTCAACAAATCTGCATTTGGAAAAAATTAATTTCGATATCATGAAATCCGAAGTAATTCTAGTTCTAAATGGTAGATAGAAAATCATTAAACCAACCGAATAGGTATTTATGGTTGTTTTTGATTTTCAGCAGTCAAATGATACAAATAATATTCCGCAAACCAAGAACACAACTCTCCGAAATCCCAGAAAAAAAGATGAAGGTTGGTACGTTTGTTGGAACAGAAATGTGTCAGGAGCCACTTCCTATCTCTACACCAATTTGACCATTGAGCTAGGTAAGTCTTCTTACTTTTTAGCCTCCGTTGATCAAATTTAATCCTTCGATGTGTTTGGTGACTTTCAGCCCACGATTTCCCTGGTAAAATTCCTCCTTGGTACTCCAGACCTACCACCATCATTATTACAATTTTGGGCATTTCATTTGTGGGAGCATTGGTGATTATTTTATCTGTTTGCCATCGACTTGAAAAGTAACCCATCATATTAATTTGTTGAGCAGCTTTGACTTCGGCCAATTAGTTGATTTTTCATGTCTATGATCGTCCGATTTTCAATTTCAGTGAAAGAAAGAAAAAATGTCTGGCATTGGAAGTAGCTGAAAGAGCACTTTTGAACTGCCAATATGCAAAGAAAATTATTATTGAAAAACGTTACATATCTGATGGATTGTCTGCATTGCCAATGGTGAGTAGAATTCAGTTTAGACACCAAGAATTAGGTAGGTATCATTTTTAACTCTTCATTTCCCAATTTTCATGCATGAGTGTAAATTTTCATTTAGGAAACATCATTTGTAAAAATTGAACGTCAAGAACTGAATGATTTAGAAACATCACCTAATACATCAGAATTCATATTAGATGTCGACCCAAAGTGGGAATTCCCGAGGAAAAAGTTGCAACTGGCTGAAGGCCTAGGAGAAGGAGCTTTTGGTAAAGTAGTCAAAGGCATAGCTGAAGATATTTTACAAGAAAATGTAACGAGTGTTGTTGCAGTGAAAATGTTGAAAGGTTTGTCAACTGGTATTTTGAAAGTATGAATGTAATTGCATAGGTACCTATTTTAAAAATCTTCAATTTTTCTTGATTTTTTGTGACTGCAGAATGCTATACAGACAGTGACATGGTTGTTTTGGTTTCTGAAATGGAAATAATGAAGATGATTGGATCACACGAACATATTCTGAAACTATTGGGATGCTGCAGTCAAGATGGTGGATTACTTGTGATAACTGAGTATGCGTCTCATGGAAATCTGAGAGATTTCCTACGACAACATCATCTTTCAATAGGTGACAGACATAACCCATCCAATGATAAATTTGTACCAACTGAAAGAATTTTGGTCGTTTTTGCGCATCAAATTGCCAAAGGAATGGCGTATCTGGCTTCTAAAAAAGTATGTAAATTACTGTTTGCAATCTGTAATCTGTAACTTCATAGAATATTTAATTTTGGGGAAATATTCGCAAAAATCATCGACTTCTTTTTGTTGATGAAATTGAATGTTTGTATGAATTTCTTAGCTTCATTTATTTATGTCTTGTTGTCTAGTGCATTCATCGAGATCTGGCAGCAAGAAATATCTTGGTGGCTGATAATTACACTATGAAAATATCAGACTTTGGGTTGGCAAAAAGTGTGCACGATACAGACTATTACAAGAAAACATCTAATGGCAGAATACCTGTGAAGTGGATGGCGCCTGAAGCTTTGTTCCATAAAGTATATACAATTCAATCCGACGTGTAAGTTAATGAGCTGGTTGAAAATATTTGATAATCTCTTTGAGGATTTTTCAGCATTATTAATTATGTGCAATTTGGAGATGCAATTTTTGATTCTAAATAGGCATTTTTCCACATTTTTTCCCCCTCAAAATGAAAATAGGTAGGATAAGACAAAATGTACATGAATCACAAACAGGAAAAAAACAAGAAAGGATTTATCAAAAGATTTAATACCTATGTTATGGTGAGAAAAAAAAATCGAAAATTGGGATTCGGAAGAGGGCATTGAAAGCCTTAAATTGATTCATGGTGCCATTTTATTTCAAAACAAGAATCATAGGGAAAAGGCCGAAAAAGGGAAAGAGGAGAGAGGTGATGAAAGTTTCAGTAATAGGTTCCTAGGTACCATATTATTGAAACTTTTCTTTTTCTATCTCTTAACTAGAAGAGGTAAGCACTCAACTGAAAATAAAATTTTAGGCTTAAACAAAAAAATAATATAAAATACTCTATAAGAGAGTCCATATCAAAAATTTCAGGTGCTGAAAATCACTTGCCGAATTTTGAGCGAATTTTTGAAATTTCAAAATTAGGTATGTACCACATTTTTTTGATTAGATCAAATTGTCATATTTTGCAGAATAATAAAGTAATTTTGAAGTTTTTAAAATTCACCAAAATTCGAGAAATGCACTTCAGTACATGTAATTTTGGATATGGGGTTCTCTTGTGACATACTTTCAAAATTTTACTAAGAGTAATTCTTTTGCAAGTTCCAAGAGAGACTAAAATTGCAAAATTTTCAAAATATGCAATCAAAATATGTAAGTACCTATGTAGATGTACCTGCATTTCAAGACTTTTTCTGACTCCTGATCTAAAATTAAAACTTTGGACATTTATTTCATTAGAAAAATCCAAGGGGCTAAAAGTAGATAGGAAAATAGACAAAATTGGGAGTTCTGCAATCTCATCAATTGAAGAATGAAATTACGTATTTTTTGTTATTTTGTCCATGAAATCTGAAAGAAGTTCTTGTTCTTTGGCGTTTCCGTTTCGGCGGCATCGGCAGAGGCAAGAGAACAAGGTTAAAAAATTTATAAGATTTGAGTGAGATGTATCAGGATGAATCGTTGAATCCGTCTCAAAATGTCAAATCCATTCCTGATGTTATTTTCACCATCCAGTTACCTAATTAATAAAATATAGGTTGGTAATCGATTACTGTTTCATCTAATTAATTGAATTATATTACTTTCAGATGGTCCTATGGAATATTGCTTTGGGAAATTATGACTTTAGGAGGAGTGCCTTATGCATCTGTACCAAACATTGAAAAATTGTTGCAACTGTTACGTGCTGGGTATCGCATGGAAAAGCCACCAAATTGTCCTTTACCAATGTATTTATTTCGCTATTTATTTTCTTATCATAGATCGTTTTACCAAATAAAATCAAAAGTATTAGTTTCTCACACAAAATTCTTTTACAGATTTTACATAATGCGTGACTGTTGGAGTTATGGGCCTGATGATCGTCCGTTGTTTTCTGCCATAGCGAATATTTTGAATGAATTACTGCTTAATAACGAGGCGAGTACATAAATTTGTTTATAAAATATCTAGATAAGTAACTGCAAATGTGTAAGTATTGAAACAAGCCTTTTTTAATATTGTGTAGGTATTCTTACCAAAAAAGTATTCTGAAATGAAATATTTGTCCACGGTTCATGAATGTGATGATGAAAAAGACAAAAATGATAACGATGACGATGATGAAGATGAAGATGACATATAATTGAACATTCTTTTAAAGAATAAATAGCAGCATAATATTGAATGAATTAAATACCTAAGTAGGCACATGCATTGTTAGTAGGTAATGCAAGTGAAAACATAACCATCTTTACCTATCTTTTGCATTTGAACAAATTGTAAAATTAGATGTTTTAATACTCTTAAAATAAAAAATTTGACTGATTTTTGAAATTGATCATTTGAAAAACAGACAAGACTTGATTAAATTGAAATAAAATTTTCAAACTTATATTCATTAAATTAATGTGCACAAAATTTCACAATTGCCAAATAGATACTTGGAAAATCTCATAGGTACCTCAAAAACAAAAACTCACATTTGAAAAAATTAAAACGCTATCATCTGAAGGACAATTTTATTGACTGCAAAAATCCGTAATCACTTTTGATCACAATTTTCTGTTGTGTAAGTAGGTAGTAGATACCGGTACCCACACGGTGCAGTGTACAAGTATAATTACGCATCAGCCACGTTGATACAACCTTCGTAACCTTTTTCTATTATCGCTTCCGGTGTGAAAAAAATTTACATGATGTGAAATGATATCAATATCATTCGCAGAGATCCATGGAAAAAAATGTTTGAAAAAAAATATACCGATATATAATATTATGAAAAAAATACCATTTTTTCACCAAAGTAAATTTTCTTCAATTTTAATTTTTGCATTTGAGAGATCCAATGAGAAATAAAATAAAAATGAATATCTCATTGGAATCGTTATTCAATTGCGCATCTTTTATGGCATAAGTAAAAGAGAATTGAAAATGAAGACTTGGTAAGTTGGTAATCCTGCTTTGAAAAAAATTCCACTGTGTTGCCACATTAACACAAATTGATAGTTACCACAGTTCTACCAAGTGTCAGCTGGTCGAGTAGGGTTCATAGCATACGAAAACGCAAAAAAATTAAAATTGTTTTTTTTTCAACTCAATTCGATGTTTTGCCTCTCCTGCTAAATTTACTTTTCCGACATATGGTATGAAATCGCAAAACACTTCACATCTACTCAAAAAAATTCGAAACTGAATAATTTTCAGACTTCACCCCTTTCACTTTGATTTAACCCTTCATCCCTTTGATAGAAAAATATTGTCAAATTAGTATCAGTACCTATTCTTCACTTTCAAAAACAAAATTTTTACATATTACTCAAAAAAAATTACAAAATTCAAAATTTCTCTAAATCTGGCCCCCTCCACTTTTGCCCTTTTTCTCACCCCAACCCTTCATTTTTAAATAAAAAATATTTCCAAATTCATATTGGATGTATATAAGTACTAACCCTCAAAAAAAGCAAAATTTTGAGTTTTCTTTCACTTTTTTTTTAAATTTCGAATTTTGAGGTTTCAGCCCCCCCCCCCCCCGGGAGAGTAATAGAAATTTGCAGAATGTGCCCTAAAATTTCATTATATTATAATATATCAAAAAAGCAAAAAAAATTCAGATTTGATTGAAATTGAAAAAAAAAATTCAACTTCAAACATAGGTAAGTACTACTTTTAATACCACACTGACAACCCGAAGTGGTAGCGTGGTAATTAATGGTAGATATGTGGTTATCTACTCATCATTTTTTTTAATGGTGATTACCTATAAGTTTTTTTCTATACGGGTTCGCTCCACTTCAATACCCTAATTTCGCCATATGACCAATTTTGTTTAATTTTTATGATTCAAGCCTCCGATAGAGATGTGGATTTTCATGATCAGAGAGGTGAAAATGACTATTTTTCAAAACCAAAGAAAAATGAGAAAAGCGAATTGTGATCTTAGTCTCATTTGTTTCTTCACACAGGCGTGACAATTTTCGATCGATTTTTTTTTATCAGAGTCTCCAAAAGTTGATAATTTATTTTCGTAATTTAGAAATTTTATGATCAAATCAGAAAAATGATTAGATCTTTTATTATCAAACCTCCCAGATTTCTCATAATTTTTCATGATGAACGGTTTTCCCTAACAAAGATATCTTATCATTTGAATTCCCCAATTTTATTGATTTGATTTTCATCGACCATTTCGAGTTTCAACGTTGTTTACAATTTTAGTCTTCCCTAAACGTACCTATTCATATTAAATTGAAACCAGTATGGCGTTTATACTATATATAGGTAGATAGATAAGCCCTAAGCATCAGATGATGATAGAATAATTGTCATCCTGCGAATTTTTTGAGATACATATGTGTTCCAGCGGAAGCTCGTCTAACATCGAATTCCAGATATGAGATGAGTAAGCTACACTACCTCCATATTATTCATGAATTCTGGTTAGATGTTTTCGTAAAATTTGCACTGAGCGTACCATAGTTATTATTTTACATATTTATATGAAAAAGTAATGAAATCACTTCCGTAGAAAAATTGATATTTATTCGAGTGATTTGAAAAAAATTAATAATGTTGTAGGTACCTATGTAAATGTACCTATTGCCTTTTTTTTTTGTTTTCAATTTCTTTTTTACGTTTATAAAAATGCAACGAATGAATCGAATGTTACTTACCTAATGATAATGTCATGCACTTGCATTTGAAATTTTTTAGACAATGACGAATGGAATTCGCTGTATTTCATTTTCATTCGTTTTTATTACGATCTTATCATGGGGAGCGAAACAATGCGATGCTGGTAAGAATTTGATTGCAAATGTTACATTAGGTATTTTAGTAGGTACCTACCTATAATCATATAGTAATAAGATACTATAGAGTGCTGTTCTAAATGGGACGGTTGACCCCTCTAAAATGTAACTCCCAGGAAAAAAACAAGGTAGCGTTATTTTCAAAATTCAGCATAAAATCGGTTGGTTTTGGATTCCGGAACCAGTTCAATATACCTGCTATCTTCAGTCGAAGGGATGGTCTTTTTTTTTACTCCATTTTAACCTTTTTTCTCTTTTTTTTATTAGAAAATCAGCAGGTCAGAATTCTCACATCGAGGTATATTCGTAGAAACTGTTCTTGCGAATAGCTGTTTTTTTTTTTTACACGATTACATTTGCATCCATTCCATTTCAACTTCGTTATTCCATCCTTCCTTAAACCATTGCCGTTAGCTAACGACGTAAGAGAACTTGTAAGTTCAGTATGAAACTGTGATTGAAAATTCGCGAAGCATCATTATTTCAATTTCTTTCAAAAAAGAGGTAGTGATAAAACCATAGAATTTTGGGAAATGAAAATTTTTAAAAATATTATCCATGCATGTTTTTAAAAAATTGTACTGGGTTTTTGAAACTTCGAATTTTTTGGAAGTTGTCTGGTTTTTTTTTCAATATGTAGAGTACCTTATAGATCTTTTTTAGAAGTTGAAAAGATGATATGAAAAATGAACTTATTTTTATTCTTTATGTTGAAGACAAATATTTGGCAAATTTTCCTTCTTTTAAGAGAATGTGCCAGAAAAATTTTTCTTTTAAATTAAATCAGTGAACAAATTTTTAATTTTCACCCCCTCCCCCCACAGATATTTTCCCCAAAGTTTTGTTCCTGAAAATACCTGTGGTGACTCAGCTACTTCATTCTTACGGAGACTACATAATAGGGGGTTCACTTTTTCGAGTTTTCGAGTTTTGGTCAAAATCGTGGACACCCTTGGGAGTCTGAAGATCCCATCTCGAAAATTTGATTGGTTGAAAATTAGGTAAAAAGGGCTACTTACGGTAATTTTTTCAGATTTTTAAATGGTAGCTTTCATCTATTGCGATCATCATAAAAGTTGAGCTTTCACCACCAAAGTTCAACTTTGAGCTTTTCAAAATGTAATTATCGTTTTCGAATCTCCTATCAATTCTCTTTCGAACCCTGCAAACAGTTTCCCTTCAAGTATAACCGATCTCGAGATATGAGCCCACAAAGTTGGGTAATCAGGCGAAAAATCGCAATTAAGTAGGCACCTAAATATTACAAGCCTCCATACCAGCCCTCATGAATGCTAGAAAAGAAATTATGGTGGATTTATGAATAGCCCATCAAGGGCAACTAGTAAAAAAAAATTGAACGAAATCGGAATACCCAGCTTCATTTTTGATCAATTTTAGTGTGGAATAGCCCAGGTATAAGATTTTTTTCAGCCCCCCTCACCATGGCGGTGTGGAACATGGCTGATAAATTAAAAACAAGTACCCAAACTTTTTTTTTCATATTTTTAAAATTACTCTATAATCATATGTGATCTGACCTGGAAGAAGGTACCAAAGTTGGAATTTCCAGAAATGTGTTTTTTCTTTCTAAAATAATAGAGAAGACCGAGAGACAAATTTAGACTTAGAGACCTTAAGAAGTATCCAAGGACAATATTTCGCTAAGAGAGAGACCCTTGGATTCAGAAAATCATGATTTCAAAATAAAAAAATTCTGAGAAAAACGCGTTCAAGTTCAAAGCTTTCCCGTATAGAAAAAAACTAATGGTGATTAATGGTGGCGAAAAAACCATTAGTTTTTAGTGGTAAAACTATTAGTAACGATTAATCACCATTAGTTTTACCACTAAAAACTAATGGTGATTAATCGTTACTAATAGTTTTACCACTAAAAACTAATGGTTTTTTCGCCACCATTAATCACCATTAGTTTTTTTCTATACGGGTTTACTCTTGTTATTCACATCGGTTATCAATCATTAAACAGCTGTAGAAACAACTTTTTTACTTACATTGAAATTTGACGAAGAATTAGTTTTTGATGTCAAAAATTACCTAAAGAGCAATTTTCATCGAAATAAAAAAATACGAAATCAAATTTTAATGGTCCTCCAACTAGAGAAAATATCAGAAAACCTAATAAGTACATATTTGACCCTGCCGTAAAGAAGGTACCTTGTGTAAGAAAAAAAAATAGATGTCTTCATTGTGTGATATCTAGACATTTTTTCAGACTCCGATTGTCCGCCTGGTATTACTGGTGCTCGTTTGCTGGAAAAAATAAACAAGAATGGAGCTATGGCAGTGCATTATACTGAAAAAGAAGATTCCAGATTGATTTTGGAGTGTGAACCGTGTGGTTGGAAAATTATTTTGGATTGTTGATTTATATGTGTTAACTACAAATTGATTTATGACTGAAAAAATGTTTACGTAGGAAATCCTAAACCGAATATTAAATGGATTGTAAATGGTATTGAAAAGTTGAATCATGGAAAAAGGTATGATGTTCGTGATCTGAAATTAAGTGACGCAGGGAACTACTCTTGTATCATTGAGAATGCAGAAGGCAAGGATAACCATACATTCCGGGTTGAAGTAAAACGTAAGTTACACACATTTTGATGATCTGATGAAGTAGATAATATGTGCTAGGTAACTCCTGTATTGTGATTCTTATTAACATAGAGTAAAAAAATTGAACCTCCCAATTTTATTTGCTATTTTACATAAGGTACAATTTTTTTTATAAAAAATTGAAAAGTACACTTACGTATAGTAAGTATATGAATCGAGATTTAAAAAAACTGAAAGTTGGTAGATACAGTTTCCAATCTCCTTTTATAGGGAGATCACGCACTGATGCCAGTCACGCTATGAAACTGTTGATGGAAAAGACAATTCAGTATAATCTAGAAACACATATGTACATGTGTTTTAAGACCTAGAAAAATCATATGATAATCAACTAAAAGAAAGAAAGAAAGAAAGGAACTATTTTGATCATGATGTAAGTATTTATTGAAGGAAGAACGTGTCAGCTGTAAACTCAAAAGCGTACTTTAAAGTTATACAATAACACGAGGGGAGGGGGGTATAGGGACAAAACCCTCCTTCAGACACCCTTCAAAAAAGAATTTTTTGGACATTAAAAATCAAATTTTTTCAAAGCTTTTCAAAGCTCTGCCTTCACTCCGCTCGGGCATAAAATAATCCCTATTTAAATTACAAAAGCCGTTCGAAAAGTTTGATACCAAGACCGATTGCAGAAAATCGAAATAATTAGTACCTAAGAAGATATTTTCACTTTAGGTTAAAATTTAGAGACCATGTTGCCAATGTTTCGCAAAAAACCCATTTCTGTAAAATTAAGTTTTTAAAACTTTTTACCGCTTTTCTGTGATTGGCCTAATTACTTAGGTACCCCTCTTATTTAAAGCGACAGTACTTACCAAAGAAGGTTTTGTCACCACCCCCCCCCCCTGGAAATTGCTTTCCATCAATTTTAAAAGTCAAAAATAAGATATACGTACATAGACCAAATTCCAGTTTTTTTCTTTCCGTACATTGATTTTTCTTCATTGGTAAGGGTGGAATAATACTTTACTTTCGAAAATTTGTCAAAAGGGTCAGGCCAAATAAGAGGTGAATTTGGCCCCCGCTCCGATTTTCACTCTAACCCCCTTAAGTGGTTCCCCTGGATGTAAAAACATTCTAAAAAAAATTTTACCCCCCCCCGAGCCCCTCCCTTTCGGAGATATGGCCATTTTATTGGCTGATTTTCAAGAATTTTTAATTCCAACGGAAGTGAGCGAAATTTTCTGTTCTTTGGCACAAAGTTACATCTCGTAAAGGTGTATTTATGAAAATTTTTTCAAAAATTTTGGTGCACTTCTTTATGTCTTTTCGGTTATTTGAAGTTTTCAATCTTAAAAAACAGCATATAAGCGAAGAGCGACCAACTTGGAAAAATTACTAAAAAAACACGTTTTTTTATGTAGAATTCCGCATGTGCATTCGGTTTTGGCCGATTCTTTGAACTAATGGCCGAAAAATGCGAAAAACCGTATGGAAACGTTATTTTAACAGATTTTTCAAATTTTTAGCGTTTTATACAGAAAGAAAGGGTCAAATGAAAAAACCAATACCATATTCGTGTTCAGTGGGTCAAAATACCCCGATTAACACTGTTTTCGCGTTTTATTTTGACCTGCTGAACACGAATATGGTATTGGTTTTTTCGTTTGACCCTTTCTTTCTGTATAAAACGCTAAAAATTTGAAAAATCTGTTAAAATAACAATGTTTCTATACGGTTTTTCGCATTTTTCGGCCATTAGTTCAAAGAATCGGCCAAAACCGAATGCACAGCGGAATTCTACATAAAAAAACGTGTTTTTTTAGTAATTTTTCCAAGTTGGTCGCTCTTCGCTTATATGCTGTTTTTTAATATTGAAAACTTCAAATAGCCGAAAAGACATAAAGAAGTGCACCAAAATTTTTGAAAAAATTTTCATAAATACACCTTTACGAGATGTAACTTTGTGCCAAAGAACAGAAAATTTCGCTCACTTCCGTTGGAATTAAAAATTCTTGAAAATCAGCCAATAAAATGGCTATATCTCCGAAAGGGAGGGGCTTGGGGGTCAAAATTTTTTTTAGAATGTTTTTACATTCAGGGGCACCACTTAAGGGGGTTAGAGTGAAAATCGGAGCTGGGGCCAAATTCACCCCTTATTTGGCCAGACCCTTTTAGAAATGAATATTTGCTCTTGAAATTTGAAAAATGAGGTTCTTTAATGAGCTATTGAGCTGCCTTTAAAAATATTATTTTCGTTTCAATTAAAATATTTATGTAGGTACTGCTGATCAAAATAAGTACCTCCCTTCCCTATAGGTGTAGAAGCATTGATTTGAGATGAAATCTATTTTCAGTCGCAAAAAAAAACCAGAATTGGTACTTACCTATCTCCCTATCTGTATTTACTTTTCACCTTTTTTTTTCTATCATTATTGAATTTATTTTCAGAGAGGGAACTGTACATAAAGAAGAGACCGCCAAAAACAACAGCGGTAGAACTTGGAGGATCTTATAATTTTGAGTGTGAACCTAACAGAGAAGATGTTCTTATCAAATGGTACAAAGACATTGACCTTGAAAAAACTGACCCTTATTCTTATTTTGATGACAAGGTAAGTTTTTAAGTAGTAAAAGTGTGAATAATTTGATATAAGTATGTATCTACCCACCTACATCGACTGTCATCTCAATCTTAATCACTCATATCTGCATCAATTACCTACGACTAAAATTTGTTGATTGAAATCTTCAGGATACTTCTTCAGGAAAATAGCTATAACAACAATAATTTTTAAGGGTATGTAGCCAGTTAATAGTAAATCTACTCTAGAAAGTCAACCATGCATATGAGAAACCATTTCGAAAAAATTTTGAAATGGTGGGAGAGAAAATGGAGAGGGTGGAAAAATTTTGAATACGTCATTTTTTTCTCTCTTATTGAGTACATTAAATATCGACTGCTCGCTTCCTTTTAACCATTTTTTTTTCAATTTTCCCCCTCCCCTTTGAAATTGAAAAATTTTTGAAATGGTGAGAGAGAAAATGGAGGGGGCTGGAAAAATTTTGAATACATAATTTTTTTCCTCTTGTTGAGTACATTAAATATCGACTTCCTTTTTACCAATTTTTCTCAATTTTACCCCCTCCCCTTTGAAATTGAGAAAATTTTGAAAACTTTTCATACCAATCGATAGGAAATCATAACAATCAATTTGACTAATTTAGATTCCAAGATTGAAATTATTAAATTAAACAGAAGAAAAGAGGATAATTCTCTTTGAATGATCATTACTCCAAAATTTTCCAGATAATTGATTCAAAGAATGATGCGTCAACATGGAAACTGAGTAATATCTCTCGGGAAGATTTGGGGTGGTATTCTTGCCTAATAGTGCTTCCACAGAACGATCAGGAGGGAACAAATGCGAGTTTTCGTTTGACTGAAAGTGAGTGAACACGCCAAGTTGACTATTGTTCCTATATAAAAATCCCCGAATTGAAACCATCCAATTTCAGTGCGTACGCTGTATGGTATGCTTTAATCGAACAAATAGTTCACCGATATGGGGATCCATGTTTTCTGGCCCTGAAGTTTATATTTAGGTATTATTTTTTTGAACTTTCCTTCAGTGCTGGAGAATTCCAAAATTTTCTGAAGGCTCCAAAACGTCTCGACATCGCTTTCAATCGATTTCAGATATCAAAAAAAAGTAAAAGGTGTGTACTTAATAAATTATAGTGTGTTTTTTTCTTTTAGTAGATCAATTTTTCTTATTTTGCAAGGGTGGAATAATTTTGAACCTTCAAAAATTTTCTGGAATTCTAAAAATGAATTTTAACCTCTGAAATTTAGAATAGGTATGAGAGGTTCTTTAATGTTGTACTTCTGATATATTTTCGTTTTACTTAATTCAAAAATTTACTGATAAATCCCTTCCCTATTGATTTGAAGTGAAATTAATTTTCAGTCGCAAAGAGCAGAATCTAAAGAATAAGTATCTGCATTTACTTTTAACTGTTTTTTTTCCTTATCATTAAGTATTAGAAATTTCTTTTCAGAGATGGACCTGCGCTTCAAAAGTGTACCATCAAAAAATATAATGGTAGAGCTTGGAGGATCCCATAATTTCAAGTGTGAAACTGACAGAAATGATGTTCTTACCACATGGTACAAAGGCGTGGATCTTGAAAAAATCAATCCTGATTCTAAATTGGACGATTATGTAAGTTTTTAAGTAGGCCTACACGAATAATTAGATGTACCTATGTAATGTACCTATATCGGCATCAGTTATAACTGAAAATAACCAAACAACGATCATTTTAAATTTTCATTATTCAAACCTATTTTTAATATAAAAGGGCCTTCATCTAAATATTGATTAAATATAGGTAGATTAGATACAATATAGGTACCTGAAATTGCTACATAAAGTAAAAATTTAGAATACAATGTACCTATTATATTCAGATTTTGACATACTTCATAAGGTAAAATTTAATAATAATTCAATTTCAAAAGCGTTTGCACAATGAGATTTTTTATTGTGCATTTTGTATTCATTTAGGTAGGTACTTTGTGCGAAAATTTTGAAAAAGTATTAAAAAATCGATTACCTACCTAAACGTTTAGGCTCGTAGTTAGAATTTTGCTTGAACTGGTGTAGAGAAAAATGTTTGATGGGGTGACACTTTTTTGAAGCTCAGAATATTTGTGAAACATAGGGTTGGGTACCATTTTAAACTTCATTTCCCCTTCATTAGCTCTTCTGCTGATTTCATTCAAAATCCTGAAAAATCATCAAAATCATTTTTTTGTAAAAAAAGGTTCTATTAGAGTCTGAATTAATCAAACCATGGAAAGTCGCTCCTCCCCATCCCCATTCAAAAAACGAATTAGACGTGATTTTTTTCATTTTTGGTACAATATGAACATTGGAAATTTAAAATTCAAATTGTAATTATTCATGGGACAATAATTACCAAAACCTTACTTCAAACGATTCGATAAAACGACTTTTCTAAGAAAATACTCGGCGTGCAAAAAAGGCAGAAAAAGTAACAGAAAAGAGCAAGTATTCTCACTTTTTGCTCATTTCGACCCCTGCTATGCGTTGAACATATGTACCTTTTTAATACGCCGTTGTTGTCGCGCATTGTTCCTCTGGGATAATTTCGCAGAAAAGGGCAGAATTCGACAGAAAAAACGGCAGAAAGGGGCAGAAATTAGCAGACTTGACTTGAGCAGAAAAAGGCGGAATAATTCTGCTTTTCTTGCACGCCGGGTAATTACCTAAATTCAATTTTTTCAAGAAAATTTTACTACTTACAGAAAAATTTTATGTTTCAAGGAAATTGAATGTAATTTATGTTTTGAATGAAGCGAATTAAATTTTAATATTAAATTTTGATCTTTAAAAAAAACCTCTTAGAAATCCAAAAAAATGAAGCTAGTACTGAATTATAAAGCTAAGCCAGCTTTCAGCTTTCCAACATCCTAAAAAACAGTTGGCTTCAGGATTTTGGCTGGCTTCCGGTCCAAATTTTCAAATTCAAGCAAAAGTCTTCAATAAAGAAAAAAAATTTAATCAGTATTCAATTTTTCATTTTTTCAATTGCTTTAATGAGAAATTATGAAATTTGGTGTGGTGATTGGATATTGGAGTGAAAAATCAACAAATTCCCCAAATTTTTGGAAATTATTACCACCAATTTACCACTACTACATGTCAGAATTCTACTTCACCATTGATTACCGATCAGAAATACTTACTTAGTAAATTTACATGATGACGACATATTTTGCCACCCATTTGACCGATTCAGATTTCAAGATTAAAATTATTAAATCAAAAAGAAAAAAAGCGTAGCATTCCCGCTGAATGATCTTTACTCTAATTTTTCAGAAAATTAAATTGAAGGACGATAAAATGCCAACATTCGAACTAAGCAATATTGTTCAGAGAGATGAGGGGATGTATTCATGCCTTGTAGTGCTTCAAAGCGACGATCAACAGAGAATAAATGCGAGTTTTCATTTGACTGTTTCAGAATTTAAAAGTAAGCGAACGAACCAAGTTGACTATTTTTTCTTAACTTTTTCACCTTAAGTCGGCATAAAATTTTAAAAAATTGAATACGAGTAATAATTACTTACTTATATCTATTGTTTCTTTGAAGCATTTCCATTTGTGGTACCAATGGTGATCATAATTCTGTTCGCTGTTATTGCTCTCATGGTCGTTATTTTTAATTCGTACAAGTTAAAAAGGTAAGCTAGGTAAAATTGATGATCATGATTACCTATTTAGAAATGCATAGAAATGACATGAATTAGTGTGTAGTTGGGTTTAAAAGGACATTGCACTAAAAGGTTAGCTTGAATTTTAACAAAATACCTAATAAAAATGAATTTCGACTTGAGTAAGTATGGGCAATTAAAAGTTTGGTTTCAACTACTTTTCGAGTGATTCAAGAAGGTACTCAGTAAGATAAATTATTTTTGTTGTGAACATGCTGGACGCTTCAAGATCTTTTTTCGACAGTTTTTTTTTGTAGGTAATTTTAAAATATGGACAAAAAACAGGCTTGAGGTCCCTCGGCTGGAATTTTTCACAGGAATGAATTATTTGTGTTGTCAGTTATTTGAAAATTAGAAAGAACAAAATTTTTGATTGCTCGGATTACTTACTTAGGTATTGGATAATTTTGGAGAAAATTGGAATTTTTTGGAGGCTCAAAAAGAAGTGGAAATGTTAAAATTCGGCTTCGACTTTGAGACGTTGATGTTGAACATCAATTCCTTGACTGCATTGAATTGTTAGAAATTCGTAAAAAAATCTCAAACTTCGGCAGCAGAAGTTTTAATTTCAAGGGTTGGCGGGTTGCTTATACTTAAATTTTTTGTTTGGGAAACAACCATTGATAATTTATACCTACTAACTCCTTATGGTCAATTGATTTTTTTCTCTGTAAATCCAGGAAAGAAGAAAAACTGGAAATGGCATTGGACAAGGTAACTGTTTTAACTCAAGTTATAATCAAGAAGATTATTATCGAAAATGATAATGAGAATAAAGACTCAATGGTAAGGACCATTACTCGCCTACTTAGAATTACAATACCTAAGTATATTAAATCGAGATAAGTGTTACAATTTTTTTTTCAATAGACAATTCCTCAAATTAGAATTGAATCATCGTATGATGACAGTCATACTATTAGGAAAGATTCATTCTCAACGGTTGTGTACGAATTACCCCCTGATGAGTACGAAGTTCCTTTGAATCAATTGAAACTTGGAAAACGTATTGGACATGGAGAATTCGGCGAAGTATTTCTGGCAGAAGCAAATGGTATCGTGCAGAAAGGCGTTACTACTGTGGTGGCTGTGAAAATGTTGAAAGGTTGAAATTATTTTATTTGATAGGTAATTTACCTGTTTCAGAAAACTATAAGATCATACCTACTTCTAATTTTATGTTTATCTTAGATGATCATAAAGAATCCGATGTAAAAGCTTTGGTAACCGAGATGGAAATTATGAAGATTATAGGAAAACACGACAATATAATAAATTTATTGGGCTGCTGTCACGAAAAAGGAAAACTACGAGTTATCACCGAATACGCTGCTAATGGCAATTTACGAGATTACCTGAGATCATACAATTCAACCAATTCTTCCAACTCAAATTATGCTAAAAGTAAACCTGGCGAAGATCAGTTACTGAATTATGCTCTGCAGGTTACTAGAGGAATGGAATATTTGGCTTCTAAAAAAGTAAGTACGAGTACTTTTACCCTAATAAATCTATTTATTTATTTGTTGTATTTGGGGCATTTTGAGGGAGGGGATGTCAATGAAGCATTGCCCAACTGTCAGCCTTAGGAGAAAAATTGAACTTTTTTTGGTTTTCAATTTTATTTTAATCAACGATTTGGAAACTTGCATAGGAAGAAAATTTACCTGCGTAGAATCATTATCATTTTTAAATTGATTATGATATAGGAAATAGGATAGATGGTGGAGGGCTAACAAGAGTGCACGACTTCTACAATAATTTATAAAAGAAAGTGGTATTATACCTAAGTGTTGCATATTTGCACTCCAGACAGAAGGCTTCATGGCATATTTTTACTGTGAACCGCCCTAATGAAATTTTTTTTGAGTGATCTGGATTCAATAATTCATTTTTGTGCAGTGTATTCATCGAGATTTGGCTGCACGAAATATTCTGGTGACGAGCGATTACACAATGAAAATAGCAGACTTCGGTTTAGCTAGAAACGTTGAAGATACCGAATATTACAGGAATATGATTTCGGAATGTCAACTACCATTGAAATGGATGGCACCGGAATCGATTTTCCATAAAAAATTTACCACACAATCTGACGTGTAAGTGATCATTGTGGAAAAAGAAAAAAAAACGTCTTCCATTAAAAAAAAAAATTTTCTTCAGATGGTCTTTTGGTGTACTTCTGTGGGAAATAATGTCGATGGGAGGTGTTCCATATGCTACAGTCACGATGAATAACTTTTTAAATTATCTACGTGAGGGGAATCGTTTGGAAAAACCTCCAGATTGTTCAGCAGAAGTGTAAGTTATGACCTCAATGTCAATTAATATTGCATATACCTTCACTATTCTTCATCGAATTTTGATGAAAAGTGGTCAGATTTCTCAGTTTGAGTGAGAAACCTCTCAGAATTTTTCTCAACTTTGGAACCTTTCAGTCAAAAAGAAGCATCGACTAGAATTATCTACTTAGGCCGGTATAATGATGCCACTTCATGAAATGTTTTTGGGCACTATTGTATTCTATTCTTATAATTATGTAGTTTGATAGTATGTAGGTACCTATCTCGATCACTCCGTTTGGAAAAATTCAATTTGAATAGAGTATCATTCCTTCCTGACCAATAATTAATTCGAATGACATTTAAAGGTTCAAATATTGTTTTTTAAGAAGTGCTCTACCTATTATCACCAATTTTCTTCAAAATTTGAGGTTGAAATATGGGGTTTTCTATTGTTCAAAGTCCAATGTAGAAAACTATGTACATTTATCAACCGACATATTTCATACAGATATTCAGCTGATGGTAATTTTTAGTTATGTACTTTTATGGTATTTTATCGATGCTTGTTGACAATTCATGAGGAACGTAGGTACCTACATCCGATTTCAGTATTGATTAGATAACTGATATTTCTGAATAATGAAAATTTCTCTAGGTATCAGATAATGTGTCATTGTTGGAACAGCGAACCTGAGAAACGACCCAACTTCTCGGAAATTGTGAAATTATTGAGTGATTTATTGACGAGTGGAGAGGTGAGTAAAATAATAAATGGGATTTTCCTTCTTCTTTTCTATCATATTGCATTGACATAAACTGCATCGAATTCTGTGGTAATGAATTTTTCAGAAGCAAATGTATCCCAGAGTGCCAGTAGCAAGGTTTTCGTGGGCTCTTACAGAATACTCTAGCGACGAGGAAGATGAAAGCAACAATTTGCTATTTCCCGAGGATACATTCCAGTCAATGTTTAATGAAAAAGTTCATCCCTGGATGTTAGAACATAAATTCATCAATATCAATAATGAGATTTCATGTAAATAGCTAGTCCTCAATCGTAGGTACCTATATTGGTCCTCAATTCGGATGCTCCGCCCTTTCGAGGGAGGATGGGGGGGGGGTCAATCGATTATTCTCACATGTCAACCTTAAATGGGCGAGGCACTATTTTTGACCCTCGCCTTGACCTACATTTATTTACTGGGGACAGGGTGAGCACAAGCAAAAATAAAACTAACACATATGAGTGCACAAACCAAGCGCAATCTATTGAACCATTCTTACCCCTTCCTTAAAGGAACGGGGGGTTTGAAATTGAGTCTCTACCTTGTATGTTGTTCCTCGCAATTAAGTAAAATCAGAGAAATTTAAAATTTTCCGCCAAGTAATTAATCCAAGTTTGAAAATTTAAAAAAAATGAATTTATTTTTTAAAAATTTTGATGAATTTGATATTCTTCTATGTTGGTTTTTGAACATATGTAATCGTTAAAATTTTCAATCTTTCGTTTTCTAGAATTTTTTCATGACCAAATTGAATTGAATTTATATTTTAATGGCAAATTAGTAGATACCTATTTTAATTCTAGTAAGTTCCAAAATAACTTTTAAAAGAGTGAAGTTTTCTCTGAAGAGAAATGTTGGTAACATGGATATATGTTTTTCCTGTAAATGCCTTCTTTCCGGCAGGGTCACAAATATTTATGGAAGAAGCTCTATGACTTATGGCTCACTTCTGACTTTCTAATATTAAGTTAATTTTGGAAATATTAAAATTCATGTTTTTAAGTCAGCCTCGCGCAAAGTAGGTCTCGCAAAATATGTTCTCGCGAATTTTGGTCCCGCTCGATTTTGGAATTATCCCCAGATGAAAAAATATAGCCTTGATTAAAAATGTCGCTTAAAAAAATATACATCTCGCTTCCGATGATAATTTTCTTCACAGTTGCAAACGATACAGATGGAAGTGCTACCAATTTACATATTTATAACTAGTTTTATCATGTTGAACGGAATGATTTTAATTGCTGCTCATTAATTATCGGATAAGATTTCGATGCAAAAACGATAATTATTTCGCTTGAATTCTAAACCGCAATGTGAAGTGTGACACATTTAATTTTTGTATTTACATTTTTGAAAGAAAATTACAATACCTAGGTACCTATACCTTGGGTATGATCAGAAATTTACGCAGTTGAACCAAATCTGAAACAGGGATAATAATTTTCCATTATTCTTTGAATTTGCCTTAGGTAATATTCTTTCATAAGAATAGATACATCTCAATCAACTTCCATAAATTTCATGGGATATTTAATGGCCAAATAAATTTATATCTGTTTCTATTTGAACGACAGTTCAAAGTATATTTTCATAATACTCGAACAGTGACCAGAACATTTCGATCAATTTATAATGCATCGCCAACCAACGACTTCGCGCTGATTTCGATAGTTTCAATTTTTTTTGTAGCAAGAAGCACAATGTACTTATAGTAGGTAGATATGATCTCACTAGGTAGTTAATACATGTATTATTATTTTTTTACAGTACATATTATAACACACAATATATTTAAAAAAAAAAAAGATTTTGTCCACTTGGCTTCTGCTGTTCTGCAGTTGCGCCCGCGTCGCTGGAGCACACCGTAAGGTGATGGTAGGTAGGAGCACGGGGTACGTACGGGTGTCGGGTACCGGGTATAACTTGGTCTCAGTCGCTAAACTGCACCATATTACCTGAGTAGCCAGTTAAAACCTTGTTAAAACTTACGGTTAATTAGAACTTTGGTTGGGGACGTCTCTTCAATCAATCGGTCGAATAATTTCGTAATAAGTATTCAATTTGTGATAAGTTATTTGAATATTTTATTATATAATATATTCGTTCGTGGTTCGTGAAATATATGCTATTCGTCTAGATTTCTAAATTTGTTTATGTTTATTTTTTCTTCTGTTTATGGTTGGAGAATGATAGCACTCTTTGACTATAAAAAGGTAGATAGTAAGTACCTATTTGATTTCGGCATATTAGGCAAAATTTATTTTCAACGATATATGTATTATATGTAGATAGGTACATTGTATTTTTGAAAATTTTTGTTTTGTTACAATTCTTTAAACTACGGTACTGACCTTGAAATTTTATTCCACTTTTTTTTTTCTCTAAGTATAGAAAATAGAAAAGTTGCAGTTTGCAAATTTTAATTTTAATTTTTAACAAAAATTCAAATTAGATTTCTTCTGTGTATAGCAAGGATTGTTCGGAGAAAAAGAAGAAATTTTTCCAAATGTAGCAAAAATGAGAAAATATGAACCGAAAACTTTCAAAAAATTGTTAGGTATAGAACATGCTACCTATCGAGTAATTTCCAAAGCAGGATGAGTTGAATGGCAAATGTTTTCTTGGGTTTTACATTATATTGAAGCAATAAAAGAAATATTTTGGGTCAAATTTTGACTCAAATTTGGGTCAAGGATCAAGGACTACTTTTGATCCTAACTAGGAAAGGTCTAAAGCCATCATATCAACTTATACGAAAAAAAAATTAAGTAGGTACTACAAAATAAGCAGGTACTTATCTGCTTTTATTTGCGTTGTACCTACTTATTACTTACCTAGACAATTAGACATTACAAATACCCAATATACCTACCAACTGGAAATTTTATTTTTTTTCAATGAATGAGGAATCAGGATGAAGAGCAGTCTAATTTTGAGGGTCGGTCGGTCTAATTGAAGGTAATTGGGGGAGCCAGTCTAATTTGAGGGGCTCATGTAATTTTAGAGTTGCGCAGAAAGCTCCCTCCCCTCAAAAAAATAATCGATGACTTGACTTACTTCTTGCTTATCAAATTCAATAAATGAATTATTAAATTTTGAATTTGAGATTCTGTTTCTGCAACGCTGCATTTTTGATGCATGGGTACCTACCTAGATTTTGTTTTACCCTAAAATTTTATTTTCGATACCGGATCAGTGACGGAAAACTGGAATCTCTGAAACTGGAATTGGAACTGAAATAGATAATGAGAACTGAAATCTGAAAACTGGAACTAGAACTAAAATAAATTTCAGTTTTATACCAGTTCCAGAATTTTTTTTGCAAATTGCAATTTTTTTCTTTTTTAAAATAGAATTTTTACTCTATTAAAATCATCTTCTCTTACATTAGTTACATTATACCTTACTCATCAAATTTTTTTCGAAAAATTCAAGGTTTTTTCAACAAATTTCCAAACGGAGTAAAAACAGAAAAAATTCAAGTTTTTAAAAATTTGACGTGAAAAATTAGAAAATTTAGATGCATATTCAATTAAAATTTTTTTACTAAAAATTGAAAACAAAAACGACCTCAAACCCACCTTGAAAATTTATATAAAAAAGTGAATACTTAAAGAAAAAATGTGTTATGAATTTGAAAATTCCATCCAATTAAAAACATCCTCGCACACATTCTTCAAATTTCAATTTTTTCATTGAATAATTCTATTATTCAGGACTCAGGAAGTCAGGACCAGGACACCAGGAGTCATAAAATTTTTTTCAGTTTTTTTTTTTTTTTCAGAAATCTTTTGTGTTGAGCTTGGATGAATGAAAAATGAAAAAATTGGGCTTCAAAAAGAAAACGGATTCAATTTTTGCAGAAAATTTTGGATTCTTTTTTTCATCTCTCAAAATTAAAAAAATTAGAACTTTGGTACTGGTACTGGAATTGAAAACTGGAACTAGAAAATATTGAGAACTGGAACTGGAATTGGAAATTTAAAATTTTGGAAACTGGGAACTGGAACTGCCGAACTGGAATTAATATCATTTCAGGGTGCATTTTTAGGCGTCGAAAAAAGTTACTCCCTTCCCCGCCGATCCCAAATACTTCTGAAAAAAAAAAACAGAAAGAGAATTTTAAAAAATTGTTCAACACTCACGTCAGCCCTTTTTGTGCCCTCCCCCAAAGATTATGACGACGTCACTGCTGATTCATCGAGTGTGTGTGTACTGCTACTGTATTTCTGAATTCAAAGATTTCTAAACTAATTCTAATTTTGAAAAAATTTCGAAAGACGCGGCATTTTCAACTTGCGCATGCGCAGTTGTCTCGTTTTCGTTATCATAATCAACAACAATCGTCGCTTATCTTGTTATCTTCAGTCTTCACTGCTCACTACTTCTCGTTCTTCACTCTTCAGGGATAAATTTTTTTGAGTGTTTAGTGTTTACAATTACAATGGTTTCTTTACAATCGTCGATCGTCGTCTTCGTGTTTATCGAATTCATTTTTCGTCGCTGGTCGCATCAAAAGTGAATTACATTTTGGTAATTACACAAATTGTCCTAACTACCACGCTAATTAATAACTGGTCCAGACGTCGAAATTGGTGCACGTGGAGCCGCAGAATGCATCGTTTTCATTTTAAATATTGGTTTAGAAATACGTTCATGACATGACGTCTGCATTAGTTCACGGAATATTCTATCTTCGTAATATTCACCAAAGAGAAGTGTTAACGTAAAACCACAAGTAACACTTGTTGCAGTAAGCCTTTTCGTGGCAGTGTTTGGTGTTTTGTTTCCTGTTTCGGACTTCCTTTCGGTATTCGGCATGTTCTCTTATAATCGTAATCATATTTCGGTGAATTTTAATTCGTGTGCTGTTTCCTTTCGTATATTTCACTGTTGAACAAGTTATGGGTTTTGTGATTTCGTTACAGGTTCGAAAAAAAAAACGTGACCATCAACTATTTGTTTATCGTATCTTTAGCTGTTTAGCTTCAAAGTTATCTATGAATAATGTGGTAGATTAAACCCAATGAGAAACTCTGGGTATACTTTAGTTATAAATTAATATATACCAACGATAGTTTATCTAACGTTGAAAAATGTTTACAGTCAAAAATGGCGTACGAAGTTGAAGCGGAATAGAATAAATTTGAAAGTATTCATACATCGGTACAGCTCGAGCTCGCCTTCATCTCCCAGAGTAACAATCAATCACACAGCAACGGATCGACTCGCCGGATAAAGTAAATAGCCAAAGTTTATAACAAAATGTTGCAAACTGTCGTTAGATTGCCATTTAGCAGCAGCAAATGATCGGCGAATCCGCCAAATACGATGAGCAACTTCGTTAACAGAAATGACGAACGGCTTTCGATGAATGTTTCCAGACCTGTTCGCCGAATCGAGAAAAAATAATTAAAGCTACGCCGCAGACCGCGTTCGGGTAATTGGAAAAGCAGAAGGAGAAAAATAAAGCCATTGTGGATGAAAATCTTGTAAGGAAATGGACGATTTAGGTTCGGGCGATGGAAACTGGGACGAAGGCAGCGTCGGTACGAAGAATACCTGCAACTGTTTGAGACTGCGTCGTTATTGACGAGCCACCCGGTGATTGCGTGTTACGGCGGTTTACACTCGAAAAGGTACGGTAGTTCGCGATAAGGCTGCTAACGACGTTGTGGTGCGTCATGTTTGTGTACGGTTTTCGCGCGTTTTTCGAAATTCTTTTCGACGTCGCGGATACGTTCTAGATTACTTATCTGGGATGCGGTATATTTTCTTCTTGGTCGCGTTCGTTGTCTTCCTCAGTTCGATAAAATGTGCCGACGAAGCATCGAAGACAGATAGCTCGACACCGGTGAAATGCGTAGAGGGTTTAGTGCTACCTGTTTGGTACCCTCAAGATAATCTGTCAACATGGGTGCGTGTATTTCGTGGCACCCTTTACTTCCTATCCCTTATTTATATGTTCTTGGGCGTATCAATCGTATCTGATCGGTTTATGGGTGCCATCGAAGTGATCACGTCCCAAGAACGAGAAGTAGTCATACGTAAGAAAGGATCATCTTGTGGTAAAAAGATCAAGGTACGAGTATGGAACGAGACAGTAGCCAATCTGACCCTAATGGCGTTAGGTTCTTCAGCTCCGGAAATCCTCCTATCGGTTATCGAAATAGCCGGAAAGAATTTCGAAGCCGGCGAACTCGGTCCGGGCACCATCGTTGGCTCAGCCGCGTACAATTTATTCGTTATCATCGCCCTGTGCATATTCGTCATACCGGATGGCGAAGTTCGTAGGATCAAACATCTGAGTGTATTTTTCGTCACCTCGGCTTGGTCGGTATTCGCGTACATTTGGTTATACATGATCCTAGCAGTGATCTCCGAAGGCGTCGTAGAATGCTGGGAAGCCTTCCTAACCTTCATGTTCTTCCCAGCTACCGTACTCACCGCCTACATCGCCGATCGCAAGCTGAAGCTGCAGAAATTCAAGAAATTTCGCCTGAATCGTAACCGAGTCATCGTTGCTGCCGAAAGTGGCGATATCGAGACCGAAAAAGAAATCGAAGACGAGATCCTCGAAGAAAGCAGCATCACTGATCCTCACCACTTCGCCATTATCCTCAGAGATTTGAAAAAACGTCATTCGAACGCTACTCCTACCGAATTAGAGGCGCTAGCTTCCGAAGAGCTATCCAAACGGACTCATAAAAGCAAAGCGTTCTACAGACTGACTGCCAACAAACTGGCCGGCAGCGTTGCTCAAACTACTCATCCTAGAAGAGACACCCAACCCAAAGAACCGGCCGGAAGAGTTTTCAAGGGTACCAGAATCTTTCTCAATCCGGATTACTATTCTGTGCTCGAAAACGTCGGCGAATTCGAAGTAACCGTTTCCAGAGAAGGAGATTTATCCCAAAATATAACAGTTTTCTACACTACCGAAGATGGTACCGCCATCGCTGGCTCTGATTATATCGGAGCAACCGGTACTATTGTTTTTTCACCCAACGAGAAACAAAAAACCATTAAATTAAAGGTGATCGATGACGATATATTCGAAGAAGACGAACATTTCTATCTGCACATAACCAAAGCTGTTGTCACCTCGCCCAACGGCGACATCGGTAGCTATAAAAATGAACCAGTCATTCTGGAGCAGTGCACCGCCACCATTGTAATTTTGGACGACGACCACTGCGGTGTATTTGGATTCGCCTCGGAATCTGTCCAAATTTCCGAAAACGTCGGCGTATATAAATTGGAAGTGGTGAGGAGTAGCGGAGCAAGGGGACGAGTCAGTGTCAACTACAGCACCCTCGAGGGAACGGCCAAATACGACAGGCATTTTACCAAGATCGAAGGAACCTTGATTTTCGAAAACAACGAAGCGAGGTAAGAATTTTCGCCACAGATTTACCTAACACGTCAGCCTATTTTTTTAATCTAAGCGAAAAAATTCCTAGCCGGATGTTCGGCTCCGGTGCCGAATTAATATAGCAAAAAAACATTCCGGGTAATGCGAGTGGAATTAAATTCTCTGGAGACGCACTTTGTACATTTAAGCTCGCAGCTAGCATCGTTTTAAGCACTTTCTATTTACACTTCCATTTTTTTTGCCTGTTCGCTTCCCCCATATTCGAGCGCCGTTAAACGCTACGTGTTTAACAAGCTGCATTACAATGCTTATACCCGGTGAATAGGCAGTACATTTGAAGAAGATAATGGTCTGTTGTAAGACTTTATTGTACCGTCTTGCTAAGATACCCGGGATACGTACGCTACGCAGCTAAGCATTTCCTAATACGTATGAAATTTAATCCTTCCCTAATGATGGAGTAAATTTCACCGCGAACGCCGCAAAAAATTGTTCAATTGATCATTATACAAGTTTCCAAGACGATTAAAACCTAATTGAAGGGCTTTTACTGGCGTTATACTAAAACTGGATTTTATATAGCCATCTACTTAGACGCGGATAAAAGAGAAAATCTCTAGTTTTTAACAATTTTTTTCTCGTTTTATCGGCACTTACCTTGCTATTTTTAATTTTTCCTTGGGCTGGGCCTAGCCATCGTAAAAATATGTATAGGTAGACATTTGAACGTTGCTAATTATACGCGGAAGTCCATTATCGGTGCTTGAATTTTCAATTCAATCCCACGAGGCGAATAACTTTTAGGGCGAACGATTTATTTTCTTTCTTGGGTCTCGTGCATGATAAAAATTAGAGCTATAACGAAAACGAGTCGTTTTTCGCCATTCTTTACCCGTCGTAAAAGTATTTAAATGTTCAATTATGAAATTTCCGTATTGCGGACTTTTTGTTTAGCGAAATAAAAATTCGTGAAGTTTTTTTTTTCCATGGAATATCGTGAAAGGAAATTTTATTCGCTGCCGGCTTCGAAGAGTTGAACAACTTTTTTCGTGGGTGGAGTTTCGTGTTTGAATGAATTTTTTTGTGTTTCTTTAGAGTTTTTTTTATTGCTCGAGTTAGGGTAGGATGGATTTGAATTTTCCGAAGAGTTCGGTTTTATTCAATTGTGAAATGGTGATGAGCAGGGTTTGAAATTTTGAGAATTGGTGATTTTTATTTGTACAATAACGGATCCATAAAAAGATACTTTGAATTTGAATGCGAAATTGGTAAAGTAGGTCGTAGAAAAAAATTGAGTTTTTTAAGCGTAAAGAAAGTGTATTTAGGGGTTCTCAAATTGGTATAATTATCAGAAAAAATACCCAACTTTTATTATTCACTTTCCAATCCATTGACCTTGGAAGAAGATAACATGCATTATTATTTCCTTTAGAGAAATTATAGAAATGCTTTGATTGTGAAAAAGAAGGATTTTCGGTATCTTATCAATGAATTGCTCAGTCAATTTCGTAATTTTCTCGAAAGTGAACTTGAATTAGAAAAAAATTTTGATGAAATTGTTTCAAAAAAAAAAAAAATTATGGCAAAACTACCAACAGTATTGCAACCTACTTAATTAGCAGTTTCCGTCAAAATTACGTAGCTTGTAATTTTACTGCAAAAAAGGTTGAAAATTAATTTTCAGCTTACTTTAGCAATTTTTTGCTTCATTTTTTATTTTTTTTTTATTTGTTCCTGTATGAAAAAATTTGAGGAATTGCAAAATTAAAAATTCAGGCTCCTGCCAGTTTTCAAAAAAAAAAAAAAAAAAAAACTAGAGCGGTGCAACCATACGCCCTGCTCCCCTCTCGGTCATTGAGCTAGGGTGCAATAAATCAGTCATTTTAGGTACTCAAAATTTGAAAATTTGTCGTTAACAAGGAAAGTTTCTCAACTGGAGCTAAAATTTCGAACTGAAACTACACTTAATACTTCGAAAGTATGTATACCTCATTTTTAAGAAAACTCCAAAATTTCAGGATACATCGAAAGTCTATTTGTACGTCATTTAAAAAAATAACCAAAATTTCAATACTAATGTTTTTTCTCAAATTTTGGCGGATTTTTGAAAATAATTTCAAACTTACCTCATGCCTCATCCTGCAAAATATCAGAATTTTTAACGATCAAATTAAGTAAGTTAAAAAGCTTTTTGACTCTATAATCAAACTTTTTTCAAAATTATAAAAAATTTCTTGCATTTGTTCATAAAAATTCAATTTAAGAGTTCGTCACTGCGATTTTTTTAAAAAATCATATTTGTTTGAATTTTTAATTTAGGAGCTCATCGTCAAGTTTTTTTCAATCATTTTTGTTTGATGTTTTTTTGGGGAGGAGGGAGGGGGAGAGACTAGAAAAAATTTTTGCAAACAGATCAATCTAAGTTGAGCTTTTTGCTCAACAATTTTCTCGGACATTCTGATTATATGAAAAGTATAGTTGTTTATCTATACAACGAAAAAAGTTGAAATTTGTCAAGAATTTCACCATTTCTTAAATTTTTCGAATCGATTGGAAAATGTTTCGAGACGTTTCGAGAGTGTCAAGAAAATTTTGGAATTTTCCAGTGTGGAAGAAAAGCTCGTAAAAATTATTTCATATGAACTTTAGTATTTTCCTCACTACCCGTACCCACTCCCGCATTTCAAACCAGTGAAAAGTCACTGAAAAAAGTTAGAATTGCTGTACAGGAAAAATCAGTAAAACTCCTTGGTTTTCAGCGAATTTTTACTGATTTTTTTGAAGAATTTTGTTGATTTTTCATCGAAAATTCAGATTATTTTAATGTATTTTTAGTGAATTTTCAGTGTTTTTCCAGCAATTTTTTGAAATTTTTTCACCAATTTATTACTTGCTGCAATTCCGACTGCTTTCTTGTGATTTTTTGATAATTTTCACCGATTATATGAGAGAGCAGTAGAGCTTAGGTCTATTGGTGAACTGTTTAATTCAAAATTTGTATCTTGCAAGTTCAAATCAATATTTTTTTGACAGGAAATTTTTCTAGAAAAAAATTATTTTTTCGATCAAATACGATGTCATAAAAACAGCTGTCTGCGATTGGCTTTGAAGTTTATTGGTCCTTTTTTGTAAACTTTTTTTCCAGTTCTGAAAAATATCGAAATTTTCGGGCGGCTGTGAAATGTCTTGAAACCAATTTCAATCAATTCCAGACGTCGAAAATTATGGATATAGGTACGAACTCTTGACTTTTTCCATTTACTTGATCTTATTTCGCAGGGTAAAATGAAACAATTTTTAAAAATTTAAAAATTTGAAAATTCTCTATAATTTTTGAAAATTTCAAAATTCTCTGTAATTTTTGAAAATTTCAAAATTCTCTGTAATTTTTGAAAATTTCAAAATTCTCTGTAATTTTTGAAAATTTCAAAATTCTCTGTAATTTTTGAAAATTTAAAAATTCACCAAGTATTTTTAAAAATTTAAAAATTCACTATAACTTTTAAAAATTTACGATAATTCAAAAAATGAATTTTACTCCTTGAAATTCTGTACTATGTGACCCTGTCGGAAAGAAAGGACGTTGTGTAAGAAAAATCGATGTCTCATTTTTTTTTCACGGTTTTGATCCAAATGACACCAAATCTGGACCAAACACATTGAAATAAAGACATTGATCTCTTTTACACGGGGTCCCTTTTTTCCTGCGGGGTCACATTTGGGTGTTATTTTATATTGAAATACCTTCCCTGTAAATAACAGTAAATTTCACCAAAATTTGCAACTGTCACTAAAATATTATTATTTTCAATTTTTCTGAAACTCGGTATTTTTTTTTCAATAATCCGAGAGATCCTTATCCTTCTCAAATAGAACATCAGGATTTTATTTTTTTAGCTGTTGAAAAATTAATTCTCCAGCTAAGGCATTTTGCCAATGCTCTCTCCTTGTTAGTCCATAAAAAAGTCTTCCATGTTTAATTACGATGAAAAATGGAAAATTCATCTCATAGATTTTTATGGAACCACTTTCAAAAGTTCTCTTCGCCTATTCAATCGACAAACCGACCATTTCCCCCCATTTCAACTCTTCGCATCTCTGATTACGCAACGTGCTCAGAAACTCTATCGAGAAAATTAACATACCCGACGAAATAAGCGGGCAGAAAAAGAGGATCAAAACGACTCGAACTTCTCGAATACTTTGGAAAAGATTCCGATGCTAATGCAACTTACATGTTAGCTGCACGACGCGAGGCAACGTAGGTATAAAGCTCTTACAAGATAAAGTTGAAAAGTGAGTTATAAACGATGAAATAAAAATATAAAAACACTCTACGGTAACTCGAGTAGGTATAGAGGTATCAGCCTTAATATTTTGTTCAGCTTTGGACAACCGTGTGGGAGCAAGGTGGCAATTTTTTTCAACGGCTTAGTGTTAAAAACTTGCCAGTCATAGGCTGGGTTATAGAAATGGCCGTTTTAAAAAAAAAGTTTTACCAGAAAGATTGTAACGATTCTAATATTATATAAGATCGAAGCGACGTAGTCGTCCGAGTATAATATTTGCCTTTCGTTATCTTCCCTTATTTCTTTTATCCTGTCTCAATCAATCTTCGGATTAATTTCGCAGTTGGTTGGTCATCTTATGGTGGGATCATCTTGGCAGGAATTTTTCTCCTTTAACGGGTCATTTATGGAGTTTCGTCAAATTACGTAGGTACCTCGGATCGAAAGCGAAAACGAAATTCTTCGAATAAGTTTGGGAATTGTTTGGCCGAAAAATGTCGCGTATGTAGCTATCTCCGACGGTATCTCGGCGAATGAGACTAAATATCCATAAATTTTTATAACAACGTATTTATCTTGCATTGTAACGAGTGACTTTATCCGGTTGCAAATACGGTGAGAAAAACTTTCCAAACAAAAGTTTCCAAGTATCTATCGCGTAACTTTTTTTCCACCTCGTACGCTCGCTCGTTTCATCGTGGCCCTTTTCCTTCCCTTTTTTTTGCCCCTTTCGACTCGTAAATTGTGTAAATGGCGAGGTATTTGTACTCGGGTACTTTGTCGGCAGTTGTTATTGCTTTGGCGAAATAAAAAAAAAGTATCGTTTAACTGACGCTATTATTCAACGCGTTTAACTTATCGACAATAGGAGTAATTTTCTCATCGTGGTTTTTTTTCTAATCACCGTGCTTCGTGGTGTTTTCATCCTTAGACGAGCTACGAGTATCATTTTTATACTTTTGTGGCGAAGTCTTTTCTATCTCGAGATGATTGTGCGATGGAAAGACGAGGGACGTAAAAACGTTACCAGCAGATTCGGTGTGCGAGATTTGAACTTGGTGCAAGTTTCGTTTCAGCCAAGATTTTAGTATAAGCGCGTTAGAAGGTGATAAGTTATGTAATTCTGTTTTTGCCAACTTTGCTTTGCCGGCGTATACTATAAAAGCAGTCGCGCAAAAGTTGTTACTTACGCGAGTTATAAATATGGCGTGTTCATTGTACGTACGTGTACTTTGTCGGTGGTATTGCGATGTTTATGCGAGACGAGAAATGAAAACTGAAAAAGCTCGCAGATGATATTTTTAAAAGAAGCCGAACCTTACTTTACCCCCCAAACTCGTCAAGTGAACGAGCTATAGGTGAGCTGCGTGTAGTCTAAACCCATCAAGCCTACATCGTTTCAAAAGGTTTTTTATAACGTGTTGAATTCGCTGCGGCCAATTGTCATGTACAGAAAAGCGGTTTCAAATTGGTGAAAAATCAATTTACCTATATCGAACGTTATAAAACGTCGAATGGGGTTTCGCATCGTATATGTACTTATTGTACGTGGTGAGGCTGATGTCGAGCTGCGAATTGTACATTATATAATCATTTTCCCATTTTGTTGTGTGTAGGTTAGTTCGACGTTGTGTGATGGGGAATTCTTTCGGGTGCTGATTTTGTATTCATTGTTGCCTAAAAGTTCGGTGTAATTAAAGTAAGATTTAGGACAATTTGGTGCGTTGTTCGGGATTGGCGAAAATTTGAGTAATTTGATGATAATTGGTGATGGTGTGCAGTGGTGGGGTAGGAAACGTGTGTGGATGGATTGGTGGGTATTTGAAAGCCTTTGTTTGGATGTAATGAGATGGTTGGAGTGTTTTTCTTTGTCTGGAGCTGAATTCAAAGCTGAGTCGACTGTAAGACCCTTTAAATTTGGTAACAGCCTTCCATATTATTATGAGTGAATCTGGCGTGATAAAATCTGATTTTTTCTGTGTTGAAAATTGCAATTTTCTATTTCACAAAGATCCAAAGTTGGGTATATCAAATCAATTTTTTTTTTCAAAATTATCTGGAAAAATTGATGAATTTTTCCTGCAATTCTAAAGATAGGCAATTATTATTGATTAGATTCAAAACTGGTAGCTTATGTTGGAATTGAATGAAAAAGCCAAAAGATAAAGCTGAACTTTTGGCTTTTAGCCGGTGATGAAAAATATTAAAGCTGAAGCTTTTGGCTTTTGACTGGTGATAAAAAATATTAAAGCTGAAGCTTTTGGCTTTTGGAAATTATAAAACGGATAAAGCTGGCTTTTGGCTGGTGGAAAAATACGTCTTTTTTGGCTTTTGGCTTTAGCTTTCGGCTTTTGGCTTTTAAAGAGCTTTTTTCGTGTTTTTTCGCTAGAAAATTCTCAACTTTCACAGTAAGTTTCAATTTTAGCCAGTGTAACAAACGTGAGCCTGTTTTACGAATTCCAGTAGGCTAGTGTGTTGGTGAGCGATATTTTTTTCCAAGTCCACGTGTTTTTCCTGTGAATTGGTCAAAAATTTCTACTCTATTTTTTTCGACTTCAAAATTTTTTTGACGAGGTCTAAATTATTTCCTCAATTTTTTTCGACTTCAAAATTTTTTTTGACGAGGTTTAAATTCTTTTCCGAACTTCGAAATTTTTTGTCAGGTTACAATTTTTTAACAAGATGTTTTCAACGTCACGGCGAATTTGTAAAACAATCCCAGGTCAATTCTTCAAGTCGAAAATTTTTCCCAGCCAATTTTTTCTTTATTTTTTCAATTTCAAATATTTTTACAGCAGATGTGTTGAAGTTCAAAAATATGTTGGGAGAAAAATGAAAAAACTTTAATTACCTTCAAATTTTTATTTTGTAAAAATTATTTGAAATTTAAAAAAAAAAAAATGAAAAAAATGGCTGGGAAAATTTTTTGACTTGAAGAATTGACCTGAGCTTGTTTTACAAATTTGACATGACGTTAATTGTGAAGTCGGAAATAAAATAGAGGAAAAAATTTAGACCTCGTCACAAGAAAAACGTGTGGACTTGGAAAAAAAATCGCTCACCGATCTGCTGGAATCCGTAAAACAGGCTTACTTGTAAAACAATACCGTATCTATTAAAAAAACAAAAACGACAAAAGCAAGGTACGAAAAATAAATTTTAATTCAAGTAGGATAGGAAGTGGAATAACGTTCAATTTTTGAAAAGCCATTAGAAAAGCCAAAAAAATAAGGCTTTTGGCTAGCTTTTAGCTGCTGAATTATAAAGCTGAGGCTTTTGGCTGGCTGCCAGTCTCTGATCATCAGGTTGAAATCTTTTGGTCGTGCTGATATGTTCAAATAAAATACTTTTTTGAAAAATACCATCATTATCAACCTCGAAAAAATGTTATCAAAATTTTTTACAAAATGTCAATGCATTTTAATAAAAAATATTCAATTTTTTTCATTATTTTTCCAATTTTTTAATGTTTTTATTTCAATTTTCTTTAAAACATACCTTACCTTTTTTTTTTGTAAAATTACGTGGTACATATTTCCTTGGGAATGAGGGAGAAATCACAAGAGATAGATAAAATTCGTATTTTGCAATGAACCTTGAAATCACCACTACTCGGTCAAGGTAGATGACTCGTTTTGATATCTAAGGTTTTAGGATCGTCTTGGTGATATACAAATTTGGCCACCTCACATAGTTTAAGGTATTGGACAGCTCAGAGTCGAAAATAAAATTTAATTTAGAAACTTGTGCATAATCTGATGATACGCAAGGAAGAATACGTTATGACCTTCGGCTAGCATCGGTTTGATCAATTTTAATATTTTAAATGGGGTGACTTTGAATTTTCAAAAAATCAACTGAATTTGAAAAATTGATTCTGATGTCACCTAAAATGTTGAATACAACAGCGTAGCTGGACATCCTAGAAGAAAAAATTCAAAAATTTTCTGAATTTTTACAGATTTTTGAGAAAATTTTCTCCTATTCTTCTTCCAGCAAGCTGAGTTGATTTCATGAATTTTTCGAGTTTTCAGTCATCAAAATTTTTATAAATTTATCTGCACTTCCAGTGAGGAACGAATGGGGAAAATTCTTTCTCAAAAATTTGTGGAAATTCGAAAAACATAATTAGGTATATTGATTTAGTATCATACTTTTTGAATGGTTTTCGTCGTTGATATAGCGACTTTATTTATAGGTACCCGAGTGAAGCGAAGACAAAGCTTAAAAAAAATTGAATGTGTTATGTTCAAAAAAGTCATTTTTGAAAGAGTATTGAGGTGGAGGGTGTCCCAAAATTACACCTCCCTCGTATTTACGTAATCGCTTGGATATGAGATAATTTCATAAGTAAATTATGTTTAGATTTATTTTTGACTCGATTCATAATTTTACTTCAGTCTGGTTAATCCATTTTTGAAAAAAGGGTAAAAAAAACTTGACGAACTCAGATATGATTGTAAAAAAATTTTCCTTAATGAATTTTTAATTTTTTTTTTTTTGAATTTTTAAAGGTCTCAAGTAGGTATGTGTCTGCTTTATTTGGAATAATAACACTTGTTTTTTTTTTATTGAATAAAGACATTATTTCTCATCAATAGATGGCGGGAGGGGGTGTTTTTTCAATACTCAGTCAGTAAATTATTCTTTTTACTACAAAATTGAGATTCAATCAGCTGCTGTAATCTCAATTTTTCAAGAATGGTTCTGAAGATCTGGATCTGGATATGAAGTTGGAGCAGTATTTTTAAGTGTACAAAACAATGGGGGAAAATTTGAAAGTTTTTTTTTTTATCATTTTGAATGAAAGGGGAGAGGAAGGGAAGTATTAGGTATTTTTCCAGCTTTAAATTTCGTTTTCATTAAAATGCAGGAGAAGCTTTAAAAAATTAATGAATTTTGATATCAATGGCTTTTTACAAATTTTATTGTATTATTTTTATAATTTTTCATTGAAACGACAAATTTTAAGGTTTCTTTGAAAACACTATAGTAGTTGAAAATTTAAATGCAGAGAAAAAAATATGAAAATGGAGAGGTATAATTGAAATCAGAAGTATGTACATTCTTTGGAGACCATTTCAATTTTGGAGAAAATACAAATATTGTTTTTTTTTTCGGGTGGGGGGACATCAAGTTTCAAGTGATCATTTCTTTTGTGGGAGGGGGTTAGTTCCAATTTTAGAGGCATACAAAAGAATATGAATATTGAGAAACGAAATCTATTTTTTGAGGCTTTGTAACCTTTTTTAATTGCAGGTATATAAATAATCCAGGCAGTTATTTTCAAAAGAAAAGTTCCAATATTTTATTTTCCCTTCTTTTCTACGAGGAATTTCTATTCAATGGATACTCCTCAATAATATACTGTCGTTTGGGGTTATTTTTCTTTCAACCTTTGAGAGAGGGGGGATGCCATGAGGAAAATAGAAAAATGCGATATGGGTATGAAATTCTAGAATTTTTCAGTCGAGAATTTCGAATTTGAGGATATATTTTGTCCTGTAGTCTTTCATAGGACGAGCTAACATCAAATATTGAAAATGATGAAAAAATTGATGCGTTCAGTTGGCATTTTTTAATGGCTACCTAAATGGTTAAATATTGAAAAAAAAAATGCTTTTCGGGCGAAGAATTGTTAGGCATCGTTTTACCCAAACTTCAATTCATAATTTCATGTGATTGATTTTTCGGTCCAGAGAGGCCTTAGAAACTTTGACTTATTCGGTCCCCTGCGCAACGCTGAAAAATTCAAAAATTTTCAAGTGACCCCGAAACGTCTCTAAATCACTTCCAAGTTTCAATCGATTCGGCTAGGCAAAAATAAGGCATACACCAAATTTCAGCTTTTTTTGTTGATTAGATCTGTTGGTAGTTTTGAGATTTCAAAAATTCGTCAAAATCCAAGAAATGAATTTTGGCCCCTGAAATTTTGAATATAGGATTTTTAATGGTGTACTTTCGATTGTTTAAAATTTGGGCTCAAAATTTCACTTTGAGTTGCGATGCCCTCGTAATAAAAGTGCGTGAGAATTCAATTTTTTTGAAAGCATCTATTATTTTTATTTTCTTTTTTTCCTATGAAAAATTTCCAAAACTTGACAATTCTCGATTTCTGTAGGAAAAATAAGAAGAAAAAATTCAATGTTCGAAAAACACTGAGCCCGTCTGGCACAATGTAGTAACCATGATAACTATGAACGCCTTTAGAAAAATCCGACAACTATTCGTACACCAATGTAAATACAGTTGCCTAATTGCATCCATTCGTGTACATTTTCCTATCGATACAATACGTACTTGAATCGAAAGTAAAATAGGAAACATCGTTTCGAGTATTTCAAAGCTAGATATTCTCAATTCAGAAAGAAATCGTCCAACATTTGACATTAGGTAGATACTACATAGGTACTCGTATCGAATAAATATTTGAATTGAAGAAGAAGAAAAAAAAGAGAAAAAATATGAAAACTAAGGAAAGAAATGAAAACCGCAAAAACATATCGTATTAACAAAAACACACTTAAGAGTCAACTTGCAACTTCGCCATTTTGAAAATACCGTACACGTTACACGTACACTTACTACATATAAGAGCATATAGCAGCATACACACGCAGACAATAAATCTGCATGATAAAGCCCTTTCTCGCAATAATACTTGCAAAAATAATTCAACAGACGCGTGGCGTGCGTGCTTATATTTAAACATAAAATTTAACATCGCTCGGTTGTGTACTGTGTAGCATCTTCCTCGAAGAAAAACTTTTTCGGAGCGGTATTGAATGAGCGAACGGATCCGTCGTGTATTTGCCTATTTCGCGGCAGCTTCGTTTTCGTTTAATGGCTGCGAAAATTTCAGATCTGCGAATGAATGCGGAGAGAACGCGAACGGCGCGTTTTACGTCGAGTTTGTCCTTTTCAACACGTTCGCGTGTTATTTTCGCCAACAATAAGGGTATATTTTTTTGATACGAAACAGCAACGAAAACGAAAAATTGTCCATTAACTAAACTTCGTACTATATGTAGGGGTATTTTTTTATTTTCATGTAAAAAATGGGAAATGAAAACGAGAAAAATGAAATGTTCTGATGCGGATGGTGGCGTAAAATTCGCGCATTTTATTCATCGGGGGAAAATATGCGTCAATTAGTTAAATGGAACTACACGACAATTCATTTAAAGTCTTTAACACTTGATACGAACACAACGAGGAAAAAAACCCCTCATAGTTGCGAACCAAACTCGCTAAATAAATCACCTCGAATTAGGCAATTCGTATAATTTTTAATAATTCACCATTTAATTAACCGAAACAACAGGCGTCGTGTATTTTCGAACATAATTAAACTTCTTTTACGAAAAGAATCCCAACAATTTCACAGACACCTTTTTACTCGTCAAATAGGAAAAAAAAACTCCAAACGTTGTACGAGCTGTTAATTTCGCTCAATTTGGCCATAGCACGTTGTTGAACGTGAAACGAAAAAAGGCCTGTTTTTATTTTTCTCTCGCGCTAAACGAGCAGCTAAAAGAGCTTTCAAAATAACACCTCGACGCGTCCTATTAAAAAAAGAAACTTCAACATACTGCCTACAAAAAGTTACCTCGCATCAAAGGAGATCACAGGTTCACATATATATGCGGTGTGGTTTCGGCAACGCTGTAAACGAAAGCGAAAAGCAGCTATTTGCGCCTTTAATAATTATTTTCTCAGACGAAAATGATAAAAAGACGTGAAAGTGGTTTCCGGAGTGAATGAGAGTAGAGCTTTAAATATGCGGATAGAGATTTTCAGTTGGGACGAATTTTCTAAGCCTTAAAACCAAACGAACGGAAAATCGAGCATTTTTCCAACCGAGCTGATTTTAAAGACCGGAATCCTGGTAATATCTGTAGAGAAGGCCGAAATTCGAGAATTTTTCGAGTTTAGTTGTTTAAAATGTTGTTTCGTTTGTTCGATTTTGATGCTTAGGCGAAATTTTATAATGAAAAAATTTGATAGGGTTTACGAAAAGTTGAGAATTCATTTGCTCGGTTTAATTTATTTTTTAAAAGTTGGCCCATATTATTGTGAGATCATGGTCCATCAGTTTCGAAGTTGGATCAAATTATCTTGGAAAAACGAAATTATTTACTCCATTAATTTCTTTTATTGTGATTTTTCGAAAGTATTTTTTCTTCTTTTCATCTGAAGATTCGCAATCCATCAAATAGCTTAATTTCTTTGAAGTTTGAAATTATTTTGAAATTTTATAATTTCAAATTATATGTAGGTAGAGTACCCACTTGAGTAACAAATAAAAAATTTTAGGATTGAAAATCCCAAATCATGTCTAGAAATTTATTTTTAATCTTAGCCAACCAATATTTTTTCAAAATTGAAAAAGTCTCCGAAATAATTTTTTTGGGAAAAAACAGTTTTAGAAAATTTTATCAAAGTTTCTGGATTAAAAGGGTGTTTATTGGATGGAAAAGATGACTAGATCATGAAGGATTTTATGTTTGTGTACGTAGAAATACTTATTTGAAAAGTTATTTCAGGGATGTGGAAGCGAAGCTACTCAAACAGCTCAATTGGTGACTTCAGTCAAACTAAAAAATTGTAGAAAAAGTTGATTTTTTAAAAAATTAAAAAATTGAAATTTTTTAGAAAATTGAAATTTTTTAGAAAATTGAAAATTTTTAGAAAATTGAAAATTTTTTGAAAATTGAAAATTTTTAGAAAATTGAAAATTTTTAGAAAATTAAAAATTTTTAGAAAATTGAAAATTTTTGTTGGAAAATCGATATTTAGTTTTTGAATTAGCGGCGACTTTTAATTGTAAAATTATGACACGAAGTCGTTTGATTTACTTTTCGGCATTAGTCGAATTAAAAAGGCGAAATTGTTGGAAATAAGCTCATATAAGAGCATAATAAAACGCAATCGTAAAATAATGAGTTTAATTACTCTACAATTTAAAATAATGGTCCGGTGACCAATTTCAACGAAGTTCCGAAACCATAGATAACATACTTATAATATACTTAAATAGATGGGCATCTCCAATGGTTTTCTGAAAACTTGTTTTTGTTCAGCTGTCTGTGGCTCCTTGGTGGCCATTAGTGTGTGGATGTTAGTTCGTCCCTCAGTCGCCGAACTAATCTAGCGCCACTGTTGGGCCTCTTTTTTTTTTTTTTTTTTTTTTTAGTATTGAGATTGAAAGTTATGAAAGTTGATTTTATTGTGCTTCATTTTGTCTGAAACTCGACAGATATGTCAGTGCTAATTTGCAAAGCTTCAAAAGTTTACGATTTTCGTAAATTCATGCTCAATGTGTTGAAAATTTCCCAAGCCAGTTACACCAAGTAACTTACTTGGTGTAACTGGCTTGGGAAATTTTCAACACATTGAGCGTGAATTTACAAAAATCGTAAACTTTTGAAGCTTTGCAAATTAGCACTGACATATCTGTCGAGTTTCAGACAAAATGAAGCACAATAAAATCAACTTTCATAACTTTTCTACAAGTTTCCAAATTGCGTAGTTTCGAACATAGATAACATACTTGTTCATGTTCATTTGTGTTTGAGTTTGAATTTTGAATTCGGCAACCACCGATATTTAAAACAATCAAAACTATTAAAAATATTGATATTAGCGCTGTTGTCGGCTGAGGGACAAACTAATATCGTGGAGCGGTCATGCCGGGCCATGCCAGGCTTTCTCAAAAACAAGTTTTGAACATTATAGTGTAAGATCACCCCCCATGTCCGAAACGTAATGAAAATATCAAGAAAGTGTCTTGAGATTTCGCGAATGTAAACAAATTTTCGGCCGTAGCCAGCTATATCTACCTAAGTCGCGATATAATCTTAAATAGATAAACGTAGCCGAGTATAAGTGGAATTAGGGAAGGCGCGAGAATTTACGATATCCACAACAATTTTTAAAAAATTGAAAATTTCTAGAAAATTGAAAATTTCTAGAAAATTGAAAATTTTTAGAAAATTGAAAATTTTTAGAAAATTGAAAATTTTTAGGAAATTGAAAATTTTTTAGAAAATTAAAAATCTTTAGAAAATTAAAAACTTTTAGAAAATTAAAAATCTTTAGAAAATTAAAAATCTTTAGAAAATTAAAAATCTTTAGAAAATTAAAATTTTTTAGAAAATTAAAAATTTTTAGAAAATTAAAAATTTTTAGAAAATTAAAAATTTTTAGGAAAGCTAAAATTTTTAGAAAATTGAGAATTTTTGCAAATTATTTTTTAAATAAATGAGAAAAATTGAAAAACTTGAATTTTTTTGAATAACAATCGATTTTTTTTTCAAAAATCCAAATTTTTCTAAAAGTCAACATTTTTTAGAAAATGAACAATTTTTAGAAAATTGAGAATGTTTAATGAATCGTGTAAGATATTTTTGAATAATTAAAAATTTGATTAAAAAGTTGAAAAATTGATTTTGTTTGGAAAATTAAACATTTATTTTTTGAAGGACAATAATATTTTAACATTTCTTCGAAGTAAATGTTTGAAAATTAGAGATCTCTAAGAAATTAAAATTTTTTAAAAAGCGAAACGTTCTTAGAAAATTAAAACTTTGAGAATAATTGCTTTAAAACTAATATTTTTTCAAAAAATTGGGGGAAAAATTGAAACCAAACATTTAAAAAATTGTTAGAGGTTAAAAGTAGTCAACAAACTGAAACGCTTTAGAAATCCATCATTTTTTGAAAACATTCCTTCGCCTGCAGAACGGCCAGACATGAAAAATCTATCGAAAAATCAATTTTCATTTTGCTTCTTGTAATAAAAAAACGCGAAATAAAATAAAGATAATACTTGTTCTTTGAGTTTTGAGACGAGAGACGTTTCCATCCGTGCATTAAATTCAACCGAGCCGAATGTTTTAATCGAATAGGGAAATTCCTCATAAATAGAATTTGTCACGCGTTAGAAGAAAAATGAAAATTTCGGCAATGCGAAGACTTGACAACTCGGTCATAACTCTTCGTAGAAAAATAAATCGAAGATTTCAAGGAGAAAAATTTCGATTTAATATTGAAATGGCAAATTTCGTTTAGAAAACTCACCTACAGCTGCGTAGGACCTCCAGGCGTAGAAATTTAATGCATAATAAAAAAACGCATTATTTTGAGCAGTTCAGTGATCTCCGCCATGCTTCTGTGTTTCTATCTCGAATTTTTTCAATAATCATAAAAAAGAATTTCAGAAGTAAAACCTTTCTATGGAATTTTTTTTCCACTTAGCAAGATGGAAGCCAGTGAATTATTCAGTATCGATAAAGGCAACGGATAAGAGCTTGAGGCAAAAAAAACAAACAGAATTTTAAATAATAAAATGGAAAACGAATTTTTTCATATTCGTTTGAAATATTTTCTACCTATAATTAAAATTGAACATGATTTTAGAAATTTTCAGACGCTGCGAAAAGCATTGAAATAACTTTAAAAAGATGTATGTATGTACCTAACCTATCCAGAACCTACGAACGTACGAGATACCTCTAAAAAACATTCACTTTATATAAAGTTTGAAATTTAATACTGGGAGCTGTTCGAGTTGAAAAAGATTTGCTGCAGATATATTACTTATTTCCATTAAACGCGTTTTACCAAAAACACCGACATTCATTTTCACGTTGATTAATGGTGTTTCGTTTACCCACATCTATAAATTTCGCACCCTTCTCTTGTTCTGTGAATGAACTCGCGAGCTTGAATTATCCTCGGCGCCATTCTCATTGAAATTCTTTATCTGATTTTGACTTGAAATTCGAACTCGTTTTAATATTTGAGACGTTGAGTCGTCTAACATTAAACTAATATTTTTACCGAGCAATGTGTGAATTTTGAATTGAAGTTGAAATTATATAGACCTGTACCCATACCGTATGCGAGGCAAATTAATGCCGTTGCTCCGTGTGCGAAGAATGTCTCGCGGCTTATAAATTAACATGAACGCGTTAATTTTACCGCAGCAGCGTATAGAAAGGAATATTGTGCGATTGCCGAACACGACGAAAATTTCGCTTAAGTGTCACACAGACGAGTACCGGATTCGAGATTCAATTTTGTATTACTTTTACTCACGCTTGTCTTCGTGCTAAGAGTTGAACTTGAAGGCTTTTTGCATAATATTTATTTAGCTTGTTCGACTTACTTCGGTCTTGAGCATCTTAGAATTTGAAGAATCGAAAATTAAAACGCATGAGTGTAGTTTAAATCGAAATGTTCCTGTTTATGTAACAGTTAGAATTTTCGAAGGAGGAATTTTTGATATTTTTCATCCAAAATTTCTTAGTTGAAACCTTGAAAAGACTAGGAGAAGGAGTCTAATCTATCAAACTTTGACGCTTTCTGGCATCTTGGCATAATTTTTCATTTTACAAAATGTAAAAAAATTTTATGTACCTTTATCATTCTAAGTATTTTCATTTTCCAAATTTTTTAAAAATTTTGTGATGTAGTCAAGAAATTGTTGAAATTCTGAATAGGCCGTCTAAATTCATTGTAAATCGTATCTAAAAATTTACCAAAATTTTGTAATTTCAACTTCAAAATTTTAATTTTTAAAATTGAAATTGTGAAGTATGCTTTTCTGCAGATTTGTTTTTTTTTACTAATCTCTCATTTATAAATCAGTGAAAATTATCAATAATCACTGAAAAACAGTCAAAATTGCAGCACAGTAATAAATCAGCGAATAAATTCACTGAAGGCGAACATTGAAAAAATCGCTGAAAAATCATTGGAAATTCATTTAAAAGTTGGTAAATTACCTTTCTGAAATTTGGTAGAAAATCAACGAAATTCTTTGAAAAATAAGAGAAAATGCCTTAAAAATTAAGTTTTGCAATTCTGACTTGTTTTTCAATGATTTTTTAATTTTTGATTGATTCGAAATCAGAGAGTTGAAAGCAAAATATCAAGAAATTATTGCTATGTTCGACCTGAGTTCATGACAGACATTCAGTGTGGTTTTGTACAGAAGTGTTTGCGTAAACCAATTAAAAAAAAAAGAAATTTCAAATTAGTAATTTTCTTATTTCGAAGCAGTGAAAAGTCACTCTCTAAATTTGAATCAGTCAAAAATGTCAAAATTGACTGATGAAATGGAGAAAATCAAGTCACTGATAATCAGTCAAATTCCACTGATTCTCCTGTTAATCAGTGACATTTTACTGCCAATCAATAAAAAGTTACAGATTAAGCGGTGAATTTTGATAATGACTCAATTTTATCGATTTAAATCAGCCAATTTTAACTGATTCAAAATTTGAATCAGTTAAAATTGACTGAAGAAATCGACAGAATCATGTCACTAGAAATTAGTGAAAAATTTACTGATTCAATCAGTAAAAATTTACATTTTTGAATCCGTAAAAATAAAATTTGACCGATTGAATCAGTAGTTAATTACTGATTCAATTCGTAAATTAAAAATTTTACTGATTCATTTCAGTTGTTAAGCAAAAATTACGGATTCAAAAATAAAAATTTACTAATCGAATCGGTAATTTTTCACTGATTGACAGTCAAATTTCACTGATCAACTGTGGAATTCGGGAAATTTTACTGCCAATCAGTGACATGATTTCGTCTCTTTCAATCAGTCAATCTTCAGATTTTGACTGATTCAAGTTTAGAGAGAAGAAGAACAATAGAAGTTGTAAATTGACAAAATTCAGTCTGGAAGGGTATTTAAAAAACATTTGAAATCACCAAAATTTAGATCTTTGAAGTGGAGGGGTGGAGGGGAGTCGGAGTTTGGATTCAATTACTGAAATTCAATCAAAAGAAGACTATAAAGTACATAATTAGGTAACAGAAATTGATCTGAAAAGAAACAGAGAAGAAATTTGAAATTACCAAAATTCATTATCTGGCCGCAGGATATGAAAATACCGAAATTCACCCAGAGAAAGATGCTGGAGAATTTATAAAAAATTCAGTCCAGACAAAATGAGGGTGCAGAAAAAACATGAAATTATTGAAAAAATGTACTCAACACAAGAAAATAAAAATATCTAACATGGAAGGAAAGGGTACGGGAGATAATGAGTAGGCAATATCACCATATTTCCAGTTTTAAAATATTTTTCATCAAAACAATTTTTCAACTTTTTAAAAATTGTTTAATTCTGTGAAATTTTTGGATTCTTAGTTTCATTATTTTTGTTCAATTTTCTTAATATTTTTCAAATTTCCTTAAATGTTTCATTTTGTCGAAATTTTCAATTTTTTATATACTCCCCCCCCCAAGTCTTCGAATTTCCAGTGATAAATACATCATTTTAAATTTGAAAAACATAATGGTAGATTTTGAAACTAATCTGGGTCTGGTGTTTTTTATCAAGTATAAGTTTTTTTGAAGGTATATTTTTGTTTAAAATTTTCTTGACCTCCTTCTCCCCTCCCCCCCATTGTGTTATCAAATTCCATTCCACGAAAAAAAATATGATTATGAATTTGAAATTTGAAAAATAATTGTATTTTTAATCGATTTAATTTCAAATGTAAAGTAGGTAGGTTGGTAGGTACCTATTACCTAATTTGTTTTTTATCAAGTCCCATTAAGTGATGCAATTTTGCAATTTTTTTCAAGTTTTCAATTTTTTTCGTGTTTTTGAAAATTCAAAATTGATACAAACTAATTTAATTTGATTAATTCCAAAAAAAAAAGAGTAGACGGAAAGTAAAACTTTCGATTTCAAGGTTTCGAATTCCATCTTGTAATTTTTGAAGAAGTGTACGTTTTATGTATTTATTGTTTTTTTTATTGAAAAATTGTAGAAAATTTAGTTCACCGTTTTCCTCCATTTCTTCCAGTATAGAAAAGGTAACGATATCAAACGACATTCAAATAATTTACATTTTCAAGAATTTTTTTTCATCGTGTTGAGTCGGTAAAAGCTCTTGTCGAATTCTAATATTGGAATTTTCTAAATTTCAAACTCGTACAGCATCGAAGAAAACCCCAAAGGATGAAATTTTCATCCAAGAAGGTATTCAGGCTGCGTTATTTTTTAAGACCCATAGTACATTGCAAAATTTAAACCCATCTTTATCCTTTAGCCTCGCTTTAAATATCCCAAAGAGGTGTGGGCAGAAGCTGGCGAAAACTTTCTAGAAAATTTTTCCTCATCGAGGTCTATCTTTAGTCACGAGTGAAAAACGAATCGAGCCGGGAACCAGCATCGCCTTCTTATTCGGCTATAAATTACTCTTTATGTATTTTTTGCTTCCAGTTCCTCCTACGTATAAAAAGCCATATGCGTTTAGGATTTCCACTTGAACTATGGGTGATGATGAAGGTTTCGTGTGCAAGTATCTCAAACGACTTTGGTGAAATTCTTTAGAGAAGTTTAAAAGTATATTTAGATGTATGTGTGAGTGTATGGTATGACGATTCCAACTTCTACTCGTAGATACGATTCAACAACTCCGCTCGTGTCAATTTCCAGTATTCGTATCTTTTGAAATGAAGATTCTCCTACTTGAAAAAAAAATGCGCATATTTTTTTAAAAAACTAAAAAAAATACCAATTTTGTTATGAATAATGATAAAACTTTGGCAAATTTGGCATTACGTCAAAAAAAATGATAAAAATTCGAGTCGACTTTTAGCGGAAAAGGGCAAATTAAATTTAAAACCTTTGATACATCTCGAACATAATATCCGTTAATATCCATATCTCTGTACAGACTCCGCAGTCTCAATACACGAGATGGAAAGCAAAAATAAAGATACCACTGTGAGAAAGTAAAGAGAAAATTCGAAAGAAAACTCCTTTGTACGAAAAGTATACGCTAGCACAGGGTTAAAAAAAACGGAAACCTCGATTGTTACGATGACATGAAAAATGATTGCTGTGTAGTTTTGAACTTCACGCTCTGGTTTTAACTAGCGAAGTTGATTTTCATCATCGGAGCAGAATTCTCTCTGCTTTTTTTTTCGTTCGGATGAATTTTTTGCATCAGAAGATCGCGTATTATTTTCTTTTATTTTACGTGTGTGTTTTTTTTGGTACGTGCGTTTCTGGGCGAACGTGAAAATCTAAACGGGAGCTGGATTTCCATCGGAGTATGTAAATTTTCTACGAAATGAAAAACACGAGGTATAAAAAATCGCTATACATATGTTAACGAAACAACATATGTACGTATGTAACATAAACGGATTAATTAAATAACACACATAACTTAATGCAATTACGTCATTAATCAACTGAAGCTAAGCTTGTTTTATAAAGTATCCGACCAAATTACAAGTACACCGAGGGTTATCTCTGGTATTAAGATGTTCCACACGCGAATCTATTCTGCGGTAGGTACGAAATTAAAATTTCGCCAAGTGAGAGAAAATGAAATTTGAAAACCGGCGTGGTTAAGTGTATAATACTCGGTTGAATTTAACCATCCTTGACATACTTTTCGATTTATGTAGATATACGTTACTGATTCGATATTAACCCGCGGTATCGATATCACTAACTCAGGAAAAGGATGTTAAATGGTCGTCGGTTTTATTTTTCTATTAAAAGTTGCCGATGCCGATCTGTGCAATAAATCTGATGGCTCGTTCGGATCGTAGATATAAATTATACGCCAATGATACGGAAATTCAGACCTTTTATCGTGCGTTATATTTGCTCAAAAGCTAATGAAGGGTTAAATCGTCATCGTTTTGATTTAAACCTTGTACTCGTGATAGTCGTTTTGTAAATGTCGAACGAGCAGAAATTTTTATCATCTGGTAATTAAAATCGTCGCATGATTGATGTTCTCGAATTGTCTTTTTGGCTCGAAATAATTGTATCGCTTTTGTTTTCTGCGAACGTTACACGGATGTATTGTTTTTGATGTGTTTTAGCCCTACAGGGTGTTTCGTGATTATTTAGAGTCATTTTTGCTACCTGAATCGATAATTGGTTTTATTATTCGTCTCTTTAGAAAAAAATCAGGAATTGAAGTTATGTTAATTTTTTGGTATTTTTTTCTTAAATTTTTGATCGGCTCAAAAAATAATGAGTGGAAATTTTTTTAAAATTTGGTTCGATTTTTGATTTTTGACATTCAAGTTTTCATTTTTGACTTTGACAAAAGTTGTTATTTTAAATTTCGATTTTCATTATTTATTTTATGATTTTTGATTTTCGACATACTTTCGAAAAAAAAAAGCGAAAGAATCTGTACTCTCACTTCAATATAACTTCTGAAATTTGAAATTATTTATTGCATTTATGCTCCTCTCGACTAAAATTTTGCCTTCAACTCGATAAGTAGACATCTCATCCTTCATTGAAGTATGTATGATTGCCTAACCATTGGATTTTTGGAAAAATTCATCATTTTCCAAAATTGCATGGAAATTTGAACCAACGTTGGATACAAAATTAAAATTCGTAGCAGTAAAAATGATTTTTTTTTCGAGAAATTCACTCAAAAACGCATAAAATTTGTTGAAAAAATTACTGCCTCTACATCACATTCCCCTTTTCTCCGTCTCTTCCTTGATTCAAATAAGTAATTAAAAGTACTCGTACCTATCAACAGAATACTTTTTAATTAAAAATCTTTGAGAAAGTTGGGCTACCGAAAGACGAAAAAGTCTTCAAACGTGATTTTAATATTAACTATACAGTCGAAAATGTAAAAAAAAAGACAAAAATTTTCAAAACGCCCTCCAGCTATTAAAAATTTTTTTACGTGGCTGTGCGGAAATCTGCATTTTATAATGTGTAAATTCATCGTTTCACTCGATAATGACTGTTGAATAGGATAGGACTGAATGGTGAATATTTATAACGTAGGCAACTTGGAATTTGGCTAGTTTTCAGGGATTTCGCTCTTTCATTCGCGATAAGTGTATTCATTAGGTGAAATTTTCGACGATGAAAAAACAATGAAACGAAGCATTTTTGGCAAAACTTTGTGACCTGGATGGAATACTAAAGAAGAAGCGAATTTATACGTTTGGTTCGGTTTAAATTATCAGCATTGTGCTGTTGATAAGGGCGTCGAGTTTGAGCTACGGATATTCGCAGATGATCTTTTTTTTTCTTTCATTTTTTCTGCTTCGCTGTGAGAAAATGAAACGAGCGCGTTGAAATGTAAGGGTATGCCATGGTATTTTAAATGATGTGCTAATGTCTGACGTTATCTCGGTGTCAGGGTGAAATATACAGGGTGTCCTGGCTACGGATTTGTGAGATGTAAAATTACGTAGTTGGTTTTTTTTTTTTTTGGTAAATGGTGCGGTATGTTCTGGATTATTAGAGTCGAGAATTTTTAAAAAATTGTATCACAAAATGCAAAAAAATGACCAGTTTAAAATTATTTCTTACAAAAAGAGTAGATAAAAAATTGGTAAAAATACTTACGTTTTCTATCAAGCAAAAAAATTGAAAAATTGACACGTTTTTTGATATATCTTTCTAAGACACTCTGTGCATGAAATTTTGAATATTTTTCAGTTAAATTCTTTACGTAAGGATGGTCGTTGGGGGCATTTGTAACCTTGGAATTTTTTCTGCTATAATGATGCTATTCATGAAAAAATTTAAAAATTCTTCTGTGAATGTTTCTCTGTATTTTACGTAATTCGATTCAATTCAAATTGTTTTCAGAAAATCAGTTGCTAAATGCAAATTGAAATTGATTTAAAATTTTTTTTAGATCGAATAAGGTTTTTAATTCCATTTTTTGATCTCGATCCGAAATTCATTTAGAATTTGAAACGAGAAATCAGAATTGCAGCATAGGAAAAGTCAGCCATTTGATTTTCTGCAGATGTTTCACTGATTTTTCAAGGATTTCAGATATCGTACATTCCGACTTTTCAGTGAATTTTCACTGATTTTTCAGTATTTCTTTCATTGCTTACTCTCGGTGAAATTTTTTCACTTTTCACTCTCAGTGATTTTTTACACTGTTCAGTTTCAGTGAAAATTTTTCACTGCTTATTTTCAGTGAAATTTTTTCATTTTTCATTCTCAGTGATTTTTTTACTGTTTATTTTCAGTGAAGTTTTTTACTGTTCATTTTCAGTGAAATTTTGTAACTGTTTACTTTCAGTTGATTTTTCCACTGTTCACATTCAGTGAAATTTTTTTACTGTTCATTTTCAGTTTCAGTGAATTTTTCACTGTTTATTTTCAGGTTTCAGTGAATTTTTTCACCGTTCACTTTCAGTGAATTTTTTTCACTGTTTATTTTCAGTGAAATTTTTCACTGCTTATTTTCAGTGAAATTTTTTCACTGTTCTTTCAGTGAAATGTTTTCATTTTTCACTCTCAGTAATTTTTTCACTGTTTATTTTCAGTGAAGTTTTTTACTGTTTATTTTCAGTAAATTTTGTCACTGTTTACTTTCAGTTAATTTTTTCACTGTTCACTTTCAGTGAAATTTTTTCACTGTTTATTTTCAGTTTTCAGTGAATTTTTTCACTGTTCACTCTCAGTGAATTTTTTTCATTGTTTATTTTCAGTGAAATTTTTTCACTGTTTTTTCAATGATTTTTTTCACTGTTTACTTTTAGTGATACTTTTTCACTTTTTTTCAGTAAATTTTTTTCACTGTTCACTTTTAGTGAAACTTTTTCACTATTCACTTTCAGTGAAATTTTGTCATTATTTACTTTCAGTGTAATTTTTTTCTCTGATTTATTATCGTGCTGCAGTTATGACTGTTTTCCAGTAATTTATATAATTTTAATTGATTTACAAATGAAAAGTAGCTTATTGAAATCCAACTAAAATTATAATATTGAATCTGACTTTCATTTTGAAAAATGAAAAATGTTTTTAACAATGATTTTTATGAAAATTGGTAAAGTTGTTTACGTTGAATGAGAAACCAAAAAAATTTTCAAGTCTCCGGCACAGAGAGGAACTGAGACGGGAACGTCTTGAGAAGAATTATTCTCGAAAAAAATCCGATTTTTCTCTTCTTTTACTATTGTTACATGGGAACTTCGGCGACCAACTCTATAAAAGGGTTAAAATTTCTACTTGTACATCCTTCGAAACTGGTCACTATTTTTTCCCCTACAAATTGAAGATTAGGGATTCGAAAAATCGTTGCCAGTTCGCTTTCTCTCACACTCCAATATTATAGTTGTTTTTTTTTACAAGTATGGAGATGGAATAATTTTTGATGTTTTTTTTTTTTTTCGAAATAATTTCATGTAAGTGATGTTACCTGCATTTTGATTCTTCACAATAATTATTAGGTAAAAAATTCAACTTCTTCATATTTTAGTGGCTTGAAAAATAATTCAGTTTTTTTTGGTCGTTGTAATACAAAGTAATGCATATGTTTGAATTTGAAAATCGTTTGCGGCAAGAGTACCAACTGGAATTTTATGAAATTTGCTTTAGTCAAAAGGAATGCAGGTAGCACTTATATGGATTTTTTCTTCAAAAATTCCATAAAAAATTATTTTTTACGATCAAATCTTTTCCGTCTTTTTTTTTTGTGCTTTCGAAGCATGAATATCATGAAAATATGTTAAATTGACTTTAATTTTTTTTTAGAAGGGATGCTAATAAAACCCCGAAATTTTTATAGAAATTGATTTGACGTTTTCTAATATTTACTTCAATAGGGTGAGAGGTGGGAGAGGTTGCCAACTCAAGAATTCATTGAGCGGTTTTCACCAAAAAGGTATTGAATTTCTGCTAAAAGAGGTGAACTTCTGATATGAAATCTGCGATAATAATCAATTCAATAAGGTACCTACTTGTTTTTTTTAAAATTCTATTCTGTGTTGTGGCAAGTTTCAAATTAGTAATTTAAATTATTTTTTTTAAAACATCCATTGTTGGAGGGGAAAAAGGGAGTGATGGTTTCAAGTTAAAAAATGAATTAATTTTTCTAGCCATCAGCACAAAAAAATCTCGAATTTGCAATTTCCATTTTCTGTCTAAATTGTTTATAAAAATGGACAAAAAACTTTTTAAAAATTTGTTTTGAAGTTGAACGAAAAATGCAAATTATTCTTTAAATTTCTCACACAGTTAGATGCTTACTATTTCACGAACACTTTGGAAATTTTCGTCGGAAAAAATTTCATAAAAAGATTTCTTACTTTCGTCGACAATCCACGTACTTTTAACTCTCAATTTTCAAGATATGTATACCAAATTCGTGTAAATTTTCTCTCATCGTGATATTCGAGTCATAGCCGAGTTTAAATTTCACATAAAAGCATCTGCTCTGCACTCGGAAACCATTTACATATTTCATGCATGCTGTAAAATTTCCATTTCACCATTTTACCTCGAAAAAAAGAGGAAAATCTGGCCACCATCACAGCCTGCTGCTGCATTTCATCGCAGCGCAAAACATACAAAACAAGCTTCACGTACGCATCATGGTCGCTGGGTTATCCACGAAAAAGGAAGGATATCGTGGAATCGTATATTATCTGCTAAAATCATTATTCGTGTAATTAATGACACGCCCTTTTAAAACGTTTACCGATAATTCAAACGAAAGCAATGAGTGTAATTTCCAACATCGGCCCATATGATTTAGTGTACAAGGCGACATAAAAAGGAAACCAGCGAAAAGCCTGCGTTTTATGGTTCGTTGTGGCGCGTATGTCTATGATCACGCAGCTTTTGAATAATTATATCGTGTAATTTATGCCCGACGGCGAAATTCTATGTTCGTCATGAATACGCCTAAATTGGAATACTAAATTAAATTCCGAAGATTTTTTTTTTTAATAATGCAGATTTTTTTATTGTTGGGCGGCGATTAAAATGAATTTTTAATCGAAAGATTGCGTCGTGACGGTGGAGAATTCGGACGAAGGATTTTTTTTAATAACTGTATTGTGATGTGGAGAAAGGTCTGGTACGATGAGAAGGCTGCTCTGTTTTACGTGTTTATCTACACCCCAGTTCAAATATTTACCAGGCTAACATCTCGTATAATATTATACCCATTAGAATTACGAGTATATAAAAATGAAAAGTTGAATGTTTATTATTTGAAATGAAATATCGTCAGATTTATTACACGTCTATCGACGACGAAGTAGAAATTTCAACTTTGTAGGCGTCCGGATAGAATTATTGTGCAGAATATGAAACGTACTGTACGAGAAGCGTATGAGAATTGTGAAGTTTTGGAAAAATTGAAACCCTTTATCCAATATTTCCGTTTTCTTTTGCTATACCTCGATTCGCATACATATTGTTATACGTACGTGGCCGAATGGTAACCCTCGATATAGTATTTATCGAAAATATATATACTGGGATCAGGGTTAATGCAAAAGCAACAGATATACCGCATCGGCGATGAATTTACTGCTACGATACGTAAAGGAAATAATCCTGAAATCCGATTGCGCCGGGGTTAGCTATATTGGGAGGTAGTTTTTTTTTTTCGTATACTGAAGTGTTTTCAAGGTACTCGTAGCCGCGTTTTCATTATCAATCTGAAAGTGAAATTTGAAATTTAATCTCGACCTATTATACTCGCCAACTTTCCGTTTCGGCGTATTCCTTAACGGACGATTCTGACCGGACGTAAATATTATTTAGGGTGAAATTTAACCTAAATATTCGAGGTCGTTTCTTCCAACAACGTCGGAGACACTGGAATATTACGTTATGATGAAAATTGTCGCCGGGCTTGCTTCCATATTGGAATGAAAAATTGCGACGGAGAAGACTAAACTATGGTGTTTTGAAAAATACTGAAATGGTTCAAGACCCCAAGAGTTTTACTGTGAAAATTAATTTTTTGGTCTTTTTTTCAAGTGGGAGAACTTGTGCTTCAATTTTGTTCTATTTTTTAAAGATTGGATGGTAGATTTTTTAAAATTTAAATGTGAAAATGTAAGTAGCCAGGTACATACCTATGCTACCTATGAGTACCTAGCCACCTAATTATTGAATTTTAAACGTTTAGAATGGAAATATTTATGATTCAAAAATTTAAAATTATTTTCAAAAATGAATTTGCGAAATATCCTGCATTATTTCAATTCAAACGGAGGTAGTGAAATTTATCATTTCAATCTCGGGTGAATGGATTTTATATTTATTTGAACCTTGTTTCGTCGCTGGATGGTTTGTAAAGCTTAAAATTCAAGTTTTTTTTTTTACATTTTCAGCTTGACGAACTTGAAATATCATAATCGTTTTTTAGTTTAAATGACAGTCAAGGTTTTGTTCAATCGTCTTTTTTGATGGAAAATTTCAGAAAATGGAGATTGCGACTGTCCGTAATTAATTTTATTTTCCAGTTTAAAAAGAGTTAATTTTTGGTCCTGTTCAAATACATATCATTCAAAGCAAAAAATTCAGAGCTGAAAAGTCTGTTTGAAAAATAAGTGAAAGTGATGTTGGGTGAACCAAAGATCATCTGTTAATTTCCTGAATTTTTTTTCTTAATGAGAAGCATTTTTCGTCCAACATTCTCAATATTTATAGTTTTTTCAAACTTGGAACGATTTTCAAAAAATTTTGAATTTCTAACCTTGAAAATGAAATTATTTTGAAATCGACTACAATTTTTTGAAATTACAAATGTTGAAATATTTTATTATTGTTTTTGAAAGCAGTTCATTTGGGGAATTTTTCTGAATAAATTTTATTTCTAAAAAAGTGAAAAAGTTGGTCTTTCTTCCTATAATTTCAAGATAACATTTTTATTATGTGTGAGCCTGAATATAGAAAGTAAGGGCGAAAATTTGGTTACTGAGTTGACATTTTGAGCCTTTCTTCCAGAAGAGAAAGAATCGAAGGAAAAACTCAATTCGAAAACCAATAATTTTCACCCCTAACCCTAAGAATGGTTTCTATCCACATTATTCAGGGCCACATGCGAATGAATATTAGTTAAGAAGAAATTTTTTCGAATTTGATAAGGGAAAATGTGTAAAAAGGTCAAATCTAAGCTGTCAGCCAATCACATGAAGTTTAGGACCCTTAAAATTACGAATTGCGCTTATGTTCCTGAATCGTCTATTTTTGAGGGAAGGGAGAAGAAACAGGTTTCAAAAGCTGAAAGTTTTTGAGTCATACGTACCCAAGTAAAATATTTTTTCAGTATTTCGAAAGAGTAATTCGGAAAAATACTATTTTTTGAGTGGGTATTGGGAAAGAACGTATTAGGTAATTACGAGATTTAAAAATTTTGCGAGTTCTATTTTATGAGCATTTTTGCTGTCGATTCTTTAAAAAACTTCAGTGTTTCAAGAGCCCCTAAACCTGAAAAGAATTTTGAGAAATAAGCTTTAAATTTAGGGGTATTTTTTGGAGGGTCGATTTTGAGAATCTCTGGAGAAAGTTCAAAAATAATTTTTTTTTAACCTACACATAGTTCATCGTCGTTAAAAATGCGTGATGCACTTTCTTCGTACATAATTTAACAGTTTTTTATTTTTCAAATTTTGTGATTTCTGATCATTTTTAAATTTATGAACGCTATAAATCGGAGATATTGATTCAATACATAACGAGCCATGAGTTATTGGTGAAAATCATATGTAATATCTGTACTCTCTAAATTTGAATCAGTCAAAATTCACTGATTAATAAGACAAAAGTGTGCAACTGAAGAAATCAGTGAAAATTTTACCGATGTGAATTTTCATTTTTGAATCGTTAAACATTTTAATTTACTGATTGAATCAGTAATTATTCACTGATTGAGTTAGTAAATTTAAATTTTTACTGATTCATTTCAGTAGTTGAAAAAATATTACTGATTCAAAAATAAAAATTCACTAATTTAATCAGTAATTTTTCACTGATTGACAGTAAAATTTCACTGATTAATAGTTGCACACTTTTCGCTGTTTAATCAGTGAATTTTCAGTTTTTTGACTGATTCAGATTTAGAGAGTATCTAAAGAAATTTCAAAAATAATTTCGGAATTAATTCTTTCGAAAAAAAAACTTCGGTAATATCGATATTTTTAAAGAAAAAGTGTAAATTGAAAAACAAGGTTGCAAAAAAGAGTTATTTAGCGCAATAGCAGTATCAAGAAATTGAAAAACAGATTTTAAAATGTACAAATGGTACTTTTTGATAATCATTTTTTATTGTACATTTGATGATATTCTTTTTCCATTCGAAAAATGGCCATAAAATCATTGAAACGTTTTGACTTCCTTCATATGGTACATATGTATAAGCATAGGCGCACTCAAGGGGTGGGCTCAGAAAGCTTGAGCTCCCCTCTTCAGCTCGAAAAAAAAAATTATTGCAAAAATATTAAAAAAGTGCATTTTTTTTGTTTTTCAAACAGTATTTCTTCAAAAAAATTTCGCCCTCGTTTCACTCGAGCAGTACTTTAATTTTTTTATGTTCAAAATTGATCATTTTTGACCAATTTTCGAGTTGAAAATCACCAATTCCTCAATAAATTCCCAGTTTGTCAGAAAAAATTAATGATTTTTGACTAAAAGATTAGTGGAAAATGATTAATTTGAAATTTGACCCCCCCCCCTTCTTTCTTTTCCAATTCTGAGCTCTTCTCTTAGTTAATTTCTGGGTGTGCCTCTGGAGATAATCATGTGATAAGTTGGCATTGCAAACATTTCGAGAGTTGGTTAGTTGATTTCTTGAATTCAGAAACAGGCAGATGAATTGATTCTCGTGTTTTTTTTTCGGAGTATAGCTGTTTTTAAATTTTTATGAAAATAATTTTGGATTTGAAAAAAAAATATGAAAAAAAAATAGGAAGTTTGACAAAAGTAATGAAGAATTTTACAAGTTGGACTAAAATTCAAGAAAAATTAAAAAATTAGAGAAAAAATTCAGTCAACGCATAAAACATTTAAAAAATCTAAAAAAAATTTTGATTGAAAAAATTTTCAGCATTGAAACTTACTAGAGAAAAAATTTTTGCGAGTTGAGAATAATTCAAAAATAATTGAAGTTCCAATTTAAAGAGAAAAATTTGTGAAAAAATTTTGGTCAAAAGTCCAGAGTTGAAAGAGATTTTCGTGTATGATTACGATGATGAAAATTTTATAAATATTAGAAAAATTCTTCAACGATTTTTGTAATATTTTCAAATTTTAGCTAATTTAAAACACTTTTTGTACCCTATCTTGAAAAATTAATTTTTTTTCTGAATCATTTTCACTGGTTACTCTCCATTTCGAGTTTAGAAATCAGTGGAATATATCTACGAGCTACATACAATTAGTATGAATTTTTTTCGTTTTCGGAAGTTTCTCAAAGCATATGACAGCACAGAAAAATACTTAATGAAAAATTCTTAAAATTTTTGTTGAAATTTCAACTCCCAAAATAGTTGAATTATTTTTCAAAAAAATCTTCTCCAAGAGTCCTACTTACATAAAAAATGAATCTGTTTTTCAAATACCCACAAACCTCCAATCTAAACAATCCTACCGTTGAAAATATCGCCATGTAGATGATATTCGCGAGCAAAAGCCTCGTGATTATGAATTATGTATGGTTATTCGACGCTTATAAAACGGTCATCTCGGAACTCATTCGTTTTAAAGCACCGCCAATAAAAAAAAAAAAAAAGGAACAGGAACAGGAAAAAGATAAGAAAAATTCCCAACGCCACGTATCCTTTATATTTTCGTCAAAAATTAAACAGCCTTCTACACCGATACTTTACAACGCCAATAAAACATATCTTTGTAATAACCCTACGTTTTTACTGCTTTTAACGCCAGCACATAAGGTGAACTATATGGGCGTCATCTCTAAATCCCTTACCTTTGCAAATCCTCGGTTGGAAAAAACCTTCCGTTTTTGAAATTCGAACCGGTGACAGATTTTAAGCCGTAATTTCATCTTGGCATTATACTTCTAGTTGTAATACATCGCACCGGAAAAATTACCAACTTTTTTAATCATCCACGTAAATCCTTTGATTTTTCATGCGAACGTATGCAAGGTTATTAAATGCATCTCGCCGCGAGAGAAGCCATAGAATGTAGATTACGTATTACTGTAAGCCCTGACCTCGTTCATGCGAAAAAAAAGCACCTATGCTATACCTTCAGTAGCTTTTCAGTAATTACATCTAATGCGCGGAATAATTAAGAGCCCATTCGTGTACCATGTACGGTGTTTGACAAGTTACCCTTTTAAAATAACCCGAAGCACGAGCCGATGAAGAATGCTTTTATTAGCCTGAAACTCGAAACATTGTTGTCTTAAAAGCATAAAGTCAATTTTCTCCATTTGATTCGATCATATCGGAGTGAAATTCTCTTCGGTGTTTGGGTTCTTTTTACTGACGAGTCTTTTCTTTAGAATATTTTAAATTCGCACGATTTCGATTAATGAAAAGATAACTGTTTTGTGACAGCTGTCCGTCTTGTTAGGATTGAGCATCGCAAAATCCAGCCTTTGAATTATCTATTGGAATGTAAATTTTAAGCTAACGTTTGCTCGATTCTTGGTTGGCTGGAACAACGAGCAGTGTTGTTTGGTAAATTCATTAAAAACTTTAAGCGAAAACTTGGTAGACCGTAGGCTGTTGGAAAAACTTGGTATTTTTCTATAAGTACCTACTTCAACTTTATTCGAATTACATCGAGATTTATAGATAAAACTGGGATGGAAAAGTGGTACGAAACCAAAAATTTTCAAGTTCGTGAATTGGTACGTTTTAAAAGCATAGTTTGTTATTTTCAGCTCATAATTTGTCTGAATTTTCTGGAAGGAGTTTCGAAAATTTAAAGAAAGGAAAAAGAGCTGGAAAATCAGAAAACCACGAAATAGCGATCGTGATTCAACTTTTTTCATAGATTTAAATTTAAAAAAAAATTGAATGGTAGCTTGATTAAATCTGAAAACTAAGAACTAAATCAAAATCAATAATAAAATCAAAATCAACCTGAAAAAAAAATCGATGTGTTGATAAATGGCCATCAGTTTCATTTTTTAATTTTTTTTTTAATCAAAATGTGATGACCTGAATGTCAAAAAAAAAAAAAAAAATTGTAGAAATTACAAACATGTAGGTATGTGTTTTTTGAAAACGACTTCAATTATGTCCTCATCTCGAACGCTTCGAAAAATAATGTAACGCCACAAGAAATTTTTATCACACCACAAAAATTATGAAAAGAGTTTACAAAAAAAATAGGTTCGAATATAAAAAAAAATTATGGTAAAAAACAATCTCAAGGGCACAACTACTCGGGAACTTTGGGGGTCTGGACTCCCTTTTCCCTTGAGGTCAAGAACTCATTGGAAATATTCCTTTTTTGGACATTGAAAATACAAATTTTTTCAAAAATCCTGATTATAATAATTTATTTGCCGTTACTAGGGAAAGAATCACTTTTTCTCTCCTCTTGGTATTCCAAGTTTCTTTACCAACTTTTTACCTCCCAAAAGTTTTCTTTTTGGAGAAAAGAGGCAAAAAGGAATTTTTTTTCACATTGTTGCCTCAAGTGGTTCATAATGATTGTAGATAGATAATTTTTTCCACTCTGAAGAGAAGCGAAAGTGAAGTTTCATGCTTAAAAAAGATGTTCTAAGGTTTTGAAAATTCCTATCATTTCTTATGGCGTGCAATTAATTTATTCTAGTTTTTTTTTTTCGGAAAAAAGTCGTTTGTTTTTCATTTTTTCAACAAAATTTTTTTCTTTAAAGAAAGTAAGGTTCATGTTTCAATTTTTTTTTCAAAAATAGTTTGATTTTTTGTGTTTTTTTTTTTTTTTTTTTGAAAATGAGGATATGAATTTTTGGTAGAAGACGTAGAGCCTGATTCAGTTTTTCAAGGAGATATTTGATTTTTTTCTATGGAAGGGGCGTGGAGTTTCCGAGTTTTCCTAGAAATTTTTTATTATTTTGTTTTATTGATATGTGCTTGATTTTTTTGGGGGGTTTCAAAACAATTTTTTGTGAACGCTTTTTTTCCAAAAAAAGTATTGATTCTTTAGGATTTGTTAGAAAATTAGTTGATGTTTTTTTTTCAGTATTTTAAAAACACTGTTCAAACCCCTGCATGAAGTAAAAAGTCAGCAACTGAGACCAAACTCTAGTAAAAAAATTCAAGCCGTTTCTTTTCTCTGAAAATTTCGAAAAAAATTTTCAATGTTTTCTCATCAAATTGTAGTTTATTTTTGAATCAATTTTTTTTAAAAAATCGCGATTTAAAGTACAGTCAAAATTTTTGATCAATTTTTCAAAATTTCCGGTTTAAGGAAAAATTTTAAATTCTTCTTTAAAAAATTTGGGCATCAAAATTCTCAAAAATGGTTGATTTATTTTCACTATTTACAAACTCTTTTCGTATGTTGAGCACCTATTCAAAAAATTTTACCCAATTTTTGGAAAAAGTCAAGGTAAAACAGACTTGTCTTGCAATAAAAATCGTAAAATTTTCAAACATGATTCAGTGATGAATTTAGGAAAGATGGTCTATGTTTAGATATATCTTTTTGGTCAAAAAAATTGTAAAAATATCCATCGTAAAAGGGTTCTAAAATTTTAGAATTTTGAAAAATGAGGAGAAAATGAAATTTGATCCGATGGTCACGATTATCTCGAGAATCATGAGTTGAATATGAAACAAAAACTTTGGAAAATTAAAAAATATTACTTCGATTTAGCACTAGATGATAGATATGGATTTTCTTCTCTAATATCGTAGCACACAATACACTCACAATTTTAACCTTGGTAAATGGCTAAAACCTTGAACCTCATCATAAAGCATTTCTCGCTCATATCGAGAGATTTCTTATTATTTGAAAACGTTAATAATCCAAGCCCTCGTCGAGTCTCGACTGATTTTTATTAAAGAAAAATATCTCGAGAAAAGTTTCAAATAAATGTTACATTCGTACTCGTATTCCAAAAATTTAGGCATTTAAGAATGCTGCTGAAAGTTTTCAAATTGGTTTCATTAAAGTTCGACAGATATCTAAGTATTTCTCAAATAACGATGAAAACCGTAGGTAGAGAGGTACCGATGTTGGTAATATTTCTATGCCCACGTGCCTAGAATCTACACTATTCTTTTTCACGTTTACCTATGTTTCGAGCTGGGAATACTTAATATCTGCTTTCATTATTAATTACTATTCCGCACGGCGAACCTTTTTAAACATCTATCTCATATCTCAAATTTCTGCGAATGATTATCACTTTCGAATGTTTAATTTCAGCGCCACAGGTTAAGTAATTTATTATTTTCAGCCTCAGCGTGAAAATCCCTCGTGTAGAGTTTTCTGCGGTTTTGACTCGTAGTTATGTTTTCCCTCTTGAAAATATCGCGCAGTGAAATGGCAAAAACTGCAGAAAAAAATTATAAATTGCGTCCAATTTATGGCGACGACTGGTCGGAATTTTTTTCACAGTGGAAATTTTTTCGTTTTGTTGGCGTGTAAATGGATGTACCGAAACCCTTCTAAGGACTTAATTCTGGCGCTATTTCGAGTCGAAGATTTTTTTCCATCCTTGTGACATTTAAATGTCACCAACATTATACTTTATTTCGGGTCCAAAATTCTTCAATATTAATGCTTTATCGGGTAATCCTAGCTATCTCAGTTTTCTCGAGATAGGTGTTTTTTAAGCTCGTAAAACGATTCAGTGATTCGAACGCAATTTCCAACGGATCGTACAGTTTTGACACTTCAATTAAAATTTACCGCACGAGCGGTTTATTTTTTCGAGAAATGATGATGGTTTGCGAATCGTTATTCAACAGCGTTGAAAATTTTCGAAATGTTTGTTCGAATCTCGGTAGTGATTATTTTGTCTTGAAAATTTTTTCAAATTCAATTTTTCTAGATTAGGTAAGTACTTATAGTTTGTCATATTTTAACTCATCAAATCTTAGAAAAAAAGTTACAGCTCAATCTTTCCAAAATTATGTGAAAAAAATCACACTTTTGTGCTTTTCTTATGAAAAAATGAAATGCGATTTTTTTACATATTTTGGAAAGAATGAGCTGTAACTTTTTTTCTGAAAGAGATAGAGGTCCGTGGTTTGCGGCATTCGATTTGCCGTGAAATTTTCTACAACTCTCATTATGGTCATTATGGCTTTAAAGCCCTTTCTTTTCTCTCAAATTTCACTTCTTTGCGAAAAATACCACAAAATTACGATTTTTTCACAAAATTTTGGAAAGAATGAGCTGTAACTTTTTTTCTAAAAGAGATGGAGGTCTGCGGTTTGCAGCATTGGATTCGCCGTAAAATTTTCTACAAGATTAGTCCAATTTTTTTTTTTCATTTTGTAATTCTCAGGCTTATTGCCCTCGAAAAATCAGTTTTTTGGTCCCCCCCCCCAAGCAAACTTTGATCAAAAAAAATTTTTTTTCGTTCATTAGTTCCATAAAAGTGACCCAAATTTCACAATGAGGACCCAGAAACAAAAATCGTGTCGACCGGTGTAATATTTGAAATGTCGTTTGTGGCCACTTTGTGTGAGATGATGAAAGGTGATATGAGTGCCTGAAAAAAGTTCAGCTTTAGAATGCTATTTTCTTCAAAAATTTTCGCCCTCGTTTCGCTCGGGCTCAATAAATTTACACAATTCTATTTTCAAAATGATGGTATGAAACTTCTTCTCCCAGCCTAGATAATTAATATTTTCAAGAGAAAAAATTGTCTTTCTCATTTTTTTGTCAAAGAACTCTTAACGATCGGAGCTTGATTGCAATTTTCAAAAATGTTTTGATTCTTTGGGAGGAAATCAGGAACGAGTCTTTCATTACAATCCGATTCAGAAAACGTTATAAAATGGCGAATTTCTCAAAGAATTGTATTTTTTGGTCTACACAGTCACTAAATAATCTCCAAACTTGATTTTCATAACTTTCAAATTTTTTGAAAATATTGGATTTTTACAACTTTTAAGGAATCGATTAATGTTTTTTAGTTGTATACATGTTGTTGTTGTTTTTTTTTGAAAGACACGAAAAAAACACAAATTTTATTAGATTTTGGATGTCATTTTTTTCAAAAAAATTCGCCCTCGCTTCGCTTAGGCTCGATGAATTTACTTTTTTTTTTCGAAATTATGGTAAAATTTCTTCTCTTTCTTCTCAAACTATGAAATATTTTGAAGCAGAAAAAATTTGTGTTCCCAAAAAGAGTTTGAATTTTTTGCGGGGAGGGGGAGGAGGTTTGCAATATTAATCTTGAAAAGGTCATGCTAAAAGTCCTTCTTTTGGGGTTTGAGATTTTGTTAGACACCCTGAATCAGTAAAGTTTGACTGTCAACCAGTGAAAAATTACTGATTTAATTAGTGAATTTTCATTTTTGAATCAGTAATCTTTTTTCAACTATTGAAAGGAAACAGTAAAAATTTCAATTTACTAATTAAATTAGTGATTAATTACTGGTTCAATCAGTAAATTAAAATTCTTACTGATTCATTTTAGTATCCGATGAAATAAATTTAGATCATATCGTATCAAATTAGATCAAATTTTATTGAAACAGATGAAATTTTATCTCAAAAATGTCCCAATCAAATTATATCTAAGTAATTACATCTGATTTTTTTTTAGATGTCATTTGATCACATCATATCAAGCTGGAACTGATCCATCATAATTTTTTCAGAGACATTTTTGAGATATAATTTGATCTGAAATTTTTTCATCGGGTAATTAAAAAAAGAATACAGATTCAAAAATGAAAATTCACTGATTGAATCAGTAAAACTTTCACTGATTTCTACCACACTTTTGGCTTTTTAATCAGTCATTTTAACTGATTCAAATTTAGAGAGTGGTGAAAAATTCGGTGAATGGCTAAGAATCTCATATTGATAAATCAAAAGCCAAATTTGAAGTTCAACGAGCTCCTAAGGACATTTGAACATTTTTAATTAATTTTTTTGGGGAAAATTTTTAACCTTCTCAGAGGAATTTTCTTGGCTGAGGCAAAAACTTGTAGTTTCTTAACCATTAGGCAAAAAATATGTTTCAAATCAGTGTTGGAAAGTTCAAGAGAAATACTGAAAATAAAACGTCAGAAGGTCAATTTTTGCCCAAAATTTTAAAAATTGAAGATACCTCGGTCTCAAAATAATCCCGCAGAGTAAGAAAAAGACCTTTAAGGTTAATGATGAAAATGTCTTATTTTTAGGATCTGTTTGGCAAATTTTAGTGTTCATTTCCAACAATGAATTTTTTGGTGATTTTTTTTTTAAATATTTGACTAGATTTCTTATTAAATAGAATCGTAGGAGAGGAACTTTTTTATTTTTTTTTAAAAATCCCATCTGAATAATCGGTCAACTCTAAAAAAAAGTCAATTTACGAGGGGAAAAATGAATTTACAGAATCGAACATGAGATCTAACGACAATTTTGAGACATATTTTGTACACTTTCAGACACTATCGACCTTCTAACCATAACTTCACGAAAAAAACAGAGGTTACGAAAATGAATACTTACATTTTACCCCAAAAATAATAAATTTTATCAAAAAAAATATAGATTTTATCAAAAAAATTAATAAATTTTACCAAAATAATAAATTTTAATCAAAAAATAATAAAATGTATTCAAAAAAATAATAACGTGTTTCCATTCGTAAAATAGGTAAAATTTGTTCTAAAAAATAATATTTATTATCAGAAAAAATGATGAAATTTGTCAAAAAAATGAATAAATTTTACCAAAGAATAAATTTTATTCAAAAAAATGATAAATTTTACCTATTTTGAGAATTGGGACACGTTATTATTTTTTTGGATTTTTATTAGTGTTCCCATTTACCAACCAATCTCGAAAATTTTTCAATTCACCTTATTAAACGTTAATCGTATTTTTATTTTTTTAATCCAACCCGCAATAAGGAAAAAATCTCGCCCATCGAGTGAAAAAAAATCAAAAAACACCCTGCAGCGAACATAAATAGGAAAAATGTGGTCATATGGTTAAAGCATAACTGAGCAATTTGATCGCATACGCGTGTTAACGCCTCAATAAAGCAAACAGTTTCGCACCACATTTACGATCATTTTGATAGCGAATTAAGGTTTGAAAGGTAATGAAAATTTGTCAATTTTTGTTCCTCTTTCATCCATACGCCTGGTTTTTATAACATCCTTATATTATTCGAGTCGTAAAAAATATAAAAATGTGGTTCGTACGGTTTGCGTCGAAATAGCATGTATATCGTACGAGGAGACGAGCAATATCGGTAGATATTCTGTAGACTATATGCATAACATATTTCAAACTAATCGAAAAATTTATCGTCGAAATATTCCAACCAACGTCGTCGACTAAATTCGACGATAGGGGCAATAAAATTATGGTAAAAATATTTCAGCCATAAACACGACAATATATTACGACCTTTTAAATACTCATTTCGCAAAATCGCTCTCTCCATCCGGCGCTCTTTATTGTTTCTTATTAAAACGTCGAAAGTTAATACGTGTTATAACACGAAACCTCGCGTAAACATAAAAAGCAAAACTTATCGTGACATTGATTGATTGTCGAATATTGCAAAGGCCACGATATATACACGATATCAGCGATATTCCTCATAGAAGAACAAATATCGCTCATAATACGTATCCGACCAATAAGAAAATTCGCCGAGCGAACCAAAAAATATGCTAATTTCGCACACGAGCGAGACTTAATTAACCTCTTGCTCGGATCCAAATTGTGTATGAAAATTATGAAAAATGATTTTGAAAGGTTTCCAAAAATTTGTACCGAGTATGCCACTCGATGGCAATATCGTTTCTGTTTCACGTGATGATACACACCGATGCCAGCAGATTTTTCCATTCACCTCAGATTCAGTTACGTGGAACCCATAACAAATGCTATTACCGAACTCTCGACGAGAGGTATTCAAATAAGTTACAAATACGTATAACGAAATAATAGAAAAATTCCCAACGCAGCTAGTTACCACGCTGGTTTTATACGTATACAAAATCGTATAAACTTTCTTCAACAATCTGTTTTCTATTCGAATGCGAACGAATTCGCCAACTATTCGCCGAATACCTAATACTCTATTTTTCGCGAAAGAAATGCCATTCGCTTTTAACCGTATGACTTTCGACAACCTACACGAGGTTAAAAAAAGCTCCATTTCGATTCGAAACCTTTTTGCCGGTTAACTTGAGAAATGATTAAGTTTGTATTGGAAACGATATCGTGTCGAGTTGTCAAGAACGTTACGGAATTTAACCCGAAATAGGACGTGATAGGTGAGATGTATTCACTTGTCTAAATTTAGAATTATTTCTGAATTGAGAGTGCATATGTAAATGATCCTGAAAAACTTTCAAAAATTGAATTGAGACCTTTTTAAGGGTAGGAGTGGAAAAGAGCTTCGGAACGGAAAAACAATTCGATTTTTGATCCCCCCTAACAACCAAATAGGGCTATTTTATGTCTGTCCGATATCTTTATAGCGACTTGCGATTTAGGCGATTTTATAGCCGATAATGATATTGCTAGATTTCGCATATATTTCTTACCTATATCGTTGATATACACGATATTACATGTATATTGAATGATATCGGAGATATCTCTCGATATCAATCAGATATCTTGAAACACTGAAGTTTTACAATATCCATTGGATATCTTTACAATATATTTGCTCGAACTACAGATATCGCCGATATCGGTAGATATCTCTCAATATCTATCAGTATAAACAATAATGCTTGAATATTAGTTTTAATTTCAAAGTGGCCTAAAAAGTTAATGTGTTTATGTCTTGTGCAGTTGTTATTGACTATTTTTACTTCTTTTCCCCAAATCAATAAGTAATTAAAACAGATGTGGTGTCGGATTAAGTATGATATCAGAAATTGTTTGTGAATGTGTAACTGTAATCTGGCAAGTCATTTTTATTATCATAATTTTCTATTCAATTTTTCTATTTTTTATAATTTTTTTAAAAACCATTTTCTAATCTTGTATTCAAACTTCTGTTCTTCAGATATTGCATACCTAGGTATAAAATTAAAGCTGACGTTTCCATTTAGCACTAAGTCCATCAATTTTTTGTTGGATTTTGGTGCATTATGAAAACACAGAAATAGGAAATATTGTCATTTTAATTTCATTCTTTGGCAAAGAAATATTGAATTTTTCATGAAAATCCAAGCTTTGTTATACCCATTTGAGTAAAAATTCTACAATAAATAACGTTTCTAACTCAAAAATAATGAAATTGGACTTCGTGCTATTTGGAAACATAGGTAACCTTTCAACGATATTGCTTTTTTGTATTTCTGGAAATGATAATTAAAAATGTAAGTAGGTAATGGCACTGTAGTTTTTTGTTCCTTTACTAACATGTATGTTTCAATTTTAATTATTTTTAGAAATACCAAAATGAATGCAATATCGTTTATATCTATACAATATCTGAAGATATTGTGAGTAAGATATATCACAGATATACTTTGAATATCCATACAATATAGATCGATATCGAATGAATATCGGAAATATATCATATTCCGATTTACCTGATATCTTCCCGAAATCGGGCGATATCGGGCAATTTTTTAAAAATTTAGCGATATAGGCGGACATTTCGCCATGCTATAGATATAGATAGGATATGGTATAGCTTTGTATACGAAATGAAACGATATCGTTTTGGTGTTAGGGCCGGTACGAAGTGTACCGAAAATACGACGAAAGACATAATAAGTTAGGTACTTCATTTTTTTAAAAACAGGCATCAAACCAGGTTACTTTTTAAGTAACTTGGTTACTTTTTTCGAGTTTGGTTACTAAAAGTTACTTTTTCCTTTCAGAGGTTACTATTGGTTACTATTTTCAAAATTTTTCCTAAAAAAAAAAAATGAAAAAATATTCAGCTTTTTAATGCTTTTTTTTGAAAAATTCTCGCCCGGGCTTCGCTCGGGCAGTATTTCATTCATTTTATTTTAAAAATTGATGATTTTTCACAAGATCTTCCAGTTAAATATCACTGATTTTTAATAATAATTTCGATTGAAAGATCTGTGAAAAGTCATTGAAATAACATGATGAATTAACAGAAAATTCATTCATTTTAAAAAAAAATTTACCAAAAATTTTCGCCATTGCTTGAAATATTGATTTTTTTGGGTGGGTGGGATGGGGAGGGGAATTTAGAAAAGTCATTCCAAAAGGTCAGTATAAGTCAGTACTTTTGCTCACCATAATTCTTACAAACGTGCAAAAGCTTTCAAATCTTCAAAAATTTCCCAAAATTCAATATGTGCTAAAATTGCCGAAATTTGCAGAAAAATCAAAATTTTTGGTTTTTGCGCGCACACCCCCCCTCCCCCTTGGATTCTACCGATACTCCTAAAAATTAACGATTCTGAGGTTACTTTTTGGTTACTATTTTCATGGAAAATGGTTACTAAAGTTACTTTTTTTTTTTCAAAATTTCAGTTTGATGCCTGTAAAAATTACTCTCGAAACTGTTTGGATAAGTTATGTTGAAACCATGTTTTGAAACATCTCAATAATATCTCATAAAACCCCATTTCAATTCGGATTTCTAAATAATAAAAGAAAAACAGTTCATCAAGGTTATTTATTATTTAACATGGCTTCCAAAAAAAAAGGTTCACTTTAGAAGCATTTCCTGAAATACTCATGGGCTGCAAGAACGATGAAATTTTGGTTCCCGTTCTTGTTCTTTCAAACTCGTTTTCGTTCCTAAAAATTCTTCACCATCGTTCTTGTTCTTGTTTTCATTCTTCAGACCTCGTTCTCGTTCTCAAAATTTTCGGTTCTTTTTGGTTCTTTGTTCTTTGTTCTCATAGCCCTGGTGATTCACAGATGATTCATTACACGAGAAATTTTTTGTCCCGTGTTGGCGAATTTATTTGATTTTTGCATTAATAAGCGATAACAAATAATTTTAATCAGTTTCAACGTATTTGACTGTAGAAATTCAAAAATGTGTAAAGTGAATGGTGAAGATATTTTATCGAAATTTTCAATTTCTTTCCAGGTTCGAATTTTTTCTCTATTATTCTTCCAAAATTCAAAATTTTCATGGAGATAGGAGATCGAGATACTTGAAACGAAAAAGTAAAATACCAAAACCTGAACCGTGAACCTGTATAACAAACTTTTCATAAAGATGACGAATTTTTGAATAAATTTTGAAAAAATTTCAATTTTGGGAATGAAAAAACAGAAACGACAAACTTTATTTGTATTTTTTTTACGCCATCTACAGTTATAAAATCGAGAAAAAATTGAACTTGGAAAAAAATTTTGAAGTTTGAAAAAATAATCGAGAGAGAATTCGAACTTGGAAAAAATTTTGAATTTTGAAAAAATAGGGATAGAGAAAAATTCGAACTTGGAAAAAAAATTGAATTTTGAAAAAATAATTAAGAAAAAATTCGAACCTGGAAAACTTTTTTCAAATTTAAAAAAAATAATCAAGAAACAATTCAAACTTTGAAAAAAATTTGAAGTTTGAAAAAATAATCGAGAAGAAATTCAAACTTGAAAAAAAAATGAAAAATTTCGATCTTGGAAAAAAAACAAGCGGGCCACACCATAGAGTTGGGAAAGGAACGATTCAGTCGTACGCAGTGTATTTTCAATGGGTCTGTCTATTCTCACACGGAATGAACAACAAAATGTAAATCGTTCGCTCGAATCACAACTTTGCAACCTGTCTCGTAATTGTAAGATATTTGAAAAATTTGAAACCGGAATTGATATTTTTCAACTCATTTCTTTCGATTCTCAAAATAATTTCAATTTTTAATTTCCTTTTCTTCAAATATTTTTCAACTCTAAAAATTTTTCTTCAAAATATTTTTCAGCTTTGAAATTTTTTAATCCGGAATAAAAAGTCACCAATTCTGAAAGTTTTTCTTTCAATTTTTCTCACATATTTTTCACTTCTTAACTCTAGAAATTTTCTCTCAAAATTAAAACTTTCCTCAAATTTTTTTGCTCTTGAAATTATTTTTCAAAGTTCAATTTTTACACTTTTAATTTTTTCCTCAAAATTCTATTTCTTCTAGCTTAGCTGAAATGTTTTTGTAAAATTATTTTCCAACTCTGAAATTTTTAGAATAAAAACATTGGAAAAATTGGGTTGAAAAACATTTTAAGAAATTTAATAGGAGAAAAAAATCGAGAGAATTCAAGTTTTAAAAAATTTTAAGATCAAAAAATGTGACTTCAGTTGTTAATTCAAGTAAATAATTTAATATAAAATGAAAATTTTATCAAAAAGTAAAAATCGAAGAAATTGAAAAAAAATCTTAAAGCTTACAAAAAATTTTGAAGAAGGAAGTTTAGCGGAGAGAAAATTTTTTGCAGAAGTTGAAAAAATTGATATCATAAGAAAAATTTAAGAAGCTGAAAAAAATTGAAATTTTGAGAAAAAAGTATATATAGTTAACAATAACAGCTGATATTATGAGCTGATGAAATGTTGAGGTGGTGTTGATGTAGCAGTGAAGATGACGAAAAAAATGAACGAGATTGCGCATAGTTCGGTCATTTTGTTGTTGATTCCGTGTGAAAATAGACAGACCCATTTTCAATTTCATGCCTGAAGCCCCTTTCGTGTAGTTTTAGTCATAGGTTTTTGATAGAAATATTCTAACTCAAACCTATCAACATATCGGAAAGTTATGAAACCTTGAAAAACATCTTTTTCCATTTTCAAAAATAGCTTACACTTACGTCAATTTCACCTCGAAATGAAACTTACAATCGAACAATTACGTAAATTAACCGCGAGAACCTTTTCACCGTACGTCATTATCATCATACACATATTAACATTCTACAATTCCATCTGTTCTCAAACGCAAAAACTCACGTATTTCCAGAACAAAGGATATTTAAGTAAAAAGCCAGCCCAGGGTGTATAAATACTGCAAATTCATGCACCGATGAGTTGGCCCGAGTCTAAACCCCATTCGGACAATTGAATCGTATTTAATTTCAGTTCTAATGTAATCTGGCAGCATAACTTAATAAGGTTACCGAGTAACTAGAATATTTTCCAGCACGAATAGGGAATGCTGCCAAAAACTGAACGTCCACGTGACATAAAACTATCCTTTTTCATTTTTTTTTCCACCAGTAAAAATACCGTTATCGAGACTTGGCTCTTGTTTATAATAGAAAAATTTGTAATAAAAAAAAAAAAGGGAGATGATTTTTTTTCTACTTTGGAAATAGCCAGAACGAGAAGTACACAGAAGTACAATATGTGAGTGTAGATATATGAGAAAACACGAGATCTGTTGTAATGGTATGGCACATAGAAGCAAGAAGACGATTATATCGTAAGTTATTGGAGATTCGGTCGTGGGTACATTACAGGTCAGCAATTTTCAATGTGCTAGTCAACGTGGTGCGATGATAAAATACGATAAAAAAGTCAACGCAGACCAACCGCTCTTTTGCGTGGTTTCGAGTGAAATTTAAAGGCTATTAATGTAACCAAAGGATAAAAACACCGCAAATTCGAGTGTACTCGGTATTAAACGACGAACGAAGAGTAATATCGCAAAGTTAACGTTGCAAAACCAATTACTTCAACGGGTATTTACATTATTTTGGGCGGTACGACTATAACGTTTCGTTTATGGTATGCATGTTGATTAGGTTTTTCCTTCTTCAGCAGCTGTACAAGAAATACAAATCTCGACGTATTTATTGGTTCGAGTTTGAATTTTATGGCACTGAATCTTATTACTGTTGCTCGTACAGTTCCATCTCGTTAGTCTTAACACCTTCGCCGGTTCCGCAGACAGGTATATTTTCCAAATATCGCGTAATATTATATCCGGTGAAATATACTCTTCATTATCAAAGTGCCACGTCAAAGATGAATTAACTCGAGCAGACGTTTGGAAAATTTCGCCAAAAGAGTATTTTCTATTCGGGTTGATGTAATACAATGTGCTATGGGCATCTTGGTGTGTTCTCTGAAATACGATATCGCGCCGACGATATAGATAAAAAAAGAAGTAATGCATTTCTTAATGGGAAGCTTCTCTTCTTTGACTTTATATTTCCATTAGCGATGGTTTTGCCAGTTCGTTATGTACGCGAGATAAGGAAAACCACTTTTCTGGTAATTTTGATTAATTTCCTTAACGTCGACGTTCGGTTGGCCAAATTGATGTGGTAATTTGAAATCGCAATGAGGCGACGAAGGTGGGTTTTGCTGAGAAATTACTCGGCGTAATTATACCAGAGGTATTACTGTATGAATTATTAGAGCGTCAATTTTAATTAAAAAACATCTTTTTACCCCTCATTTTTATCGCGCGTCGTCGAGCCGGGTATTTTTACGTTTGAGGCAGTGAAAAGGTGTAAGGTTTGATAATGGGGTATGTATGAAGTGCTTGTATTGTCTGGGAAGATGGCGATGACGATGAAGGTTGGATTTTCATTTCCTTGCTGATAATGCAATTTTGCTGGATTCGTTTGTATTCGAATGAAAGTTTCGTATCTCAATTTAATTTGATTATTGGTGGTTGTAAAACGATGGATGGAATTTTGCTTAAGGAAGGGGGAATTGATTTTTTTGATGATTTTTCTCTTGAATCAATTGAATAATTTTTCAGAATCATCCAAATTCGTGAATTTCTTTCAAGAGAGGAGGCAATTGTGCAAAAAATTGAAGTTGAACATTTTTTTTTTTACGAAAACAGTAGAAATGTATCGAGCCTAAGTCGTTGAACTTTTTGGGAAGAATTTAAGATTGAGCCTTTCCTAATAAGGGTCAAAAACAGCCCTTGACCCAAAATCGGTCAAAATAAGCCTAAAATGTTACTTATGGTCTAAAAAAATCTCAGAATTTTGTTAGACCCCTACCCCTCCTCCTTCCGGAATTATCGCACTTTTAATGTCGAAACTTCAACACGCGATATCTCTGGAAGGGGTGGGTAAAAAATTTTGAAATTTTCATAGATTATACATCTTACTGGGTAGTATCGATGAAAATTTTTTCAAAAATTTTTGGTTTACATTTTCCTAATTTTTTTTCATGCTGAAATTTTCAAAAAATTTAAAAAAAAATTGGGGGTGCCATGGCTGGAATTTTTTTTATTAGTTCTGCCAAGTGGTCGTGCATCACATAATATTTTTTTTAGACCCCAAAACTAGGAGCAACATAGTCAAAAAAAATCAAAACCAAAAAAAAAACGTGATTTTTTACTATTTTTTTGTAGTTACAAGCAAGGTATCCCTACTCAAAGTAAAATTTTGAGTCAAAATTGTCATAAATTGAAAGTACATCATAAAAAAAAGTTCCATTTTCAAAATTTCAAGTGCTGAAGTGCATTTCTCGAATTTTGTCGAATTTTTGAAATTCCAAAATTACCTCATCGTTCTGTAAATCATGAAAATTTTATCTGATCAACGAAAAAAGCTTAAATTCGATATACACCCTATTTTAGACCTCCCAAATCGATTGGAAGCGGTTTCAAGGCGTTTCAGAGTCACCAGAAAATTTTCAACTTTTTTTCAGCTCTGACGCCAAGCTCATAAAAACGGCCAATATGAACTTCAGCAACTATATTCGCGGATTATCATTATTGGTGACCTAATTGAACAACTGATGCAAAGTTTTTCAAAATTCGTCATTTTTTGCTCAAATTTATATTTTTAGCTTAAAATTTTCCTGCAAAAAATTTAAACTGGTCAAAAAAGTAATTTTTGTAGTAAATATCCAGCCCTTTATTTATAAATCAGTGAAAATTATCGAAAATGACTGTACCTTGTCACGGTAGGGATTGTCCCGCTCTGCTCTGTGGCAACACATGTATTCGTACGTGTGGTAACACTGGAGCAGAGAGAATTCGAGCTCACTTCTATCCGAAAGGATAGTTGGTAGGGTTGTCAAAAGTTGGCAAAAATAGTTATCGATAATTATCGATAATTTTGAAAAGTTATCGATAATTAACGATAGTTATCGATAATTTTTCAAGGGGGGGAGGGGGTTAAAATTACCTACATTTTTTTAACGAAAAAATATTTTTATCTCATTAAGTTACATTTTTGTTAGAATAAGGTGAAAATCTTTCAAATCATTGTATTTTTTGGTTGGAATTGAATAAAATTTGAAAAAAATATAAAATATGCCATTGCCCGAGCGAAGTGAGGAGGAAAATTTTGGAATAAATACACATAAAAACTTGAAAAATGGCCTTTTTCAAAATTGCTTAATTATCGATAATTTTGGGCTTGTTATCGATAGTTATCGATAGCAGAAGTTATCGATAATTAACGATAGTTATCGATAATTTGACAACTCTAATAGTTGGCTAGTCAGTGGCTATCCTATTTTCTTACGCGACAGGTTGTCACTTCAAGTTTGTAGTAAAGTCCATGTGATCCGTGTTAAGCGCCCCCTTGGGGTAAGAGCGTTTAAACAGTGGGCTTTCGAGCCGTATTCCAAAGAAGCTTGCTTCTAACGTAATTGTATTCTTTCCTTAATTGGAAGCTGTGGAGAAAGACCTTGCACAGGCTTGTAGATTCTTCTCCGGGTGAGGTCACTCTGTGTTGAGTCTATCTCACACAACCTAACAATCAGAATTGCAGCACAGGAGAAAATCAGTGAAAAAATTTTCACTGAAAATGAATCAGTAAATAATTTTTACTAAAAATAAATCAGTGAAAAATCAGGGTGTCTACCGGTCGCGAAAAGGTCGCGAATTCAGAAGACGGTCGCGAAAGTCGCGAAAAAGTCGCGAAATTGGCACAACAGTCGCGAATTTTTTCCAAATTACAATTCCTTTTTAAATTTTAGTTTTTTGAACACATTTTTCTAAAAATTTTCGCCCTCGCTTCGCTCGGGCTCATCAATTCATGTTGATCATTTCTAAATTACAAACCTTCCCTCCATTCCAAACAGTTGAATATTTTGAAGCGAAAAACGCATTCTTTTGGGTAGCAATCGCGATTGGGTCATTCCATGTCAGTTCAACCACGAAGTGGAAAGTGGGGTCTTCGATTTCTTTGATTTTTTGCATGTGTGTAGACCTCGATGAAAGATGACGAATGGCGCAAACCGGAGCTTCCAAAGTCTTTTTGGGGGGCAGCCATGGGCCCTCAAAGTTTTGAGCATAAGTTGGATATCGTAAATTTCGAGCGTGGATAACTCAGAATCGGTGCTTGGTAGAAAGTTGAAACTTTTTGTAATGTGTAAGGCCTTTGATGAGCTTTTTGGCGATTTTTTTGAAATCAGTGTTGCCACTTTTTTTAATGCCAAAAATTAGCAGGAAAAGTCAAAAAATGGTATTTTTGCATGAAGGACACCTTCAAAAATTCTGAAAAAAATATATATGATGCAACTTTTTGTGCTGAATAATATATAAAAAAATTGAGATGGCGTTATTTTTTAAACTCGTTTAAAAAAATTTCTAAGTTTATAAGAAAACATAATTTTGTATTCCAAGCAGTGAAAATTTTCTAAACTGGTTAAATTACATTATTTTTACCATATTTTCATCATATGTTGAAAAAAAGTCGACAAAAATATTTCTATCGGGCCGATCTTGAATAATATATACTGTATAAGTAGGTTTTTGTGACTTCCTCTGTTCAATATAGCAAGCCAACATGAAAACATTATCTTTATACAAATTTTACGTGAAAATAATTATTATTCAATGCAAAAAAGACATTTTTGAAAATCTATCATCATTAAGGTACAAGCATAGAGTAACGATAATGCATTTAATGCACTTATGGGTGATACAGTTTTCACAACCATGAGAATGTTTCGGAACCAGAATATTCGTAAACGAATCAAGTTCTTAGTTCTAAATGTAATTTTCGTTTTGTGATGAAATTTTCCATATGTAGTTAGTTTAAAATATGTTTTTATGCAGGACTGCAATATTGAACAGAGGAAGTAACAAAAGCCTATACCTATACAGTGTATATCATTCAAGATCGGCTGGATAGAAATATTTTTGTCGACTTTTTTTCAACATATGATGAAAATATGGTAAAAATAATGTAATTTAACCAATTTAGAAAATTTTCACTGCTTGGAATACAAAATTATGTTTTCTTATAAACTTAGAAATTTTTTTAAACGAGTTTAAAAAATAACGCCATCTCAATTTTTTTATATATTATTCAGCACAAAAAGTTGCATCATATATATTTTTTTCAGAATTTTTGAAGGTGTCCTTCATGCAAAAATACCATTTTTTGACTTTTCCTGCTAATTTTTGGCATTAAAAAAAGTGGCAACACTGATTTCAAAAAAATCGCCAAAAAGCTCATCAAAGGCCTTACACATTACAAAAAGTTTCAACTTTCTACCAAGCACCGATTCTGAGTTATCCACGCTCGAAATTTACGATATCCAACTTATGCTCAAAACTTTGAGGGCCCATGGCTGCCCCCCAAAAAGACATTGGAAGCTCCGGTTTGCGCCATTCGTCATCTTTCATCGAGGTCTACACACATGCAAAAAATCAAAAAAATCGAAGACCCCACTTTCCACTTCGTGGTTGAACTGACATGGAATGACCCGATTGGAATTTTCAACAAATTTTTTTTTGAAAAAATGAATATTTTATATCCATATTTTGAAAAATTTAGAAAAATCGTAGAATTTTTTTTTGATTTCACCAGGATTTTTTGAAAATTCAGAAGGAGAAATCATTCGAAAATGCGTTTTTGGGCCAAATCACATCATTATACCTATGCTCAAGGAGGGCGCGATGGGAGAATGGAGGAATTAATTCCCTCAGCCAATTTCTAGTCGGAAATTTCAGCAAAATCTCGGAAATCCGACAACATTTTAGAAATTTTATCAAATTAGGTCTTTTAGTAATTTTTAATGGCTCACTACTTACTCTCTAAATCAGAATTTTTCAAAAATTTCGGCCTCGCTACGCTCGGCTCTATTCAATTTTTTCTTTCATGATTTTAAAATGAACCAAATGCTTCAAAAGTGATTTTCATCTGCCAATTTTATTACTTACTTAAAATTTTCTTTTTTAAAAATCATTTTCGAAGTTTCAAAATCAATTTTTTTGAATGCTTTGGCCTCGCTGTGCTCGGCCTAATCATATTTTTCTTTCAATAATTTTAAAAAATGAGTGACCAATTTTTACGCAAATTTATCAACTTGAAACATTGTTTTATTGCACTTTGAATTCGAGGTCTTCTAAAATTTTTTCTCCTCGCTCCGCTCGGAACTGAAATCCTCCTATTTTTCAAGTTTTTGTTGCATATATTATTCTGATTATTCTCTAAAAATTGTGTTTTTTCTTCTCCATGATGGTGCTTCACATGTAGATTTCCCGTGATTTCTTTTTTTTCCTGAATTTTAGATTCAGAATCAGCGAAGTTTATTAGCGACTCTAGCCTGTGAAAAGAAAAGTAGATACTTGCAAGGGAGGGACTAAAAAGTGCTTGAAATTCCCTTTAAAACGAGTATACGCAAGGGGGGGGGGTCTTTTAGGCAAAATTGGAGCACTGCGTGAAAAGTCTAGAAAAAGTCGCGAAAAAAGGTCGCGAAAAGTCGCGAATTTCGATTTTCCAAAGTTGGTAGACACCCTGAAAATTTTTACTAAAAATAAGTCACTAAAAAATTTTTACTGAAAATGAATTGGTAAAAAATAAATCAGTGAAAAATTTTTACTAAAAATAAATCAGTGAAAAATTTTTACTGAAAATAAATCGGTGAAAAATTTTTACTAAAAATGAATTTGTAAAAAAATTTCACTGAAAATGAATTGGTAAAAAATTTTTACTAAATATGAATCTGTGAAAAAATTTCACTGAAAATAAATCAGTAAAAAAATTTTACTGAAAATAAATCAGTGGAAAATTTTCGCTGAAAATAAATCAGTACATAAATTCCACTGAAAATAAATCAGTGAAAAATTTTCACTAAAAATAAACCAGTAAAAAATTTTCACTGAAAATGAATCTGAAAAATTTTCACTAAAAATAAACCATTAAAAAATTTTCACTGAAAATGAATCTGAAAAATTTTCACTGAATATGAATCTGTGAAAAATCTTTACTGAAAATGAATAGGTGACAAATTTTCACTAAAGATGAATCACTGAAAATATTTTTACTAAAAACAAATTCAGTGAGAAAAATCACTGGAAAGTCAGTAAAAATTCACTAAAAAGTCAGTAAAATTTATGAATCTAGCTGAAAAATCAGTTAAAATCTTTGAAAAATCTGTGAATTTTGCTGATTTTTCCTATGCTGCAATTCTGACTGTTCATTAGTGACTTTTCACTGATTCAGAAAGAGAGAGCACTGATAATCTTGAAACTGCTTACAACAATAATTATGATGATTAATATTGAAAAACATTGTTTTCGTATTGGAACCTTTTAATCTTAGTTTTTCTAGAGAAACTAATCGTTTAAATTTAATTAGTGAAAATTTACTGATAAATTAATCAGAATTGAGTCACTGTAGAAATCAATGAAAAACCCCTACTAATTCAAGCACTTGGTGAATTTTCAATTTTGAATCAGCATTTTTCTTTCATAACTAATTCAATGAAAAAAATTTAATTTTTGCATGTTCATTTCAGTGGTTATTGAAAAAATTGCTGTTTCAGAGGTAAAATTTACTAATTGAATCAGCACTTCTTCTCCAATCAAGACTGAAATTTCACCCATTTTTTTGGTGAATCTTCATTGAAATAAATTTTCAAACAGATTTCTCCACTTTTTGGAATTGAGACCGATTTTAGATTCACCCTATCACGATAAAATTTCATTTTTCAAAGTTTTCTGGTGAATAAATGCATCTATAAATTTTTAGCCTTTCAATTTTGAAAATGTTTCAAAAATTACAAAAAGTTAATGTCTTGAAAATTCACCAAAAAAATCAACATCAACTACTTACTAAAATTTTTTTTTGAAATAAAGGTTTTTAAAAATGTTTTTAATCCAAATTTTCGTTCATATCGAAGAGTCCAGAGTGAATGAGATTCTTCGTAAAAACACCATTTTTCAGGTAAATTTGAAATTTTTCGTTTTAATGACCTGAAAAAAAATCCCCAGCTCCTAATCCATGAAATTACGCGATATTTCAATTTAGGTATTTAAAATTCTACCCAATTTATGACATTAATATTCCAAAATACCGAATATCCTATCTTATAACCTTAAATAACTTGAAATTTATCGAGCTATAAGTGCCATTATTACCATAATTTCTTTCCTAAACGTGAAATTACTTTCTCCTTGGATAATTAACCAACGCACTCGAATATCTCATGCAACGCTTCGGTCGCTTGCAGTATCGATCAAAATCTCATCATCTTGGTAATTTTTCCCCACTACGATATTTACTTTTAGTATACCTACGTCTCGTATAAATTAAAATCAACTTGTTAGAATTTCCAGCATCGTTTTTAATTAATGCGCCGAATCTTTTTTTTTCCCTACGTCGAAAAGCTCCGAGTGTTTTCCTCTCTAAACGCAAAGCTCGAAAATAATAAATACATTTAGCTACGTGTAAAGTTATACGCTTTAGAGGTTCGAGAATGGCACGGCGGATGAAAAATGATAATTTTACCAACCGCTGTGATTCGCAGTCGTATCATAATACGACCATACTCGTGTAAAATTTCGGTCTCTGGTTTCTTTTGTGTGTAGGTAGATCGCAGGTCTATATGCAGGTTTTAATTATGAGCAAATACGTGACTATAAAATTTAAGTATTGCACGAAGTGTTTTTCAATTATAAATTAAGTCGCGTTTTTCCAGTATGCAATGAAAAACGTGCGTAGGTAGTAAGTATCCAACTATACGGTTGTAACTGCTCGAATTTAATTTTCTCGTCGGCGTCAAATAACGCTTGATTTAGCAATATGAGCAATGGAGGTGAAATTGAGATACACGACGATGAAATTTTTTTTAGCCTTTTTCACGTAAAATAAATCCTTTCTAAGGTTTAGGCGAAATTAGAAAAGAAGAAAAACTGACACCGCGTCTCATGCGAGCAAATTCATTAGTGTGGCGTCTCGGTCTCTCGGTCTCCGCGTGTAAAGTCTTTAGTGTAAACTTCGCCGTAAAAGGTTGAAATGAAATTAGATGCCGGAATCGAACGTTCAACGTAGACAGCCAAGTGAACGAAACATCGAATTTAACCATACCGTCGAAATTTTCAACCGGCTGCAAATTAATTAGCTAATTTTACCAAAATACGTCTTTTTTCCGGAAGTATATTTTGGACATTTTTTTTTTAATTACTCGAAATACGTGGTATTTTTTTTTGCCTCTTTTCTTTATTTCGAGTCGTTAGTATAAAGAGTTTCTTTAGTAAGATGAGAAACTGCCGGAATGTCTGGCGCACGCTTCTTTCAGCCGAAGTATAAATTTCACTGGGTTCTCGTGTCGTAGAAAATTTTAGTCCTGGGAACGCTTTATGTGTAACTTTATCTCAGCCCCCATACTCGCATATTTTCCACAGTACGTGTAGATGATGTAATATAACGTTCGAGTAGGCTGTTGTGTGTTTTTTTTTACGTTTTCAGTGTAAACGGTCGAATCACGAGCTGTGGCGCAAAAGCTATTTACTCGTGTTTGAATATCAACCGGGTTGAATTAATCCATTTGGGTTGCGACACAATACCTGACTACCTGCAATTTTTGAGTTTTTTTTTTTGAAACCGCTTTAAAATGCCTTAAAATGACGTTTTTTTTTGTTTTCCCCCGGGCCCGACCATTTTATGACGAAAAATCGAGGTAGTCAGGTACTGTGTTCACGACCATCGGAATCAAACACAATACTTGACTACCTCGATTTTTTCATTTTTTTGGTGATAAACTTTTGGATTTTGAATGGAATAAGGTACTGGAACTGTATTCCGAAGGATTTATACCAAAAAACGTCATAAAAAGTGATTATTTATGAAAATGGACGAATTTTATGGCATTCCATACTCCGAATTTTTCAACCATACTAACCGATATTTTTGAGGATTTCTTTCTGGAAACCTCTTCAAAATGCCCTTAATTAACGATTTTTCATGTTTTCCCCCCACCCCGACGATTTTATGACGAAAAAACGAGGTAGTCAGGTACTGTGTTCATGACCGTCGGAATCAAACACAGTACTTGACTACCTCGATTTACCGATATTTTTGAAGTTTTTTTTTTGGAAACCTCTTGAAAATGCCGTGAATTAACGATTTTTCGTGTTTTCCCCCCACCCCGACGATTTTATGACGAAAAAACCAGGTAGTCAGGTACTGTGTTCACGAACATCGGAATCAAACACAGTACTTGACTAACTCGATTTTTTCACTTTTCCAGTGAATTTTTCAAATATATATCACCAATGGCGCGCCAGCTCCTCCCCCACCCTGGAATGCACCACGAAATGTACCCGACAGTGCGCCGGGCCCCCTCCACCCCGCGATGCGCCTCGAAATGCCCCCGCAGGTGGCATTTCGAGGCATCTGGAAGAATGAAAGAGCTTCGCGCGGCAAAAATGTCACATTTTCCCATTACATATTTGCAGGTGCTATTGGATACAATAACTAAACAATTATAAAAAAATATTGGTTTACGCAGTCTACTTTAAAACGAACCCCCCCATGGCGCGCCGAGCCCCCTTCCGCCCACGCAATGCGCCCCAAAATGACCCTAACGGGGTCATTTTTGGGGCACATTACGGGGCAGAGAAGAAGATCACGCTTCGCGCGGCGTTTCATTCGTTTTTGTTTCTTAAAACATTGAAAAAAAAATTATGTCGGTAATAATGATGTGAATCCTTCGAAATACGGTTGAAAGTACATTACTAGGACAGTATTCGAAAAATTTGTCACCTGAAAAGTAAAAAAATCGAGGTAGTCAAGTACTGTGTTTGATTCCGATGGTCGTGAACACAGTACCTGACTACCTGGTTTTTTCGTCATAAAATCGTCGGGGTGGGGGGAAAACACGAAAAATCGTTAATTCACGGCATTTTCAAGAGGTTTCCAAAAAAAAAACTTCAAAAATATCGGTAAATCGAGGTAGTCAAGTACTGTGTTTGATTCCGACGGTCATGAACACAGTCAGGGCCGTATTTACGCACAAGCTACATAGGCACCAGCCTCGGGCGGCAAATTTTAGGGGGCGGCCGATTTTGAGGAGCAGGTTTTTTTTAATTTTCCTTAATTGTGATTTGAAAAAAAAAAAATGAAAAAATTTACTGTACCCACTGAAAAAGAATCTTTTTTGAACAAAACTTTTATTTACATAGGGCATAGCATTAAAATATGAAAAAAATGTCTTTTTTTTAACATTAAATTTCTAATTTTTCAAAGCTTCGCCCTCGCTTCGCTCGGGCACGACTGAATCAAAATTCTATGATCTACTTGAAACATTGGTACGAAAGTAAATTCTCCTCTTTTAGGAACCTTCTGATATTCGAAGCCTCTATGTCCACTCTGTACCTAACCGAAAAAATGATTGAGAAAATTGATTTTTAATTCGTTTTTCGTTAATTTTTCTTTCGATGTAATTATCCAAATAAAGCAGGAGGTTACACATTTTTTGTGGGGGGGGGGCGGCAAATTTTATTCTGCCTCTGAGCGTCGTGAGGTTAAATCCGGCCCTGAACACAGTACCTGACTACCTCGTTTTTTCGTCATAAAATCGTCGGGGTGGGGGGAAAACATGAAAAATCGTTAATTAAGGGCATTTTCAAGAGGTTTCCAGAAAGAAATCCTCAAAAATATCGGTTAGTATGGTTGAAAAATTCGGAGTATGGAATGCCATAAAATTCGTCCATTTTCATAAATAATCACTTTTTATGACGTTTTTTGGTATAAATCCTTCGGAATACAGTTCCAGTACCTTATTCCATTCAAAATCCAAAAATTTATCACCAAAAAAATGAAAAAATCGAGGTAGTCAAGTATTGTGTTTGATTCCGATGGTCGTGAACACAGTACCTGACTACCTCGATTTTTCGTCATAAAATGGTCGAACAGGGGAAACAAAAAAAACGTCATTTTAAGTCATTTTATAGCGGTTTCAAAAAAAAAAAACTCAAAAATTGCAGGTAGTCAGGTATTGTGTTATTACCATTAATTTGGTTTAGGTTTAATTGCATGGTTCTGTTGTAAATATGATAATTGAAAACGTCACCTTTGTTTAATTTTCATTCGACGATAATTCTAATTAATTTTGTACGTTTTCAGGAAAGAGATAGAAATTGAAATTGTCGAAGAAAACTGTTACGAGAAAAATATCTGCTTTTGGGTCCAGCTTGAACATCCGCAAGAGCTGAAAGGTGAATTTTCATTTATTCTAAAATATCTATACCCCTAATTAACTATTCCGGCCTAAAAATGTGTGATTATTTTTGCTGTAGAATTAAAGAATGAAACTATTGGACATGGGTATATGGAAATTTAGAGGACCCCCCCCCCCCTCAGGAGAAAGGGAAAATTTTAAAAAAGTCACTTTTCGAAGGTTAACTCGAAATTTGATTTTTACTTATTTTAATCCATTTTTGCTCTTTTTACCCTAAACCGGGGCACACTTGGGGTAAGGGGGTGGGGTATGGGAGTGTTACACCTCCAGAAGCATTTTTAGCCGACAAATACCATAAAAATGATTTCTAATCAGAAAATATTTGGCACATCCTTGAAAATGAATTTTAGTCAACAAATTCTATCGATGTATTGACGCTCAGAAGAGATCAGAGGACATTTTTTTAAGTACATTTTTTCATCTTGCCACTTCCGAATATTGGAAAGTGATCGTTTCTTGTCGATTTTTAAGGAATGAAAAAAAAACAGCTACTTGAAAAGTGTTCATTTTGTGTCGTTTTTTGAAGAAACGACAAGAAAAGATAGATTTTGTGGGTTTGAAAAATGTCTGTTTCTTGGCGGCTTTTTATGAAACGACGAAAAACGACTGTAGAGGCTTGAAAATTGCCTTTTTTTCCAAAAAACAACAATTTTTTGATAGTAGGAAATGGACGTTTTTATCATTTTTGAAGAAACGCCAACCTCACCTAATTGGAAAAATGTGGTTTATTCTTGTCTTTTTTTTTTTTTTTTTAGAAAATTACAAAAAATTACTTATTTTGAGGATTAAAAAAGTAGCATTTTTGTTACGTTTTGCAGATAGCAACAACTTTAAAATCATAAAAAATTTGTCGGTTTTCAATGTTTTTTGTTGTTTTTTAAAGAATGACGGAAAACAGCAACTGTAAAAAATCAAAAATCTTCGGTGTCCCATTTTTTTTTGGGGGGGGGGGGGGAGAAACAACAATTTTTTGATAATGGAAAACGGTTGCTTCTTGTCGTTTTTAAAGAAGTGATAAAAACCAATTTTTTTGTCATTCAGGAAACGGCAACTTCCAAGGCTCGAAAAATTGTTGTTTTTATTGCTTCTATGGAAACAATTTTTTTAAATAAGTAGCTACATATTAGAAAATGGTAATTTCATGTCATTTTATGGGAAACGACTGGAAACGATTACTTCAAGATATTGAATTAATCGTATTGATCGTATCTTGCCATTTTTTAAGAAACGAAGAAAACAAAGCAACTTTCAGGGATCAAAAAATTGTCGTTTCTCAAGAAACGAATATTTTTTATATCGGAAATTGAGCGTTTTTTGTAGTTTTTTCAAGACTCGATAAAAAACGACCAACTATTGTGATTAAAAAATTGTTGTACCTATCTCTTGTCGTTTTCAAAGAAATTACAAAAAACGACGTTTGATCCCGATCAAATATGCCATTTCTTGTCGTTTTTTTATAAAAACGGTGGAAAACGATTTTTTGAGTTTGGAAAATGTTTGTTTTTGTCGTTTTTCAGGAAACGACAGAAAACAACAATTTTCTGGTAATGTAAAACTGTGTTTTTCATTTTTTTTTTTTTTTTTTTTTTTTTTTTTAGGAAACGATGGTTAAAGCATTGTCGTTTCTTATTGTTTTTTTCAGAAAAACACTTTTTGGTATTAAAAAAATGTTTATTTTTAGTTAGTTTTTAGAAAACAAGAAAAAATCAATTTCCAAGATTGGAAAATGTTTATTTGGCGGCTATTTTCAATCACAAAAATTTTCAATTTTCGTTTTTCCTCAAGAAATGACTATTTTTTGATGCTGTACTGAAAAAAGTTCGTTTCTTGTCGTGTTTTAATAATTGACAGGATAAGACAACTTGATAGACATTGAAAATTTTTTTGTTTTTGTCATTTTTTGGGAAACGACAGAAAATGGCCAATTTCTGAGATTGGAAAATGTTTGTTTTGCGTCGTTTATTGAAAAAAAAAACGAATTTGAAGGACCAAAAAATGTCGTTTTTGTCAATTTTCCAGATATCGTTAATTTTTATGTTGGAAAATTGTCGTTTCTTGTCGCGTTTTTAAAGAAACGACAACTTCAATGGATCAAAATTTGTCGTTTTTCGTCGTTTCTTAAAAAACGACTATCTATTTTTTGATATTAGAAAAATCAATGGTCTTTTCCTGTCTTTTTTTTAAAGGAAACAACAGCAATTCACTTGGTGAATTGAAGGTTCTTGTTTAATCATTCGATTTTGATTTTTTTTTCAATCCCTCCAGCCCTCGTTTTTTATTCGATATTTCAACTCCTGAATAAAAAATTTTGTTTTTTGGCCCTCATCAATCTTACCATCAGTTTAAAAACTTCTGTTCTTCCTCCGAAAAACGCATCACGTGGATTCAATGGTTCCAAAGCTAAATCTTCCAGAATGTTTTCAGCTCTGAACCATCCAAATTTGAATTTTTTTCGATCTCACGAAAATAATCAATCAATCAGTCAGTCAATCAATTTACTTCAATTTGATAATAAATAATAGGTAAATGAAAAGCAAAAAACAATAATTCCTCAATAAACAGAATCAACAAAATTTCAAACTTGTGATTAAATTCATTAAAACTGAATAAAAAACTTTTTTTGTTTCTTAAATCACTATTGACGTGTTGACATTTTGTTGAAAAATTGTATATTTTAAAAAATAGGCGAAATGTGAGAAAACATGTTTTAAAATGTTGAAAAGTTGAGAAAAAAAATTTGAAGGCATTGATATTTTTATTAAAAAAAATTATTTTTGACCTCTGCTCTAAAGGAAGTTGATACATCTGAAGATACCCAGTATGTATCACAATCTAAGGTTTTTACCCTAAAAATGAAAGTGCATCATGTTACTTTTTTTTTTTTTTGAATTAAACAATTAAACATCCAATTTACAATTTTTATGAAAAAATTGATTTTAATACAATCGAAATACAGAATAGGAAAATCGAAAGTAAATGCCTATTTTAATGTTGGTTTTTTTTTGCAATTTTCCTCGTGCAGAGTAAATGTAATTTTTTAAGATGAAAAAAGTTGATAATTTTGAAACATTGTCAACTTCTTAAATATTCTGAATCTCTACATAGATATTTGAGGATGAAACCCAAAAATGAAGATATTAAGCTTAAGATCATGTACTTTAATTATAAAACCAGTAAAAAAAAGGCTCGCCTACTCAACAACACGTAGGTGGTATTTTTCTAAAAAAAAAAAAAAGACATCACACATCTGAAATTTCGTCGAAACATCTAAAAATTTTGCGTAGGTATGTAATTACACGTGTTACACATGTTCAAAACACGTACCACGACCACCATATATTTTTTTATGATACCCAATGAGCTTTCTAAAAAGAGATTAGATATGAAGAGTTGGCTTAATATTATGATGCGATATTAAAGATGCTAACACGTTTGGTGTGTGTGGATAATGTCTTTAATATACGTTCATGTCGTATACGTACGTGTACGAAAACCTTCTCAACTTTTTTGTCGCGAAAATGACGAATTCCATAAAATTCAACCATTATTTTCCCCTTCAGCTTGATTCGAGTTCGCTGTAAATTACTCGTCAGACCTTGACACGATGTTCATTCCAAGACGAATTTGATTCTGAATGGCTGGATACGAATTTATTCGTTGCCAAAAACGAACATCGAGGTTGCAATTTGAAAAAAATAACTTGTTTTTCTCGTTCCTCGGAAAATTTGAAGAATTCGAAATCGAAGAAATTTAAATAAAAAACGAGATTCGATATCGGCGCTTGCTTATTGTATGATTTCATTACGAATTGAAATCAACCATATCTTCGTTGAAAATCTCATCGCCTCGTGAAACGTAGCATAGGTAGGTACGGCAAGCACCTTATTTATTAAAAATATCGAGAAAAAAATTTCCTGCTTCTTTACAATGCATAAAAAATATCCGTGTTTCGCGCTTTTGTAAACTTTATGCGCGAGAAAATATCAAAATAGAGAAAAATTTTGCCAGTCTCGTAATAAAAATACCCCTTTTGTATTTCATCTTGGCGCCGTGTTAACGAATAAAAAAAAGTTTGGTTTTACGACTGAAGTCTATACTCTGTGCAGAAACGTAGATATTTCGTACGTGCGAAAAAAAAAGTATATGAAAGAATTGAAGGTGTGTATGAGGATAATATTCGAGGTGTATCTCGTATATTATACAAATTTATAACATTTACATAAAAATCTGCGTTCACTTATTACATGATATACTCGTATGAAAAATCCGGATGAATTTTTAAAGAGAAATTTCTTGACGATGAAAAACCCTGGCTCTAAATCAGCTACAACTTTTGACATATGTCGGAGGTCGTTTTTAAAACATGAATTTTAAGCGTACAAATTCACGCGTTGAATAAAAGTTCACGTAGGGTAAGGTCTCTGTGTTCAGTTTAATTTAATGAATCAGAAACGCGAGAGGATTTTCACGTTTACCAACGTTGATAAATCTAATTCGTAGGTTGGGCGATGATATTTAACTAGGTAAAGTGATAAATGAATGGGAGGTTTTGGAATAAGATTTTTGGGAAAAGATTCATTGTGAATTAGAAGCCAAATTTGACAGGAGAAGTTTTATGTTGTTTGAAATTTGAATAAGCGTTTGTTTTAAAAATTTTAGAATAATTTGTAGACATTTTCTAGTTTGAGATGTTCCTTTGATTTTTATTTTTATTCATTAATTACAGAAATTTTTTGGTTCAATTTACTTTTCAATCATTTTTTATTTTAAGATTTTTATTGCCGTTTTTGAAAATTGTTAGGAAATTAATTTTAGCTCTCCTCCCTGTTTTCCTCACAATTTGTACGCATGATGGAGGTTTCTCAAACTTTTAAAATTTTCAGTTTTCTTCAACTGTGGTTTTCTATGCTTATATATTTGTAAAGATGGGAATATCTCGCGGCCGTATCTCGCACGATCACGGGGAGCTTGGGAGTTGAACGCTCCGGGCAGTGGATCCTGAGGGCTGCCCCCGGCCCTTCTTTACTGTCGCGTACGGAGCCCAAATTCGGGGTTGCCGGGTGATATTGGTGGCTGCGGCGGTTCCAGCGGTGTGTCCGGATGTGTCTCTTCGGCTGATGATTTTGACGACGAGCACAGAGCGGCGCTGAGAGAACCGACGGCGGCACCAAGATGAGCGGCGTAAATAACCGAATTTGGCGCGACGTATTATCGTGTACCTATATTTCTGGCTGGGCTGCGCGGACGGAAGGCCGGACTCGCAGCTTGGGTAAAATAAAGGACACAAGTTTCTGAACGGGTGTAGGCGATAATGTTGTATTCGGGCGCGAGTAGGAAGTACAAGCGGCGTAAAAATACAAAGTAATTATCGCGAACGATTGGTCTAAATTACCGCGGATTAATTCGGAACAATTAACTCGCGATATCGAATTACGCTGAACGTGTGGACCGCGCAGGGTTTCGGGGGACGCAGGAAGAGAAATAGCAAATTCGGAGGCGACTACGAATTAATTGCGATTTCAACAAACTGCCTTAGCCTACGAGTGAAACACGCGCGAGACCTGAGCCTTAAAACCGTGCTGAGCCTGACCTAGCTGTCGAGGAGATTTCGAAAGGACTGATTCGATCGATCGCAGATTGAATCGCGAGTCGATCAACCACTATTTGCTCGCAGGGTTGCCACCACACCATAGCCCAAGATTATTTCCCGATAATCTCGGACAGGGCCATAATCACTCTTACATATTGCCGACTTTTTTTTTTTTAAAGAACTAAAAATTCTGAAATTTTAATTATGAAAAAATGATGATTGATCATGTTTATAATACAATTTTTTTGAGGAAAGGGAAAGAGGTTCATTGAAAAAAAAATCTGAACTGGTTTGAACTAAAATAGAGAGTTTTTTTTTCACCTTTTTTCAAGTTGTACCAAAAATTTACTTGAAACTCAAAAGAGTTATAAAAAGTTGAATATTGAGAATTTTTCAAAAATTTGAAGAAGAAACTGAAAAAATCCATCTGAGTTGAAAATTTTTCAATTTTTGACCCTGAAGGTTTTTTAGTTTTTTCTGAATATTGGACTTTTGTAAAGATTTCTTGATATGAAACTCTTTTCAAAATCAAAATGAAATTCCAACTCCTCTTTTCAGTACTAAAAAAACTCCCAGGCATAAGACAAAACCATGTCAAAAAATTAAGCATACCTATTTTAAAATAAAAGTTTGTATTTTAAAAATGAAATAAATGATTTTAGAAATCTTTCTACTTTTTGGGGGGGGGGGGGGATTGAAATAAAGAAAAACCAAACCATTTTTAAAACAAATAATAATAATATAAAGGATTTCAATATGTAAATTTGTAAATGTTCAACTTCTCTTAAGATCATTTTAGATTGCCGTCCTTCCCCCCCCCCCCCCCAACAAATATCGATCAGATGATTGTGTCGTTTCGTTTCATTTCCTTGAAAAACATCAATTTTCCAAAGTACAGAAATCATGATTTCTACTCTGATTTTTTTTTTTTTTTTGAAAAATGACGAAAAAATATTATTTTTAGGTGCGTTGGATTCATTCTTTCCTACCATTTCTTTGAAAAACGACAGAAATTACGATTTTTTTAACGTACTGAAATCTTGATTTTCACTTTTATTTTTGAAAAACGACAAAAAACAATAATTTTAGGGGTGTTTGATTCGTCGTTTCCTGTCGTTTCTTTGAAAAACGACGGAATGGATGATTTTTCAACATACTGAAATCTTGATTTTCCCTCTAACCTTTCTTATTTTTGAATAACGACAAAAAACGATCTGTTTTTTTTTTTTTTTAATTGGTCGTTTCCTGTCCTTTCTTTGAAAAACGACGGAATGAACGATTTTTCAACGTACTGAAATTTTGATTTTAACCTTTATTTTTGAAAAACGACAAAAATCGATCATTTTTAGAGGTGTTTGATTCGTCGTTTCCTGTCGTTTCTTTGAAAAACGACAGAAATGACGATTTTCCAACATACTTAAACTATGGTTTCTATACAGTTGTTGTTTTTTTTTTTTGGAAAAACAACGAAAAACGATCGTTTTTAGGTATGTTGAATTTCGTTTCCTGTAGTTTGTTTGGAAAACAGTGGAAATTACAATTTTTTAATAAACTAAAACTGTGGTTCTCAGAGCATTCGTTTTTTGTTTTTTTTTTTTGAAAAATGACAAAAAACAATCATTTTTAGGTGTGTTTCCTGTCGTTTCTTTGAAAAACGACGGAAATGGGAAATGGCGATTTTTCAACATATTGAAATCTTGATTTTCACTCTAAGTAACCTTTTTTATTTTAAAAAATGACGAAGATTCGTCGTTTGTTGTCGTTTCTTTGAAAAACTACAGAAATGACGATTTTTCAACGTACTGAAGTCTTGATTTTCCCTCTAACTTTTTTTATGTTTGAAAAACGACGGAAATGACGATTTTCCAATATCCTAAATCTACGATTTTCATACCATTCGTTGTTTTTTTTTGGGGGGGGGGCGACGTCGTTTCCTTGAGAAACGACAGAATAACATGAAGTTATTTTTTTTTTAATTGTAGGTTTGCCTCAAACATCTCAAAAATTTAAATAAATAAATCTGTATGATTGATAGTTTTCCCTAAATTCTTAATTTTTTCCGTCACAAGACAATTTTTTTTAATTTGACATACTAGAAATAGTTGAAGTAGCAGCAGAAATTGAAAAAAAGAAGTCTTAGACTCTGATTTGCTATAAAACAAGTTCTAAAATATTTCAAAAGCTTTTTTTTAGAATTGAAAAAAAATTGCGTTCAACTTTTGATATCAATCGTTTAGATTTTTCAACTTTTTTAACCTTTCAAAATTGCAAGCTTTTCTCTGAAAGTCTACGTTTTAATTTTTAAATTCATCCTATTGTTCAGTACATCGATACTTGGACCTACCTACGTGACTGCTCGATGCCTCTAATTGAAAGCACTTTGACAAGTGCTCCCTTCAGCGATGTTGTATTAATGGAAATCTCCCTTAATTGATATTCTGTATAATTATTTTGGTGTGGTTTTGTATAAAAATTGTTTTCTCAATACTTACTTGTATTCAACTTTGTACCTATTCGTTTCTTTTTCATTTTTGATAACCTCAATAACTCCAGGTTTCGTATTAAAGTTTCAAAGGCGTAAAACTCATTTAAACTCTCCAAAAAGACTGTACTCTCCGGCCCGAATTTAAATAAGAATATAAAAATATTTGGTTTCGCCCCCTTTCACCACTTTTCCTTCTATTTCTCGCATGCTAAGTGTTCCTCTTCTACGAACCGCTTAAATTAAAAATATTAATACGTCGAGCACCGCGACTCGTCGCTTTTTACGAAATTCGAGTATGAAAATATTTCGCAAAGGGTGTTCGTCTTCGCAAGTCACGAGTACTATTCATCTCTCGAGAGTGTTTTGATCCGAACGAGCATCGTTTGCGAGTGCCTTTTATCGGCTTCTTTCTCAAACACCATCTACCCAGCTATAATTACGTCAGTTTTTTCTCCTTCTCGTGTACACCGTTAAAGAAGCCGGCAAACGAGGTTTGTTGTCTTATCTAGCGGAATATCGACTTCGGGATGGTAAATTTTGACGATGGAGATGTTTCAAAGCGCGTATTTGTTTTATTATTGTTTGACCGGCTTCCCAAAGCTCTCGAAATGTTTACAGTAGCATCGCAGAACATCCTCCTTACCTTTTTGTTTATATATGAACCGAACATTTTCGGTTTTGTTGTTTGAAAAATAGAGCCTTTGCCTGTATTATAATACCAAACCTAATCGACGGAATATGTATTAGAATTTATAATTCATATCGAAATGTACTTTGAAACAACGATGAAACACCGATGAAATTTCCAACATTGATTTTCTTCTGTTCGCGTCGCCTAGTCGAACGATGGATTGTTGTGATAACGTTGAAAATATTCGAAAAGCCGAATACCTTGCTGTAAAAACAAATAAAGATTTACTCGGTATAGAGAAACACGTTACCTTACTATCACGATTATCTGTGTACAGTCATCTTGAGGCTTTTCTCGAGAATCTTTCTGCCAAAATACACAAGAAAATAGTACGAAATCAACATTCCTTTTTTCAAAAATTCAAATAGTAATTTCTTTTGAACATTTTTTTCTCTCGTGTGAATATTTACCGTTGTGAAATTACCTTCGGTTTCACGTGTGTATTTCCGTTGGGAAAAAAATTAAATTAAAATAAGAAATCGAAATGGTTTCGAGGGTTTTTTTCAACGTATGATTTTCAGTTTGTCTGACAAATGAAGAGCTGCGTTCGCAATTTCCATGGCATCAGCCGTTCGCGAAATTAAATTCGAAATTGATGGGTTTATCTGTTAAAAGTCTTTAATTAAAAGTAGATTTTCCAGTTTAACGTTGAAGACGATTTAGTTGAAATAAACGAGTCGAACCTGGCTAGGTAAAGACAGCTAGTGAGACCGAATAACAAGAAAAATCTTCGTCTACGAAATTAAATTCGATTCGGTGGCGTTGGCTGATGCAAATAATAAGAAAAACTCGTCTCGCTCGTCTATCATATGTAAATGTTATGCTGTTTAGAAAATTTACAGAAAGAATGTTTAATATCGACGAAAACTGTTCTAGCCGAAAATCAATTTATTTTAAATCCGTTCAATTTCGTATGACAAAACTTGGCCTATATCGGTTGAATCTCCGTCGAATCGAATCAATCATCGAACAAAAAATTAGACCAGGGAGGAAAAATTCATCGTCAACGAGAATGGAAAAAGAATGTAATTAAAAGTAGTCTCAAAAGAGATGTCAGCGGTTTTTTTTTCCTCATCCGCAGTACACGTATCGTTCATCATTTTCATTTCCTTTTTATGATAATCTGTCGTTTTATTTGCACAACGGTGTGTATTTATATTATACGTAAAAATGTTTTGATTTACAAGCGCTGTGTTTTATGGTCTCGCTGAAAAAATACGCAGATTTGAGTTTATAACGTAGAAGGCGATTTATTTTGTAAATCATGGCTGCTTTTTTACCAACCGTTGGTATACCTACGTCTAGGTGTATAAACGTACCAGAGAGTAGACTGTTCTCGTTTTATTAGCCGTAGGCGTTGCCGGTGATAGTGAAAAATTAGCCAAAGTAAGCGAAACGTAGGTACCTATAGAAAGGGCAAAAAAAAAATCAAAATATTTAAAGTAATTGAGCTGAAAAAAACTCGCCTTTTTAGTGCTTTCAAAAGTTAAATTCGGTAAAAGTTTTAAATGGATTTATACTCCCTGCAGATACGAAAAGGTACGTAATTTTTGCAAAACAGCAATGTTTGTAAAAATATGTACGCGAGTTTGTCTAATCCAATTGCCAAGTTTTATACCGAATCTCGAATCGTTTTGGAAACATTCGACTTCGGTGGATATTCGTTTTATTAATTTTATAAAAGGGAATTTGTCATCGTAGGAGGATCCTTTGATGTAGTGGAGGTTTAATATTTCGGGATAAGATTTTCCTACTGGAGGTAGGTGAGAGGGGTGGAGGAGTGAATCGAAAAAATAAATATTTGAATATGAAGTTTGGTCTGGATATTATTTGCTCCACGAAAGGTCTTCTGGTTTGGTTGCTGGGTAAACTAACATCAGAAAATTGAACTGGTCGATGCAAACCAAAAATCGTTCGTAATAGTGATTGCTTATTTTAAATAAAGAAATAAAAATTTCTTAGGAATTTGAGAAATTTTCTGGTAAATTGGCGAAAATTGGTTTGAGACAACTTTCCGTGGTATTGCAAATGAGAAAATTTAAAGATTCAATGAAAATTTCATACGATGGTCTTATTGGTCTTTGAGATAATAGTTCCATTTGTGTAGTTTTTTCCTACTGCCTTTCATTGTAAAATATTTCATTTTATTCAACTTGAAACGGCCATTGAAAATTTCAGTCATCGTGGTTGAATTGAAATTCTGAAATTAAACTCCAAGCTGAGCAGAAATAATATATAATAAACAGTTGAAAATTTTACATTTTTTCGAAAATGAATGGAATGGGTGAAGAAGGTGAAAAAAAATTGTGCCATTATACCCCTTAAGAAAGGAGTATAATGATACAAGAGTTAAGAATTTGACTCTTGATGGCCTCCTCCCCCTCCACCTTTATAATCCTCGAGATTTTACGAAATTCATTCAACATTTTTTTATACCTATGTTCACTTGACATTTTTTTTTTAAGTTCACTCAATACATATTTTTAAAAAAAGTTCAACCAAATTTTTGAAACGGTAATTTTTATAGGAAATTCTTATCCACAAAATTTGCCACCTGTTCAAACCTTTTAAATGTGTGGTGAGATATGTGGATAATTATTATCCATAAAACTCACCACAGTTTTGTGGTTTAGCCCAAACTCTAGAAACGGTAATTTTTATAGAAAATTCCTATCCACAAAATTTTCCACATGTTCAAAACTTTTAAATGTGTGGTGAAATCTGTGGATAATTTTTATCCATAAAATTCACCAGTTTCATTAGAAACGGTAATTTTTATAGGAAATTCCTACCCACAAAATTTACCACATGTTCAAGCCTTTTAAATGTGTGGTGAGATATGTGGATAATTATTATCCAGCAAATTTACCACAGTTTCATGTGTGGTGAGATATATGGATAATTATTATCCATAAAATTCACCACAGTTTTGTGGTTTACCACAAACTCTAGAAACGGTGATTTGTAAAGGAAATTCCTATCCACAAAATTTTCCACATGTTCAAAACTTTTAAATGTGTGGCGAAATATGTGGATAATTATCATCCATAAAATTCACCACAGTTTTGTGGTTTACCACAAACTCTAGAAACGGTAATTTTTAAAGGAAATTCCTATCCACAAAATTTGCCACATGTTCAAGCCTTTTGATTGTGTGGTGAAATCTGTGGATAATTATTATCCAGCAAATTTACCACAGTTTCATGTGTGGTGAAATATGTGGATAATTATTATCCAGAAAATTAACCACAGTTTCATGTGTGGTGAAATCTGTGGATAATTATTACTCAGCAAATTATCCACAGTTTCTTGTGTGGTGAAATATGTGGATAATTATTATCCAGCAAATTAACCACAGTTTCATGTGTGGTGAAATCTGTGGATAATTATTATCCATAAAATTCACCACAGTTTTATGGGTTTTCTCAAAATCTAGAAACGATAATTTTTATTAAAAATTCCTAACCACAAAATTTTCAACATGTTCAGAACTTTTAAATGTGTGGTGAAATATGTGGATAATTATTATCCAGCAAATTGACCACAGTTTCCTGTGTGGTGAAATATGTGGATAATTACTATCCAGAAAATTAACCACAGTTTCATGTGTGTGATATCTGTGGGTAATTATTATCCAGCAAATTAAACACAGTATCATGTGTGGTGAAATATGTGGATAATTATCATCCAGCTAATTAACCACAGTTTCATGTGTGGTGAAATCTATGGATAATTATTATCTAGCAAATTAACCACAGTTTTATGGGTTTCCCCGAAATCTAGAAACGATAGTTTTTATAAGAAATTCCTATCCACAAAATTTGCCACATGTTCAAACCTTTTAAATGTGTGGTGAAATATGTGGATAATCATTATCCATAAAATTCACCACAGTTTTGTGGTTTACCCCAAACTCTAAAAACGGTAATTTTAAAAGGAAATTCCTATCCACAAAATTTGCCACATGTTCAAGCCTTTAAATGTGTGGTGATATTTATGTGGATAATTATTATCCATAAAATTCACCAGTTTCATTATAAACGGTAATTTTTATAGGAAATTCCTACCCACAAAATTTACCACATGTTCAAGCCTTTTAAATGTGTGGTGAGATATATGGATAATTATTATCCATAAAATTCACCAGTTTCATTATAAACGGTAATTTTTATAGGAAATTCCTACCCACAAAATTTACCACATGTTCAAGCCTTTTAAATGTGTGGTGAGATATATGGATAATTATTATCCATAAAATTCACCACAGCTTTGTGGTTTACCACAAACTCTAGAAACGATAATTTGTAAAGGAAATTCCTATCCACTAAATTTTCCACATGTTCAAAACTTTTAAATGTGTGGCGAAATATGTGGATAATTATTATCCAGAAAATTAACCACAGTTTCATGTGTGGTGAAATCTGTGGATAATTATTATCCTGAAAATTCACCACAGTTTTATGGGTTATCTCGAAATCTAGAAACGATAATTTGTATAAAAATTACTTATCCATAAAATTGTCCACGTGTTCAAGCCTTTTAATTGTGTGGTGAAATATGTGGATAATTATTATCCTGAAAATTCACCACAGTTTATGGGTTACTCCAAACTCTAGAAACGGTGATTTGTAAAGGAAATTCCTATCCACAAAGTTTGCCACATATTCAAACCTTCTAAATGTGTGGTGAAATATGTGGATAATTATCATCCATAAAATTCACCACAGTTTTGTGGTTCACCACAAACTCTAGAAACGGTGATTTTTAAAGGAAATTCCTATCCACAAAATTTGCCACATGTTCAAGCCTTTTGATTGTGTGGTGAAATATGTGGATAATTATTATCCAGCAAATTTACCACAGTTTCATGTGTGGTGAAATATGTGGATAATTATTATCCAGCAAATTAAGCACAGTTTCATGTGTGGTGAAATCTGTGGATAATTATTACCCAGCAAATTAACCACAGTTTCTTGTGTGGTGAAATATGTGGATAATTATTATCCAGCAAATTAACCACAGTTTCATGTGTGGTGAAATCTGTGGATAGTTGTTATCCATAAAATTCACCACAGTTTTATGGGTTTTCCCGAAATCTAGAAACGACAATTTATATAAAAAATTCCTATCCACAAAATTTTCAACATGTTCAAAACTTTTAAATGTGTGGTGAAATATGTGGATAATTATTATCCAGCAAATTGACCACAGTTTCACGTGTGGTGAAATCTAAGGATAATTATCATCCATCAAATTAAGCACAGTTTCATGTGTGGTGAAATCTGTGGATAATTATTATCCAGCAAATTTACCACAGTTTTTTGTGTGGTGAAATCTGTGGATAATTATTATCCAGCAAATTAACTAAAGTTTCCTGTGTGGTGAAATCTGTGGATAATTATTATCCATAAAATTTACCACAGTTTTATGGGTTTTCCCGAAATCTAGAAACGATAATATCTATAAAAATTACTTATCCACAAAATTTTCCACGTGTTCAAGCCTTTTAATTGTATGGTGAAATATGTGGATAATTATTATCCTGAAAATTCACCACAGTTTATGGGTTACCCCAAACTCTAGAAACGGTGATTTGTAAAGGAAATTCCTATCCACAAAATTTGCCACATACTTCAGAAACGGTAATTTTTACAGGAAATTCCTATCCACAAAATTTGCCACATGTTCAAACCCATTAAATGTGTGGTGAGATATGTGGATAATTATTATCCATAAAATTCACCACAGTTTTGTGGTTTACCCCAAACTCTAGAAATGGAAATTTTTTTGGAAATTCCCATCCACAAAGTTTTCCACATGTTCCAGTCTTTTAAATGTGTGGTGAAATCTGTGGATAATTATTATCCATAAAATTCACCGCAGTTTTATGAGTTTCCCCGAAATCTAGAAACGATAATTTTTATAAGAAATTCCTATCCACAAAATTTTCCACATTTTCAAAACTTTTAAATGTGTGGCGAAATGTGTGGATAATTATTATCCAGAAAATTAACCACAGTTTCATGTGTGGTGAAATCTGTGGATAATTATTATCCATAAAATTCACCACAGTTTTATGGATTTTATCGATTTTAAGAAGATGAAAAGCGAATTCCTCTGCCTCTCTCTCAATCGATTGGTCTGTCTCTGTTGTCCCATTAAAACTGCATCATCCAAGTTTAAACTTCTGTTGGATTGATTTTCTCTTGTTACTTAGAAAAAATATTAGGCAACAATACCGATCAATTTTTCTCGATGTTATGATTTTCAACATACTGTTTGGTATAAAATACTTTAACAAATTCGAATCAAATAATACCTAGGAAAAGCAGTGCATTCAACAAGTTTTCGGAGGTGTTGAATAAATTGCCTAATGTGTTTGCCGTAAATATGTGATATTGGAGTTTTATAAGTGTTAATTAAATTGCATAACTAGTTCGCCGTAAATAATGATTTCGGAATTCAGATCTTTTATCGGAGAAAAATGAAGAATAAAGGACTGAAAGATTACAATCTGAAATTTAAGAAACTTTAAGGTCAACTCGAGGATTTCTTGAAGCTTCATGAAGCATTTTGAATAGAATTCGATTTTTTTTCTCTGCTTCAAGTTTATAATAATTGGTACCTACTTTTTTCGATTTTTTTTAACTTTCTGATAAAAAGATGTAGGTAGTGAAACTTTTTTGATAGATATTATCTAAATTTTCTTAACATAAGGACAGACTCATCTTGTGAGTGAAAGGACGGATGAGGGGGATAAAAATTCTTAATTATTTTAATGAAATTGGCGATTTGAAATTTTTTTGTCAAAAATTTGAAACGCTTTCGGAAATTGTATTTTTAAACTACTTTATCTTTTGTTTTTGTATTTGAAATTTATTTCTTGTATTAAAAAAATAATAATGATTTGAAAATTTTCCTTTTCGAAGGGAAATTTTCCGAATTTTCCGAATGCAAATGCGTTCATCTGACGTAGAGAGACCAAGGTGAAAATTTTCGTTCTTAAATTTGATCTCTCATTATCTAAATGGAGACCAAGATTTGAAAATTCTCAATAAAATAGGTAGGAAAAAGATCAATTTTTAAAAAGTTGAAATTTTGAATTCCAAACGGTTTATTTTTGCATCTCCTTTCCATGCTTTCGACCTCCCTCCCCCTCCTAGGGCTGCACATCAAATTCAGTCTTTCAACATATTAATAAAAATGTTGGAAACGCCTCAAACTAATGCTTACCAACTCATTCTGCACTTTTGGCAAAACGATCTAATCAACTGATTTTTTTCAGATGACACCTCAATCCATTGCACCGACGACAGTACCCCAGAAATCAGCGACGAAGACAAAATCGCCCTAAACGGTAAACCGAAACTAGGAGCCATATCGAAAATCGAAGTGATCATCAAAGAAAGCGACGAATTCAAGGTAAGCGATCATCTGATCATATTCATCCTTCACACACGTAAAAAAATAATAAACCTCGTTACCAAACTTCCCTTCCCCCTATGAACCCAGAACGAGAGTTTTTCCAACATCATAAGTGAATTAAACGACCGACATTCATAATCATTACAGTTGACGCGTTGTGCTGCAAATTAAAAATACACCCAAGTTTTTTTTTTACAAATGGTTTCTCCGCCTTGTACTGTAAAAGCTGTTAAAATATTTCGTCGGGAGTAGGCAGGCGAGTACGTCAAACTCGAAAGTTTCTTTTTTTTTAGGTACACCATTATGCAAATTATTCGTTGCGTAAAGAAGAAAAAAAACCATAATCGCGTCTCTTTAATTCACACGCGTACCTATTTTTTCGGCTTCGAAAGACTCGACAAAGAGGAGAAAAAAATCCAATTCTTATACGATTCGAATGCGGCTAAAACGATTCTATTCTTTTGATTCAAACGATGGAAATACTTGAACACGTTTGATTAAGATGGAAATCCGGCACAGTGGCGAGGTGACTTTGGAAATGAAAATTTTTCTTATTCGCAGAACACCGCGATACCGTTGAAAAGTTTTAGCTGTTATTCGAACCGAAAGAGATGTTCGATGTAAACATTCGTACCACGCCGAAAGACTTTATATCTAATGAGCTGTAAAAATTACCGGCGTTAAAAAAATCTACCGGGATTCGTCGCGAAGGATTTGGGATTTGAAAAAAATTCGTTATCATTTTATATTACCTCGTTACGTTTGATTCCCTTTCTGAAATGTAATGGTACTGATAAAATTCACGACGTTTTGGAAAACTGGTGCTGTAAAGCATCAGCCATCGTAGGCAATTGTAAAAGTTTCAGGTATACCGAAGTCTTGTTGATTAATGAAGCATAAATTATCGCTACTACAGCGTGTTACAAAAGGGTGATTTTATTTGTAAATTCTCTTCGTAAATACCGCCGGTAAAACGATGTAAGGCGAACGTGGTTGGAGAATTTGAATTAAAATTTCTTACGTATTGTTTTAACTCTAATTGAAAAATGTTATTTTGTTGTCCTTCTTTTTCGAGTAGACGTAGGAGGAAGAATTTCGGCAGGGTGAATTTATGTGTCTCCGGGTTTTCGTCATAAATATACATTCGCGATGCAGCGAGATTTTTTAAATTACGCTTGTTTCGAATTATTATCTGCAAAATTTTATACATTTCGACGTAGAAAAAAAAGCTATTCTTGGGCATTAATTTAAATAGCAGTGAGAAAATTTCGCAGTCGGCGAGGTGGAATTTTCAGATGTTGATGAGTTATACGAAAATAACAACTCGACGATGAATTTTCTTCGCTATTAAAATTAAGTACCTGAGCGAATTTTTTATTTTGCTCGGTATGAAAATAATGCCTCGCGATATAACTAAATAAATGCGAGATGAACTTTATCAATTTTTTATCAACGTGTAACTTCATTTATGCGCAGAAAACTGTATACAAAAGAGTTTTTGTGTTACCGGGGTGTTTTACATATCCGGGCTAAAGTTATGTACACGTAGACGTTCTGAATAAGCTGTTATGTTTCGTATTAATTAATCATCCTCTTAAACGAGTAGGTTAAAAATTGCGTAGGATGGACGTATGTGTGCGAGTGTGTTTTTTTTTCGTTCTGAACTTTATAACCCCTTATGTGAGGTGATTAAGTGAAGGAGTTGAGAAAAAAACAATGATTAATATTTTAAAACTCGAGGAAGATTATGAAATTGTGAAATTTGGTTATTAACTGTGAATTGGTTCGGTGCGGTGGAAATTTTTTTATGGTGTGTGGGTTTCTTGGGTGTCTCTTTTTGAGTAGAAGTGAGTGACGACCTTATTAGTTGATGATTATTATGGTAGGTAATGGAAAATAATTCTTGAAGGTGAGCTCAAATAAATTTGAAAAAATTAGTTTAGATTTTGATAGAAATTATTGAGGTAGTTCGCAATACATGGAAGACATCCCAGGAAATATTCGAGTCCTTGAGCCATAAGGAGGTGCCATAAATCTTGGGTTGAAAATGTTTGTAATTTTAATGTTTAATGTATGCAATGCATTTTAAGAGTAAAATTTCATGTTTTGATATGTGGTCCAAAAATTTTTTTTAGCTATGCATATAAAATGATTGTTTAAGCCCTGATGAATTTTTTAATTTTTGGTTTTATTCAAATTTTAAGAGATTTTCCAATTTTTTGGAGGGTGGGGGGTGGAGGAACTTCCCATAGAGAGGATTAGTTTCCACGATTTTTTCCAATTGTTTTTAATTGAAAACTGTATACAAAGGAAGGGGCCTTGAGTTTAATTTTTTTTTTCAAGAAAAAAAAAGCACGGTTTAAAAAATCGCGTCTTAATTTGAGTGTATTTAGGGTGTTCTTTGGTCATAAAAATCAATCATGAAAAAGTATTTTTGGGGTAAATATATTATGAAGAAATGATTTTTTTTTTTTTTGAAAAACTTGCAGAATTTTTAATGATATTCTCTATGGAAAATTGCCCAATATTTTCATAAAAAGAAAAAAAAGTCATTGAAATTCAGAAAATTCATCTAGGTGCAGTGGTGTGACGAAGTGATGTGTCCTGGGGGGGGGGGGTGTACCGCAAATTTTCCCAACTAATTTCCCGGAAAATTCCCAACTATTTTTCCTCCCCCCCGAAAAAAATTAAAATTTTCAACTTCTCGAAAATGTTTCAGTGTGTCAAAATTTTCCAATTTTAAATAAATTTATTATTTTCCAAGAAAAAACACAGAACCATTTCAAGATCAGAATCGATAAGTACGAAAAATGAAATTATCAGAATCAAAAAAAAAACTGTTTAAGAAGTTTTACCTGCCTATATTAGAACCAATTCAAAACCAAAATCAGCAGCAACGTCGGAAGATTTTTTGGAATTGTCGCAAAATGAATTTAAAAAACTCAGAAAACCAAGAAGATTTGGTGGAGGGAAAGGAGCCTTTTTTGGTCTTTTTACCTTACATAGTTTATATACCCAATTGTGATTTTATCCATGCCCGAGCGAAGCGTTGAAAAAATTGGATATGAAATACCCAAAAGAGGCATTTTTTACTGTTTTAATGATGTAAAAATTATTCTTCTTGGATGTAATTTGGAGAGAGTGTGCACTGTGCAATGCACCACTTTATTCCAATATTATTAAAAGAAGGAGAAATTTGCTGACTCATTTTTGAAAAATGAAAGTTTTCTGAGCAAAGATTACTCTTGCTTGTACATATGTGAGCTGCCTACTTTTTTGTCATCTAAAATACAGCACTCTTCTAAAAAAAATCGAACAATTTTTGAAAAACCGTTTGAAATGAATGCGGGAAAATTTTTGAAGAAAACGTAGCTTTCAAAACCTGAAATTTCTTCATTAAAATTCGTGCTTTTTTCTCTCTACTTACCTTCCCTCCTTTCAGAAAAACCAAAAAATGTTTGAAAATTCCATTTACGATTGTGATTGTCATGAAGTTCCCTGATAAGTAAACGAAAAGGTTTTTTTTTTCATTTGAAAATATTCATTTGTTCGGGCTACAGGGATGAAAATTTATACTGCGTACCTATCATTTTGAAAATGAATTGTGTAAAACGATTTACTGAGCCTGAGCGAAGCGAGGGCGAAAATTTTTTTGATATATTCTGAAATTTTCCCAATTTTTTCAACTTTTCAAACCCAGGGACAAATTGGGGAAAAGTTGGGACAAATTGGGAAAAGTTGGGTCAAATTGGGAAAAAGTTGGGAATTTTCACGATTTTCCCAACTTTTTGCAACTTTGGGATGGTCTGGGGGGTGTCACCCCCCCCCCCCCCCACACCCCCGGTCGTCACGCCTCTGTCTAGGTGATAGTAGACACATTGGAATTTTTTTTGACTAAAAAAATGTTAGACATAGACGCTTTTCAGACCCAAATTGTAATTTTATTTTTAAACATGCAAGTACTAATGTGGTTTTCAAAAAAAAATCCATTGAAATTTTAGACTATCTGCATTGATGTGACATAAATAATTTTTGATCATAAAATCTACCTAAGTACATATATCAATATTTCCAAAAAATGCCTAAAAATTATTAAAATATAAGATATGCTACCTTTTCAAATTGAAATTTCTGTGGAAAGTGTTCTTTTTTAGTCGGGAGTGATCCTAAAAATAATTCGAGTTACCACTGACATAGCTGAAGAAAAATATGAAAATTTTTTACTGCAACGAAAAAGCAAAATGATGGAAAATTATAATAATTTTAAATCAAAAAAATTAAATTCCAATTGAAAAACTCTCAAGATTTTAATTGCTTCTTTAAATGTTTAAATTGGGGTGAAGAGCAAAATTGTGCTTCTAGTTATAAATGTTTAAAAAATTTTATCTCAATGAAAAATTTTCAATTTTTTAATCATTGTATCTCTTCTTCCCCTCCCCCCCTTCTAAGAAAAGTTGGGTACATCTCTGTTGATGCCATTTAACAACAACAACAACAAAAAAAAACTAAAAAAAAATACCTTTTACAAAAAGAGTTTATCCAAATATGATATTGAAATGCATGAATTTAACCTCTGGAGTCCATGGTAGAGTTGAATGTTTTTTTGTTTTTACCTTATTTTTTTTTTTTTTTTTTAGGAAATGACATCAGAAATAGAGATGAGTACCGTTTTTCCAAACTGAGCTAACTTCAAAAACCGTGCATGAGGAAAGGGCCTTAGGTGCCATTTTTTTTCGGAAAGGGTCCTAGGTATAATTTTTTTCAGAAAAAGATTGCACCTTAAGCCCTTTCCAAAAAAATGGCACCTAAGGCCCTTTCCTCATGCACGGTTTTTGAAGTTAGCTCAGTTTGGAAAAACGGTACTCAGATACATATTAACTAATCAAACTTTGATATTATTTGAACCCTGATTTGTTTTCGAAGATCAAAAATATAAAATTAATTGTATAAAACTATGGGAAAATGAATTTTTGGGCTTAGGAAATGGTCCAATCGCGTCAATAAAAAAATATTGCAAGAGTCAAGAAACTGCAGGTAAATTTTTCAATTTGTAAGGAAAAATCTGGATCTGTGAAATTTTTAATAGTAGTTTAAGAATCATCGTTTTTTATTTTATTGTCCTTCTTGAATTGCCTCATCTCTTTTTTGGACTTGCCTTACTCACTAAATTGAATTTCAAATTTTGATGAATTTTTGAAATTTCAAAATTAAATCACAGCCCTGCAAAAATATAAAAATTTTATCAATAAAAGAATAAATCAAAATTTTGTACTTATACCTCATTTCCGTCTTGCCAAATTGATTGGAAGCAATTTCAAGACGTTTCGGAGCCACCAAAAATTTTGGAATTTTCTAGTGATGAGGAAAAGCCCATAAAAACGGCATTGAGTTCCATTTTACAATTCTGGGCAGGAGATTTTTCCAAAAAAAATAGTTTTTTCTGCCTCAAAAATGGATTATTTGAATTAAAAGTTACGAATTTTGAAAAATTATGTTTTAATCGATCAAATAGCTCGCCAATATTGATAATCTGCGATTATAGGTGTTGAAGTGCATATCAGCCGTTTCTATAAGCTTTTCTCAAGCGCTGGAAAATTCGAAAATTTATTTAAAAATTCACCAAAATTTGAGTAATGCACCTCAGCACCTGAACTTTTGGGTGTGGGATTTTCTCATGGCCTTTTTTCGATTTTTTTTGTTTTTGCTCAGAAATTTTTTTGATTTGATTCATCTCCTTTGTTAGAAGTTTTTTGAGGCTTAAAAAATAAGAAAACCTAAAAATGAGTACTCTTTATATTTGGGTTACGATTTTCGATGTAAATCGGTTTTTTTTTTTTCGTAATCAAATAAATAACAGAAGATTCATTCTATAACAGTTTTCCAAATTCCCGCAGGTAATGTGGTTAAAGAGTCAGTAAAAGTTGTAAAAAATAAAATCTCTTAATTACCTGTTGCTTAATTTGCAAAATAGGTATTTATTAACCCCTTAAGACCCAAGGCCTCCCTGACATGTTACGAGGTTTTGCTTTAGGTTTTCAAGTGTATATTAAAATAGTGAGCTTATAACCGAAAGTTAGCCTAACAACTCCTTAAAATGAAGTCGGAAATGCGTAGACAACTGTAGGCTAACTAAAATGAAATCTCCTCAATTCCGACTGGGTTTTGAGAGATATGTGAAAAATTAAAATAAAATGTGATATATTAGTGGCTATTCCAAATTCTTGATTAAAGCAAAAACAATTCGCACATTTTTTGAAACCGGTGTATGACAAATAGTGTTTTGAGCGAGAGAAAATCACGGGCCGGAATGGCACACCTCACAAACATGGTCTAAAATTATTTGCTTGAATGCTGAACATCGATACACAGTAAGGCTAGTGCGCTACAGAGCGATAATTTGCATACTCAAAAAGTTTGAGTCGGAAAATACAGTTTTCTACTCACAATATATACATAAAAAATGAGTGAACCAACCATACAACTCTCAATTTGACACATTACTAGAGACCGACTCCAATAAGAAGGTTGAGAAACTTTGCTTCGGATAATCTACTTTTAGAAAGGATTGAAAAACGCTCCAACCAAAGCAAAGCTCAATCTGTCAACTTTCTCAGTAGGATTTTCTAATAAAAGTGAATTGTCTCCAATTTGGAGAGAAAATTGGTCAACATGGCAGACTCAATTACACTTATTCCCAAAACCCGACCTAAGAATGAGAGCTGGAGAACTGAGCTTTGAGTGGAAAACTTTCAAATGAGGTGTGAAAAAGCTCCAATCAAAGCAAAGTTCAATTTGTGAAAATTTCCAGTCACATTTTCCAATCAAAGTGAATTTTTTTCTTTCAAATTAGCCAAACATTGCACATTTCATATTATATGTCAGAAATCCGACTATGTATAGCAGGTTGAACAACTCAGCTTTGAAAGGAAAGCTTTCAAATGAAGGGTGAAAAAGCTCCAACCAAAGCAAAGCTGAATTTGCCAACTTTTTCAGTCGGATTTTTCAATCAAAGTGAATTTTCATCAATTCAAACCGAAAATTTTGACTCAATTGTGCTCATTTCCAAAATACGACCCAAGAATGCAGACTGAAGAACTGAGCTTTGAGTGGAAAATTGGCAAATGGGGTGAGAAAAAGCTTTCATCAAAGCAAAGCTCAATTTGCCAACTCTTCCAGTCGGATTTTTCAATCAAAGTGATTTTTCTTCAATAATTCAAAGAGGAAATTGGCCAACAAGGTTGACTCAATTGCGCTCATTTCCCAATTCCGACCCAAAAATGAAGGTTGAACAACTGAGCTTTGAATGGAAAACTTTCAAATGAGGTGTAAGAAAGCTCGGATTAAAGCAAAGCTCAATCTGCCAACTTCTTCAATCGGTTTTTTCGATCAAAGTGAATTTTCATCAATTCAAACAGAAAATTTTGACTCAATTGCGCTCATTTCCAAAATCCGACTCAAGAATGTAGGCTGAAGAATTGAGCTTCGAGTGGAAAACTTTCGAATGGGGCGAGAAAAAGCTTTCATCGAAGCAAAGCACAATGTGTCATTTTTTCAGTCGGTTTATCCTATTAAAGAGAATTTTTTCATTCGAATTTGCCAAACTTGGCAAGTTTCATAAGTATAATAAGTCCCAGATCCGACAAGGTACAGCAGGTTGAACAACTGAGCTTTGAATGGAAAGCTTCCAAATGCGGGGCGAAAAAGCTCCAACCAAAGCAAAACTCAACCTTGTCGACTTTTTCAGTCGGATATTTCAATTTGAGTGAATTTTCACCAATTCAAAGCTGCCAAATATGGCACGTACAATTACGCTCATTTCCAAAATCGGACCCAAAAATGAAGGCTCAACCACTGAGCTTTGAATGGGAAGCGTTCAAATGAAGTGAGAAAAAGCTTTCATCAAAGCAAAGCACGATCTGTCATTTTCTTCTGTCGGATTTCCAATCAAAGTGAATTTTTTTCATTTGGGTTAGCCAAACATGGAGCATATCATTTTATACGGCAAAAATCCGACTAGGTATAGAAGATTGAACAACTAAGCTTTGAATGGAAAGTTCTCAAATCAGGTACGGAAAAGCTCCAATTATAGCAAGGCTCAATTTGCCAAATTTTTCAGTCAGATTTTTCAATCAAAGTGAATAATCTTCAATTCAAAGAGAAATTAGGTCAACACAGACTGAAAAAAATGACAGATGGTGCTTTGCTTTGATGAAAGCATTTTCTCACTCCATTTGAATGTTTTCCACTCAAAGCTCAGTTCTTCAGCCTTCATTCTTGGGTCGGATTTTGAGAAGGAGCAAAATTGAGTCTACCATGTTGACCAAATTTCTCTTTGAATCGAAGAAACATCACTTTTATTGAAAAATCCGATTGGAAAAGTTGGCAAATTGAGCTTTGCTTTGATGAAAGCTTTTTCTCACCCCAATTGCCAGTTTTCCACTGAAAGCTCAATTCTTTAGGCTGCATTCTTGGGTCGGATTTTGGAAATGAGCGCAATTGAGTCAACCTTGTTGACCTATTTTCTCTTTGAATCGAAGAAACATCACTTTGATTGAAAAATCCGACTGAAAAAGTTGGCAAATTGAGCTTTGCTTTGATGAAAGCTTTTTCTCACCCCATTTGCCAGTTTTCCACTGAAAGCTCAATTCTTCAGCCTGCATTCTTGGGTCGGATTTTGGAAATGAGCGCAACTGAGTCAACCTTGTTAACCTATTTTCTCTTTGAGTCGAAGAAACATCACTTTGATAGAAAAATCCGACTGGAAAAGTTGGCAAATTGAGCTTTGCTTTGATGAAAGCTTTTTCTCACCCCATTTGCCAGTTTTCCATTGAAAGCTCAATTCTTCAGCCTGCATTCTTGGGTCGTATTTTGGAAATGAGCGCAATTGAGTCAAAATTTTCTGTTTGAATTGATGAAAATTCACTTTGATTGAAAAATCCGACTGAAAAAGTTGGCAAATTGAGCTTTGCTTTGGTTGGAGCTTTTTCGCCCTTCATTTGAAAGCTTTCCTTTCAAAGCCGAGTTGTTCAACCTGCTATACATAGTCGGATTTCTGACATATAATATGAAATGTGCAATGTTTGGCTAATTTGAAAGAAAAAAATTCACTTTGATCGAAAAAACCGATTGAAGAAGTTGGCAGATTGAGCTTTGCTTTAATCCGAGCTTTCTTACACCTCATTTGAAAGTTTTCCATTCAAAGCTCAGTTGTTCAGCCTTCATTTTTGGGTCGGAATTGGGAAATGAGCGCAATTTAGTCAACCTTGTTGGCCAATTTCCTCTTTGAATTATTGAAGAAAAATCACTTTGATTGAAAAATCTGACTGGAAGAGTTGGCAAATTGAGCTTTGCTTTCGTTGGAGCTTTTTCGCCCCTCATTTGAAAGCCTCCCTTTCAAAGCTCAGTTGTTCAACCTGCTATACTTTGTCGGGTTACAGACTTATAACCTGAAACTTGCTTTCTTTGGCTAATTTAAATGAAAAAAAATTCCCTATGATATGATAAACCGACTGAAAAAAATGACAGATTGTGCTTTGCTTTGATGAAAGCTTTTTCTCACCTCATTTGAAAGTTTTCCACTCAAAGCTCAGTTCTTCAGCCTTCATTCTTGGGTCGGATTTTGAGAAGGAGCAAAATTGAGTCAAAATTTTCTGTTTGAATTGATGAAAATTCACTTTGATTGAAAAATCCGACTGAAAAAGTTGGCAGATTGGGCTTTGCTTTGATGAAAGCTTTTTCTCAACCCATTTGCCAGTTTTCCATTGAAAGCTCAATTCTTTAGCCTGCATTCTTGGGTCGGATTTTGGAAAGGAGCGCAATTGAGTGAACCTTGTTGACCTATTTTCTCTTTGAATCAAAGAAACATCACTTTGATTGAAAATTCCGACTGGAAGAGTTGGCAAATTGAGCTTTGCTTTGGTTGGAGCTTTTTCGCCCCTCATTTGAAAGCTTCCCTTTCAAAGCTGAGTTGTTCAACCTGCTATACATAGTCGGATTTCTGACATATAATATGAAATGTGCAATGTTTGGCTAATTTGAAAGAAAAAAATTCACTTTGATTGGAAAATGTGACTGGAAATTTTCACAAATTGAACTTTGCTTTGATTGGAGCTTTTTCACACCTCATTTGAAAGTTTTCCACTCAAAGCTCAGTTCTCCAGCTCTCATTCTTAGGTCGGGTTTTGGGAATAAGTGTAATTGAGTCTGCCATGTTGACCAATTTTCTCTCCAAATTGGAGACAATTCACTTTTATTAGAAAATCCTACTGAGAAAGTTGACAGATTGAGCTTTGCTTTGGTTGGAGCGTTTTTCAATCCTTTCTAAAAGTAGATTATCCGAAGCAAAGTTTCTCAACCTTCTTATTGGAGTCGGTCTCTAGTAATGTGTCAAATTGAGAGTTGTATGGTTGGTTCACTCATTTTTTATGTATATATTGTGAGTAGAAAACTGTATTTTCCGACTCAAACTTTTTGAGTATGCAAATTATCGCTCTGTAGCGCACTAGCCTTACTGTGTATCGATGTTCAGCATTCAAGCAAAAAATTTTAGACCATGTTTGTGAGGTGTGCCATTCCGGCCCGTGATTTTCTCTCACTCAAAATACTATTTGTCATACACCGGTTTCAAAAAATGTGCGAATTGTCTTTTGCTTTAATCAAGAATTTGGAATAGCCACTAATATATCACATTTTATTTTAATTTTTCACATATCTCTCAAAACCCAGTCGGAATTGAGGAGATTTCATTTTAGTTGGCCTACAGTTGTCTACGCATTTCCGACTTCATTTTAAGGAGTTGTTAGGGTAACTTTCAGTTATAAGCTCACTATTCTAATATACACTAGAAAACCTAAAGCAAAACCTCGTAACATGTAAGAAAGGCCTTAGGTCTTAAGGGGTTAAATTTTTGAAAAAACTACTTCCAGCATAAAAAATAATAATTTTCAAAAAATTCGCCCAAGTACATATTTGAGAATTTTTAAAATTTTGAAAAGTATTTTCAATAAAATTACGAAAAAAGAACAACTTTTTTTTACAATAGACAAGTTTCCAGTCTCCACCTTCTTCCTTTTAGCAGCTTCTTTTGTGCTGTTATTCTCAAATAGGTACCTCTTTTTTCATCAGGTCAACTCTCCCCCCCCCCCCAGCTTAATATCGACGTTCAAACTTTTTCATTCTTTATACGTACACCAAGCCAAAGTTTAAATGACTTTTTTCCATAAAATTTAATCTTTTAGCTGTGCAATTTCGTTATTACGTGTTTTAATTTCGTTAGGTAACAACTTTTTAATGAAGATTGATTCTCGACCGCAAGAAAAACGCTTCTATATAGCTCCTTTCTTCATTTTTTTAATAATTTAAATTGCAGAAAATTATACCCCAAAGGTACCAGTTTATCAACTACGTATAAAGATTTGAAACAGCGATTTTCATTTTTTCTTCACTTTAGAATTTATCTCGACTACATTGTTGCTTCTATCGTACATCTTTCCACGTGCGTCAGTCTTTCGAAGGGAAAATTATTCAGCCGAATCGAGAGTAAATCGAGTGACAAATGTCTTTGCACGTAAGCTACGATTATCGAAGCATTTCCATGCTGCAGATTTTTTTTTCAGTAATTCGATAAGAAAAATTTTCGCGGTTCATTTACCCACGTTGAGCTTTTAAGATAGAAAAATATCCTACGTGTAGAATGTTTCTTTTTAAAACACCGTCGTCGAGTTTTTCCCCAGTAACTTTAAAATAGATTCGAGGTGTATAGAAAATAACGAATCGAAATCGTGCAAATGCATCGATATTCCATTTACAGTGAATCTTTCAACCTTAAGCTCTTCTGTCGATGGTTGCGGTAACTTGTTAGAATGTAAAGTACTCAGACGGTGCAATGGTTACGAAATGAGTAGATACTCAGACTATCGTCCACGTTTACACGTTTCAAGAGCTTGAGAGATTTTCTGTGAAAAAAGCACGATGCCTCGTCAACGTGCTGAACGAGTTGAATAAAAATGTACGATTTTTTTTAATTTATGCGTTAGAATGCGAATCCGGCCCGGATCGGAGGACGATTCAGACCAAACCAGCGCCGACATAATATAGCCATCTGTGTTGGGACTAAAAGTTAATACCGTCGGCTTTTTCATCAAACCGTAAAACCATAATTTTTCAATATTTCGCCTCTCGAAACGTGAAAATGAAAAGTTGTTAACTCGTGTAAAAGTTGGGCGCTCGTAAAAACCGCACCGAGAGATGAGTTTGTTAAAATCGATACAGGCAAGATTTTAATTTGCTTTTAATGGTGTTTTGCTTTTAATCCGTTTAAATTTTTGGCCAGAATGGCGACATTTTTACAAATTTTCCTTCCATATTGAATACGTTCCGATATAATTCCTTCGAAACGGTGCGGTAGGATTCGCTGCTCGAATGTTTTGCCTTGCTTTACCCTTCTGCTAAAGTGTGTATGTACGATTGACTACGGGCAATAAAACGCTTTTCCTTATCTACGGTGCGTTTAATGTGCTGAAATAAAACGAAGTCGACCTCGATGCCGAATCCACTCGTATAAATTTTTCGTTATAATGAAAACTGTAAATTGGACTCGAGAGAGTGAGATAGAGCGCTCGCGACCCGTGATGATCAAATAGCACACAAATGGCGAGTACGTTTAATTTTTTCAATCCGTTCTGGTCCCTTGGAATAATGCTTCAGATAGGGTCCGAAAGAAAGGAAATATGATGGATATTAAAAACACTGGCTTGGAAAAAAAATCTGATTAATTAGACCAAAAAGTACGGTCGACTCGGAAGGCCACAGAGAGGTATTTTTTGTGTGTGTTTCATCTTCGTACGTCGTATTACGCGTCGTTTTACGTTTTACGAAAGGAGATCTGCGACGATACGCGTATTGGGAAATATATATAAGTTGCAGAAAGGTTCGCAGAATAGGTTTGTTTGGTGGTTATTTTTCTAATCGGATTTTTTTAAAAAAATAAATCACCGATGGTAGCCGTACATACATCTGCGTCTCGTTACGAAAAACCTAATGGCCAAAAGCCAACGTCAATCGGAGTCGGTTCGGGTCTCGGGGGAAGATAAGCTTAGTGGCCTTTTTCATTAAATATGTGTCATTGCAAATGAAAAATCCGCTACGAATGGCTTAAAATTGATTTCCTTTCAGGGTTCTTTCTTGTGGCGAGTTTTTCAATCTAAAACTTTGCTGGTGTTTGTTGCTAGGTATCGTGTGGCTCTCGATTTCTCTATGGCGAGGTGAACGATTGGTTTGAATGAAGGGAAGGATGGCTAGTTTTTAGGATTTGTCGGGGTCTTTTTTGATATGTGTGTGGAAACGTGAGATGATTAGTTGGACGGCGATTTTGGTATGGATGAAGGCATAGGGAGGGAAAAGATTTATGTCGTTTTTGAAATTGTAGAATTTGGATTCTCTAAAGTCTATCTAAACTGCTTATGAAAGTTCATTCGAAGTTTTGAAGATTTGCTGATTTTTTTTTTCTACAATGTCGCTAGTTGCAACTACGTGTGGGATGATGAAAGATGATATGAGTGCTTGAGAAAAGTTCAGCTTTTGAGAGCTCTTTTCTCCAAAAATTTTCGCCCTCGCCTCGCTCGTGCTCAGTAAATTACACGATTTCGTTTTCAAAATGATGGTATAAAACTTCTTCCAGGGGTCAAACTGGGTTACTTTTTAAGTAACTTGGTTACTTTTTTCGATTTTGGTTACTAAAAGTTACTTTTTCCTTTCAAATGTTACTATTGGTTACTGTTTTCATTTTTCCTCAAAAAAAAAAGAAAAAATATTCAGCTGTTGAATGCCTTTTTTTTTTCAAAAAATTTTCGTCCTCGCTTCGCTCGGGCAGTACATATTTCATTCCCTTTATTTTAAAAATTAATGATTTTTCAAAGATCTTTCTGTTAGATATCACTGATTTTCAGTTATAATTTTGACTAAAAGATCAGTGAAAAGCCACAGATTTGAAATAACGTGAAGAATTTGCAGAAAATTCATTCATTTTTTAAACAATTTTTACCAAAAATTTTCGCCATTGCTTAAAATATTGATTTTTTTGGTGGGGGGAGGGGAGAATTTAAAAAAAATTATGCCAAAAGTCGTTTCAAAAGGTCAGTATTAGTCAGTATTTTTGCTCACCATAATTCTTCCAAACGTGCAAAAGCTTTAAATCTTCAAAAATTTCCACAAATTCAATATTTTCTGAAATAGCGGAAATGTGCGAAAAAAATCAAAATTTTTGGTTTTTGCAACATCCCCCCCCCCTCCGATTCTATCGAAACTCCTAAGAATTAACGATTCTGAGGTTCCTTTTTGGTTACTATTTTCATGGAAAATGGTTGCTAAAGTTACTTTTTTTTTTTTCAAAATTTTAGTTTGATGCCTGTTCTTCCTTTCCCAGCCTACACAATTGATATTTTCCAATGAAAAGGGTCTTTCTCATATATTTCGAAATACCCGTAACGATCTCGATTGCAATTTTCAAAAATGTTTTGATTTTTTAAAAGGAAATCAGATTGTTTTTTTGAAAGTTTAAACAAAACGCGGAAAACGCACAAACTTTACCTAATGAAGAAATTTTTAAATTCTGTATATCCTTTTTTTAAAACAAAAATTTCGCTTAGGTTCAGTGAATTAATTTTTTTTCAAAATCGTGGCAGAAACTCTTCTTTTCTCTTTTCTTCTCTTCTTTTCTCTTCTCTTCTCTTCTCTTCTCTTCTCTTCTCTTCTCTTCTCTTCTCTTCTCTTCTCTTCCATCGGAAACAATGAAATTTAATATTTTGAAACAAAAAAATTTATCATCCTAAAATGAGTTTGATTTTTTTTGGGAGGGAGGGGGGTACAATATTAATTTTGAAAGTGTCGTGCTGAAAGGCCTTCCAAGGTCCTTCTAAGGTCCTTCTTTTGAGGTTTGAGATTTTGTTGGACACCCTGTTAATTGATGAAAATAATCGAAAAAATCGATTAATCAATCATTTGAAATGATTGATCCGATTCTTTGTGTGGGTAAATCACTCTCTCACTCTCTCTCAATTATTTTGAGATTCTTTTAAAACTTAATGCAACAAGCTTATTCCCAGTGCCCTACCGCCCTACATCAACCACCTGCGAGTTTAAATTCATTCATTTTATTTATTTATTTATTTAAGTATACCAAAATTATGATTTTGAACGTTCATTCCAAGATTTTGCGATCTATTTGTGTGAAAATAACCTTTCCTACCTACTTTTAAAAAAACCTTACGCATTTTGCGTAAGGTAACCGACTTTTCCCCTCATAGTCTCATATTAATCAGCAGAATTCACCTGATGTAATTTGAAACACGATTTCCCCAAAAATTGGAATAAAAACTTGAATGAAATATTGCGACAAAATTATTTCGTGGTGTACCATTTTTTCAAAATATTATCCAAATTTGTAATTTTGGCCTGGTGCCTCGTACCATGTTCGAAATTTTGGGCTTCAACGCAGCACAATGTCCGTAGGGGTATCTTGGAGGCTCAAATTAAAAATAAAAATTGCTTAATGGTATCTACGCTTTTTTTCATTGTGCCCCGTTGTTAGTATTAGAGGTATCTAAATTAAATAGGCATAAAATCAAAGTAAAATAATGCCAAACTTGAAATAAGCAACCTAAATTTCTTAAGGGTCTGCCAATAAAAATAAGGCTAAATTTGTAGGTAATCTGCAACCTAAATTCCACATAAAGAGTACGCCATTTTTAAAGTTATTACCCAAAATTGAAATTTTGGCCTTTCTGGGCCCCTTCCCCCAGGCATTTTTAGGTTCCTAGGGGCATCTAGGGGATTCAATTCGGAAAACAAAGACGAAATTCGGAATCAGTGACCCAAAAAACATCAATTTATGCCTTTTTACAAACTTTTTCACCAACTTTTTAATGCTAGAATGCAAATTTCGAGTTTTAGACTCTCCCTAGCGATCTTTAAGGACTGTTTTTAAGCAATCATTTAATGCCAGAATCCAAATTTCGACTCGAGGACCCTTCGCCTCAACTTTTAGGCCCTTGTGCCCCCATGACCATAGGGGTATCTAGAGCAGCACAAATTAATTTTTTTTTAGAAAAATCATGTTTTATGATTCGATACCCTCAAATTTGATATATTGATTCATAAAATCCTACATATTGAGCAGAATTATTTTAAAACTTTCAATAGCTATTTGAATGCTGAATAGTCAACTAACAAAAATATTCCAATTTTCTAGATTGTTAAAAATTATTCCTCCATTCTCTCCTTAATTAAACAGAAAATTTTGATAAATTTGCAGTTTTCAGTTGAAAAAAACTCCCACCAAATTCTACCTAGGTATCAAATTCCAAAGCTCTATAAATTCACCTTTAACTAATGCAAATTTCAGATTAGCAACGTTACGAAATTCCCTCACTCATCAACTGCGAATTGCAATTCCATAATTAATCATCAGTTACTTTAAATTCTCCGTACCGCTGACACCTTCAAAAAAGAATTAATTCGATTGAAGTCGTTTCATTTCAAAATTCAAACGAGATCGTCAATAAACCAGCTTCAGAGTCATTTCAACTTGATGCATTTCAAGCAAAATTACACCAGCATCCATAATTTCCCTGCAATCTTTACCTCGTACCATCTTATACTAATAAGTAAGCGCAAAAACGAATCCTTCCCTCTTTTCCTCACCCACTCGAACCGTTTTTAACATCGTTAACTTTACGGCGAGCAGCACGCGGTTAATCGTTTCCAGTAAGACGTGATGGAATATTAAATAGATTAGAAAAGCAAGGACACCTTTTACAAACTAAAACAACAAAATGTTACGCGATGACCCTCTATCTCTTAAAAGCCTACTACCCTGTGACCTAATTATGACAAAAAAAATCCTCTCTTGGTCATCTCTTCTCTCTTATATGATAATCGTAACGGCACGTGCGATGCCTTACGTAGGTATAAAACACGCCAATACACCGGGGACTTGAAACGAAAACGCAACATCGGTGTACTTTCGTGTTCGAATATCTTAAAAAATATTTCCAATCCCGAAACAACTTCGCGTATAGGTATTGTCTTTTTTCAAAATATTTATATAGCGCCAAAGTTGACAGTAAAAAAAAAACCTGATACAAATTCCAACCGCTACAGCGAAAATATTAACGTAGCGATTTAATTCGATTGCCATGGTTACGCGGATATGTAGATAAATAATAAGCTTCCCGTTACATATGGAATAATTTCATTTTAAACCATATAGCTATTTAAAAAATCGTCAACCTGTGTCACGGCCCGAAACCGAAAAAAAATGCCAACGTTTTTTATCCTCACGTAGCCGAAATGTTAGTGCCTCTCCGACACGAAAAACATTTCAAAAGAACACACGTTCCAGTAAAGAAAACCTGACGAGTGTTTTTTTTTCTTCTTCTTGGGCACCATTTTTAGACAAAAGCAAAATAACGCCTTAGATCAGTTCTTTTTGCAAAAATAACCTCATCCTGGTTACCATAGCAACCTAAAGGTATTTCTATTCTGTTTTTTTGGACAAGCGGGAATATGGAAGCAAGATGTCTTGAGATAACTTTTGGATAAGTCTTGATATGTGGGAATGGTAGAAAAATATGTTTTAATTTTTTTCGGCCTTGAATTCGCTGGAAATAGTAATCTTTGGAAATATTTGTACATCGTTGCTGGATTGTTGGATCAAGGTATGCCATTTTTTTAGTCGAGTCGATTCGCTATAAAGCTATTTTATAAAGCCTGATAATAGATTGGGATGTACGAGGAAAATAATTATCTGCTCGTTATAACGTTGTAACTAAATTTTTCCTTCTTCAGTGAGACTTGTTTGCTTAACGTTAAAACAAAAAACTTGTATAATACGATGCCTTGATGAAAATAATGTAATCTTGCCGGTAAATTAACGATGACATTAATATTTTCTCTAATTGCCGCCAAGCTTTCATTCTTCCATTAAATAGGTATGTTCTTGACTTCGTTCAAAGACTAATTAATTTATAGTCTCAAGGTTTCGTCGAATCTCCAAATATCATCAAAATTCTAAAAAAAAAAAACATCGTTTTAGTCCCAAAATTCCCTCTCTTTTTTTTGACATACACACGTGGAACATCAATTTGAGACCACCTCGCAAAACCATTTGGAAAATAAATAAATTCGTATTGAATAATTCATAAGATTTCACGTTTAAAAAAATCTTTTCAAGCCGAATGAAAACGATATGAACCATACACGTGGAAAATTCCCGTACATCATTGGCTACCTCGTAATTTTTATTTTATGCAAACGATTTAATCTCGCTAGAGATTTGGCAACTGCGTTAGGCAAATTTAATACTCGGCAACGAGTTTATTTCATTTTCATCTTTTCGCTGGCTAAATACGAAGGAGACGCTGCGGAACACGGATTAAGAAATTTAAAGCTGTTACCGTCTTATGGCTGTAGAAAAGGCGGAGAAGATTTAGAACCGCAGCAAAGGGTCGTTTTCTCAACTACAATGGAAGCTGGAATGAAAATATTAAAAATTCTTAAACGAAAGTGAACCGGAACTACTGGCTTGAGAAGAATAATAGAACCGGAGTGAGAAAAAATCGGCGATTCGGTGTAGGATTTTCGAGGCTGTAATGTAGAGTCAAAGATCTTTTGTTTTGGATTGCTATACGAAACGGAATTAAGGAAACAATTACGATATTTTAGAGGGAAATGTCTGAAATATTTTTATTCGAAATGAATCGTTGAATGGAGATGTGGCTGGTTTATAGCTATTAACATTTGAAAGAAGAGGGGTTGGTAATTAGTGGTGATTTGGAGGGATTTTCTGGATATTTTAGGTGTCGGAATAATTATTCTGGAATTTACATTCTGTTGGTTTCCTGTTGTCTCGGACGTTCATTTTTTTTTTTGTGGAAGGGAAAGAGACAGCTGCATGGAAAAAACAGAAGTTACAAAAACGAATACATTTTACCCCAAAAATGATAAATTTTAACAAAAAATGATGAATTTTATCAAAAAAATGATGAATTTTATCAAAAAAATGAATAAAAGTTATTCAAAAATAATAGTTACGTGTCTCAGTTTACAAAATATGTGAAATTTGTTCTAAAAAATGATAAAATTTGTAAAAAAATGGATGAATTTTAAAAAAAATTATTCAAAAAAATAGGAAATAGGTAAATATTTTGAGTATTGGGACACGTTATTATTATTTTGGATAAAAAATTCATTTTTAAAAACAATTTTCCCAGGCTGATTACAAAAACAGGGTGTCTAACTGGCCAAGCTGTCTGAAAAGTCCAGCTTTTTTTTAAAAAATTCAAAAATCATGAAAATTCCATTTACCATTGATAAATATTAAAAAATTCTTATGTAGAAGAAGAGTATTTTCATACGCAAGGAGGGGAGGGGGGGGGGTAAAAATTGGAGTTGTCGAAAAAGTCATTCGAAAAAGTCAAGCTAAGTCAAGATTTTTTCTCAAAAAATTTTGTTAAAACGTTCTGAAAAGTTAAGGCAAATAAGTAAATTTTGAGAATTTAATTTGAAAAGCCAAAAAAAGTACAATTATTTTTCAAAGTAGGTATTTTGAAGTGTTGAACAGGTATTTGGCATCCGTTTTTTAATTTGGTCTTTTCCCCCATATTTTGAAAAAAAAAAAGGGACGATGGTGGAATTGGACACCAATGACATTTTTGGTGAAAACATCCATTGACATGAATTATAATTATGTAGTTTGTCTTTCTTTGCTTAAAAGTTGAATATTTCGCTCATCTTTGATTATAAAGAAGTCTGGGATCGATTTCTGTGGGATTTTTTGCATGAATTAGACAAAAAAGTGAAAAGCGAAGGCTTTTTTTCCATACGTTCAACCGAAGTAAAAACTTGAGCTGTTGGAAATTTCAAAGTTTAACTTCCTTCGCTCAAAATTTGAATATCTTGCTTCAGTTCTTTTATTTTCAAGTATTGCGGATTTTTTTTTACAAAAATTCCCCCCCCCCCCCATAAAAAAAATTAATTGAGAGATTTTTAAGTATATAGTAAACTTTTGCTCTAAAGTAAAACTTTTAATATTATTTTTGGTACAAATTTTAGAAATTTTTCAATGTTTGAAATTTTTTGAATTTTTTATTCGGCCGACAAAACACATTTAATTGAGAAAATTTAAAATTTGGAGTTGGTGTTTTCCATTTGAATTTTTTTTCAAACTTTTCAAATTTATTATTTCAAAATTTAAATGGAGCGTTCTTACCAGGAAATTGCAAACGACAATTTGGGACTTTTGACCGTCTGGAAAAATCAGCGAATTTTTAATTTTTTGTCATTTTCGCCGGAATTTTGTAAAAAAAAATCCAGACGAAGAATGAACTGATTACGTATCTGAAGTTTCTGGAATATTTCATTATAAATTTTGAAAAAATCCCTTCGTTCGTTCGGGCCAAATTGTTTCAGCTATTTTTTGTATTCATAATTTTTTATTGATCATAATGTAAAAGCAAATTTATATACAAACGTACGTTTTCGTCTATTTAATTATTGGGTTTTCAAAAAAAATTCTCTCGTTACGCTCGAAGAATTTACCCTTTTTCTTTCTCCAGAGATTTTTTTTTGAATGGTGCTTTGAAAGTTTTCTTTTGAAAAAATTTTAGCCCTCGCTTCGCTTAGGTTTATCGCATTTTTCATCTACTTATCATCGAAATAATTGAAATTTTACTCTTCATCGATCCAAGTACGTATTATATGTTTACTGAGCCAAGCCAAAAAAAGAGACTTTTGTGAAATTTATAGATTGAAGTGGGTTTCCTTCTTTTTTTTTTGGAAAGGGGGGATATTGAATTGTTAAAGAAGTTTTGAATTCTCGAACTGAAAATATCCAAACTTTTAGTCTCATCATTTGTTCGACCCCAAAGTTTTTCCTTTTTATTTAAAATTTCTTCTGTTATAAATTCAAGTTCCCAAATTTGAATCAAGTTGTGAGGGAGGTGGGAAGTAGCATCAAAAATTTTCAGAATTGAATTTAAGTTGTTTTTGTGACGAGAAAGGGGGACTCTAAAAATCTCGTAAGAAGTAGACAATGATTTCTAAAAAAAAAGTGGACATTATGCGTTTTAAATCAGTCTTGTGAACAATCTCTTCAAGCGGAAAAACCACCACCTTTTCCCTCCTTCGGTAATAACACATTTGAAAAATCTGAAAAATTTAAAAAAAAAAATGTCTGAAAACCTGAAAGTTGGTGAAAATTATTTCTGATGAGATATAGTGGACACCCTGTCAAAAAAATCTGAATTAAGGAGGTCTCATATAAGCCTTTTCAAAATTCAAAATACTTTTTCGGAAATTCAAGACTGAATTTTTTTGAAAATGTGACGATAATTCTCATTATCAAAAAATATAATAATTTAAAAAAAAATCATAAAATTCTACAAACTAAAAATTATGTTTCAATGTTTGTCTACTTTTAAAAGGTGGTGCATGTTAAATGCATTTTTGTATAAAATATTTCCATTTTTCGAATTGAACATTTCTTAAAGGTTTTTAATATGTAAGTGAAAACTCAAAATACAATTTGAAAGAAAATATTAAATATTGAATGAGGCAGGGGAAGGAAGAAGGAGTAAATTTCACAACATTATTTTGAAAAATAAACAACTATCTTGAACTATTTTTAGAAAAAAAAAAATGAAAAACGATCTCCCCAAATATTCTTGCTTACTTTACTGACTGTTAAATAAGATTTGGTTCGTTTACAAAATGTAATTTTTCTCGTTTCGTTGTGTACTTTACTCGAAGGCGACGCAGCAGGCTGTTGCGGGGCATTTGCCCACGCATCTTGTCTGGATATTTTTCGTCTCCGACGGTACCGTAATGAAATCCTTGTAAAGTATTGAAAATTCACGAATTCTTAATTAAAAAATTCTTGCCGGCGGAAAATAATATAAAACTACACGCTGTAGCGAGACATCAAATCAGTTCTTTTTCTTCTTCAGGTATTCTCGTTAAATTACTTGTAAGGTTGGCAGGTTTTGTGAAAAACATAGTTTCGAAAGGTGTCATAATATTCGTTAGATTTTCGTAAATTCTTACATTGTAATAAAAGTTTTGCCTTTGTTTTTTGAGCGCACCGTCGTTTATACGGGACGCAGTGCGAAATATCTGGCCGTATCAATTTATCCGAATAAAAGTTTTACATTACAAACAAGCGTGCTACAGAGACAATTCACTCGAAACTTTTTCACAATTCCAAAATTGACAAAAGCCTAAACTCGAACAACGTTGATTAAAAAAAGGAACAAAAGGTTACCGTATCTTGTTTTGTGTACTGTAGAATTCTTAACGTTTGTTAAAATCCGAAACAAATACTAGTTATTTTAAGTGGGTACTCGGCAAAAAAAACCCTTCGTCGTTAATTCGAGTCTCGAGAAATATGAACCTTTAAAGAGATTCGATTGTCGTTAAATAAAACACAAAACGAAGAATAGGCCATCGTCAAAGTAACTCGACGAATCGAGTTCGTTCTTTTTCTTTATTTTTTTTATTCTCCTGTACAAGGTTTGGGTTACATGGTGAACAAAAAATTAATCGTGTGACGATATCGAAGTTTCTTTTTATTTCCAGTTACGATTTTTTAAAAAAAGTATTTCTTTGGATTATTAATAGTCATAGGTTTAAAATGCCTACATGTAGGATATAGGAAATATGAAAACCGAAAAAAAAAAAGTTATTTAAAAACCGTATGCGTGATTGTCGTACATAAACACCGAGAAACGAGTTATGTAGGTCAGGAGACGAGTGTATCGGTTTGTACGAAATGAACTGAAACATCAGAAAATCGCGTGTTTCTAATTTTAGTCCCTTATGCTGAGAATTTTTATACACCGGGTGATAGATAAATATGTATAGGAAGTTGTACGTCGTATGTATGACAGATAGATAGGTATTTTCTGTACGTAACCGATTAAGCAGCCATTTGTCGACAGAGAAATTTTACAAACCGGATAATTTGTATTTTTCTGGCTGAAAAACTGATGTAATTGAATGAATCTAGGTTTAATTTCACGGTTTGCTTTTTTTATTGCGAATTATACGCGTTTAAATATACAAAACGTGACTAAACGGTATGTCGATAAAAGTATTAATTTAGACCCCCTAAAATGTAACCTACCAGTACGAAAGTTTCGTTTTAAATGCTCGTTATGTCGTTTCAATGGCGTATAATGAAAGTACCAGTAAGCTTTGTTCAATTTTTCAAATAAATTAGACCGACGAGTCGGGTTACCCGAAAAAACCAGACTTAAAGACCGGGCAAGGAGACTATATCGTATAAAAGGTTATTTTCAATGTAATGAAATAGGGTTTCCAAAGTGTTATTTTTGGTAATATTATAAAGAGCTTTAGAAAACCGAAGAAAGGTTTTGGAAAATACAAATCGTGTTTTAAAATTGAAATTGAATTAGTCCTTGGGGTATGTTTTTGAATGTAAGAAAATTATTTTTATTAGAAGCATTTGCATTTCTTTGATTTTTTAGCAAAAAAAAAATCGATAATGGATATAATTTGAATTTTAATCAGTAAAATTTCAATTAAAAGTGTTTTTCAATTTAAGTAGCGATTGAACATATTGAAAGCATATGGAGTGTGGATGTAGATACTACTTTTATCGAAATCTAGGTTTTCGAAGTCGTAGATTACGAATCCAACTAAATTAAATAGCTGTTTGAACTTTTTTTTTTACAATTCTCACGTATATTTGTATTCATATGGGTACAAGCACACAGCGATGATTTAAAAAAGTTCCAACAGGTGCAATTATTTGGAAATTGACAACGTTTTCGTTTATGAATCGTACTTCTGCAATCCCCCCCCCCCAAAAAAAAAGGAATATCATAGTCATGTTCTACAAATCTGAAACTATCCTTCTAGCTAAGTATAGAGTTAGATTTACTTTGGTGTACTTTGCATGGTTTTGGTTCAATATCCCGTCGTGCAAAGCGGGTGCCATTTGACACGGAAATGGCACGATTTTGACTGAGAAAAATGACACCTAAAATGACACGAAAATGGCAAAATTCAACCAATCAGCGCGGAGCAGGAATTGCCACTGTAGTGTCAAAATCTTGCCCCAAAACCAGTTTATTGGTAGTGGGTATGACAGCGTTTTGACTCTGTGGCAGTGAAATGACACTCTTTTGACATATATTCAAGATAAGTGGTTTAACTGCTTTTTTAGGCACTGTTACACATATGTAGCTGGCGTAGCGGCATGTTAAACGAATTGCAGTGTTATTAAAACCTAAATTTATCCGCATTCATTAAATAAAAAAAGCATGTAGGGAGTCCTAGATCATGATTTGATTATGAATATTGTCATTCTCTCTAGAATTACAATGGTTATGTACCAAATTTTTCCACTAAAATTCCTGATGTCAGGAGGAGGGGGGAATCGAACCTGCAACCCTAAAATCCTAACTACCTACAGTAGCGTGCAAATTAATGTGGACACGCACTTTTTTCGCATCTACGGTCGCGACTTCAAACACTCGTAACTTCCGCAAAAATGAACCGTTTGGGCTCGTATTGGTCTCATTCGATTCGTTAGACTCTCTGCTACAAAATGAGACCGGAACGAGCCCGGAACGTCCATTTTGACCGGAGCTACGAGAGTTTAAGTTGAAAAAAACGTGAAAATGAGGAGTTTTACGAAAATTCGCGCAGTTTTGAACGAAAATAAAATCGAGCGGTCGTTTTTACCTAGTTTTGTAGTAGACAGTCTGACGAATCGAATGAGACCAATACGAGCCCAAACCGTTCATTTGTATCAGTTTGACACGCGTCGCAAGTTGCGGTAAAATAGTGCAATTAATGTGGACATGCTGTTTTTTGGCGCATTATGAAGTTGTAACTTTAAAACCTTCGTAACTTCGGTAAAAATGAACGATTTTAGCTCGTTCTGGTCTTATTTTATAGCAGACAGTCCAATGAATTGAATGAGACCAATACGAGCTAAAATCGTTCATTTTTACCGAAGTTACGAAGGTTTTAAAGTTACAACTTCATAATGCGCCAAAAAACAGCATGTCCACATTAATTGCACTATTTTACCGCAACTTGCGACGCGTGTCAAACTGATACAAATGAACGGTTTGGGCTCGTATTGGTCTCATTCGATTCGTCAGACTGTCTACTACAAAACTAGGTAAAAACGACCGCTCGATTTTATTTTCGTTCAAAACTGCGCGAATTTTCGTAAAACTCCTCATTTTCACGTTTTTTTTCAACTTAAACTCTCGTAGCTCCGGTCAAAATGGACGTTCCGGGCTCGTTCCGGTCTCATTTTGTAGCAGAGAGTCTAACGAATCGAATGAGACCAATACGAGCCCAAACGGTTCATTTTTGCCAAAGTTACGAGTGTTTGAAGTCGCGACCGTAGATGCGAAAAAAGTGCGTGTCCACATTAATTTGCACGCTACTGTAACTACCTATCCTATGCCACATGGCTACCAGACTATGACAATGATCTAGTCAGTTTAGAATTTTAATGCTTGAATGTTTACAATTCATTCGATTTTTCTTGGTAGAAGATGATTTTAAAAATGTACGACCGAATTTTTATCTCATCCCTGGAAGGAGGGGTGCCCAAAAATGTGTGATGTTCTCTGGTTAAAAATTCTATAGTGACAAAATTTAAATAGATTTTTTTCAAACGTTGCACACAGGTAGAAGTACTAAAGGGGGGTACTCTGGAATTTTTCAGCTTTTTTCAACCACTTTAGTGATCTTGAATTTGACTTCGAAAGTTTAAAATCGCCTCAGGAAAGACAATTCCAAGATGAGTGAAAATTTATTATTTTTTTCAAAGATTCATTTTTGTTACTTGAAATTACTGCTTTTAATTTATTTTTCGCGATTTTTCTAATAATTGATCAAATTCCACCTCTTGAAAAAATCTGAAAAAAATTCTGAGAGGTGTATCTAAAATACATCGAAAAACGTCGTAAAAAATCATTCCCCTCAGGGATTACGTGAAAAATGTCTTTTTTGGGTATTGAAAAATTCAAATTTCTCAAAGCTTCGCTCGGGCATGATCGTAATTATAACTATATCAACCTATCTGCGATGACTGCAAAAAAAAAAAGTCTCCCATTTTCTCCTCTTTATGGTATTCGAAGTCTGGTGAGAGGCAAAAAGGAGTATTTTTCACATTGTTGCCTCAAATAGTTCATAATAATTTTAACTTTGTTCATGCTCAACCGAAATTATGGCACAGTTTTTTAAAAAATTGATCTTTTTAAAAGATTGAAACATAACACTTTTTTAGGCATTAAATATCAATTTTTTTTTAACACTTCGCCCTTGCATCAATTAAATGACATTTATATAAATTATTTAAAGCACCCCCCCCCCTCCATAACATGTCAAATTCACGCCATATCGCTGTCACCGGAGGCCACTGTAAAAAACTGGTTAAAAAGTGTTGACAGAAATTTGGCAAAATTTTGACAGTATAATGACAACTTTGATTCTGTGTTGCTCTCGGAACGAAAAGTAGGCGGAGTCTTCTCTACTCTCATTGGTTAAAAAACATTGACACTGAATTGACACATTTGTGGCAAAATTGTGGCAAAAATCTGACACTCATTGCATGACGGGATATTTACCAATTTTTGACAAATTTAAATTTGTGCGCCCCCACCCCCTCTCCATTGCCTCAAAAAAATTTTACAATCAAATTCGTAATCTACGACCTCGAAAACCTAGATTTCGATATGCTACTCGATATTTTAGGTAAATTTCAATTTGTGCACCCCTCGCCCCCACTATTTCAAAAAAAAATTTCATCATCAAATTCGTAATCTACGACCTCGAAAACCTAGATTTCGATATGCTACACGATATTTTTGAGTAATTTCAATTCACCTCTCCTCCCCCTCCCCTCAAAATGGGGAGAAATTCCTGCACAATGCGAAGTAATGAATATAAACCAGGGCATAGGAGTCAGCAAAAAAGTCAGGGGCGGCGCGATGGGGGGGGGTTAACACCCCCCCCCCCAGACAAATTTTCAGTCGGCAAAATCGGCAAAATTTTGGAAATATAAGGTGAGTCGGCAAAATCTCAGAAATGTCAGCAAATTGAAAAAGTTTTAGAAATTTTGCAGCATAATCAATAAAAAATTGAGCCTTTCTAAATTTCAAGTTTGTAGTCCTCTTTCATAAAACACAATCCAACTTCAAAATTATTCACCTTCCAAACCGATATTTTCGAAAAATTTCGGCCTCGCTACGCTCGGCCTCGTTGGTTTTTTTCTTTCATACTTTTAAAACAATCCAAATTCAACAAAAATGATATTTTTCCCCTACATTATTTCAACTTGTTTTATCAAATTTTTTCTCATCAAAACTCATTTTTGAAGTCAAGAAATTAAATTTTTCAAAAGCTTTGGCCTTGCTACGCTCGACCTTATTGTTTTTCTTTTTGAACATTTTTTAAGTACAAGTGGTCGGTTTTTTTTACTCGCGTTAGATAATCAATTTATATTATAACATTGTTTTATTGGTCTTGAAATTAAAGAAAGTATTCCGCTTAAAATTTTCTCCCTCGCTTCGCTCGGGACAAATTTATTTACCTTCTCTTCTCCTTAAAACTACATATAATCTTCGAAACTAATCTGTTGAAACAAAAAATTCTCGTATTGTAAAATTTCAGAATTCTTACTCGGCAATTTTGAATTTTTTAGTCGGCATTTTTGAACATCATTACCCCCCCTAAAAGTTTATGCTCGAACCGCCTCTGAAAAAAGTTGACTCCTGACTCCAGCTTGACTCCGGAGTCAAGATAGGAAGTAGACTCCTGACTCCGGTTTGACTCCGGAGTCAATTTCAGACCTTAACTCTTGACTCCGGTTTGACTCCGGAGTCAATTTCAGAATTTGACTTCTGGCTCCGGCTTCACTCCGGAGTCAAGCCGGAGTCTGAGTCAATTTGGAGTCAGTTTGACTCCGACTCCGGAGTCGACTTCTATGCCCTGATATAAACCGGTTGGTCACCCCATCCGGCCCATCCTCCTTCCGAAATTGAGTCATGGAATACTTGCTCAAAAATAACGATGCGATACATCTATAATCAAAATTTCGCGCTGAATCTGAAAATGATCATCATTTTCAATTTCAACCCCTTTCGGTGGAGTTCTGTCCCCTAATTTGATGAATGTTTTTATTATGATTTAGAGAACTGACACCATTTAGTTTTAACGTAATTAGAATTTATGCAAATCAGACAATTGTAATTGATTAGTTCCAACTGTTAGCCAAACTTGCCCCCTCCCCTCCAAAAAAATTTTCAACTCTCATCCTTTCCTCCCTTCAAAAATTCAAGTTCGGGAACAGACTTTTTCAAAAAAAATTCCGAAATATAGGTACATATTTTTAATGAGTGAAATAATTACTTACATAATATTTTCAAGCGATAAAATAATCATTTTAAAGTCGATATAAATTCTGTATCTTGGATTGGTTTGTTCAATTACTTGATGAAAAAAAAAAATCATTTCAGCTTAGTGAAAATTCCATATCATTGGAATATTGCGATCTGCAACTTTTTAACCCCCTAGTAGTCTGGAAATTTGATCGGAAAAGGATGGCGATGCTTCAGAAAGATGTAGAAATAGAAACTCAAATCACATCTTTTAAATGCTGTGACGGCTTCTCCCACAATTTTGATCTTCTAAAAAACACAAAAAACTGTCTTTTTTTCAAAAGGAGGTGCACTTTGAGCACCCCCTGCTCTCCACTCCTTGCACCTGGAGGCAAAAAAATTTTGTTGGGAGGTCTCCCACTCAAAGTAAACCACTCTACCAAATTTGGTCAAAATCCAATGATGTTCAGAGTCTGTGGTAAAAACCCACCGCCCCAACCCTATTGTTTTTTGAGGGGGTGGACCCCTTGTGGGGGAAAAAATTATTTTGCACCGATTTCGCTCAAGTTCGGGTGGAAGGTTAGGTGGGTGTAGAAGTACTCTCAAAAAAAAGCAGGTCCCCCCGATCTCATGGGGCTTGACCATCGCTCCCCAAAATTGTGAATTTTTGACAAAAATGAAAAAAAAAAAAACGAGTATTTTGGGTATAAAATCACCCCGTAATATCAATTTTGAAAAATTTATGATTTATTTGTACATTTTGAGATGACGAATCCGACTAGCCCATCAACCTTTTCATTTGGGGTGTTTAACCAAACCACCCTTACAGTCCTTTTCAAAGTACATAAGTATACAGATCGTGTTTTTTTTTTTTCAGCAAAAAATCACCTCGTTGTAGGTGACCCGAAAGTGACTCTTCGCGAGAGAATAAGAATTTTTTGAATGAAAATATTCCATATGATGTCGAAAGTTTGGTGTTGAAAACCCACCGCCCCGTCTCCTCGTGCTTTGTGCAGGGGGGTGATTTTCAGTGTGAGATATGTTTCAAAAACATGATTTTTTTTTGCATCGATTAAGCTAAAATTCACAAGAGAGGTTATCTGGGTGAAGTAGTATTTCCCAAAAAAATTTCAGCCCTCACCCATCAGGAGGCTGAACCATTGTTTCCCAAACCTGAGCAGTTTTATGAAAAATTGCAAATTTTTCGAGAAAGTGAAAACTTATTGTTATAATGATTCAAATGATGTCCATACTGCGTGATGAAACCCCACCACTCCTACCCCTCGTACATTCTGAGGGAGATGGAAGCTAAGAGGACCCATTTTGTTAAAAAAATTATTTTTACACCGATTTCGCTCAAATTCGGGTGGAATTTTGGGTGAATGTAGAAATACTCTTGAAAAATTTTTAGCTCTTCCCCGACCTCAGTGGACTGAACTATCGCTCCTCAAAATTGGGTAGGTATTTTTGACTAAAATGACAAAAAACGAGCTTTCCCGTATAAAATCACCCTATAACTTCAATTTTAAAAAATTAACAAGTTGGCGGGCTAGTCGGATTCGTCATCTCAAAATGTATTTACATAAAACATGAAATTTTTCGAAATTGAAGTTATAGGGTGATTTTATACTGGGAAAACTCGTTTTTTGTTATTTTAGTCAAAAATACCCAACTTTGAGGAGCGATGGTTCAGCCTCCTGAGGTCGGGGGGACCTGAAATTTTTTGGGGGAATACTTCTATATCCACCCAACCTTCCACCATAATTTGAGCAAAATCGGTGTAAAACAATTTTTTCTCCCGCAAGGAGTCCACCCCCTTCAAAAAGCATTGGGGTTGGGGGTGGTGGGTTTTTACCACAGACTCTGGACATCATATTGAAACTTTTTCAGCAATAAAATTTCGACCAACATATATTTTTTTAAAGAGATTTTTTGATGCTAATTCTCCTGGGCTACGCATGAAATTTTTGGTTTTTCAAAAAAAAAATGCAAACGTCGTCCCAAAAAATTTGGAAAAATTCAGGGTACTTTCCTCCAATATCTCAAGACTAGTTCTCCCTTTTCCTTCCTTTCTTGTTCCTTCTCCTTCTCCTTCTCCTTTTCCCAAGAAAGAATTAACATCAGTTCAAAATTATTACCGTCGGAGTTACCATTTTCATTCATAACTTACCAAACACCGTATTATAAATCGCTTCCATTATTCCAATGGAGTCAAGCTTTCAAAGTCGACTGCGGTGGAAATTCTGCACCCGCGACACTGATGAAAGGAGCGTAACAAGCTGGTACCTAAGGTAGGCAATGTTTAAAATCACTTTTCTCTCTCTAAAAAAAAAAAGGAAAGAATAAAGCACCATACTTACTCGTCAGATACAAATCACGTGTAAGTATATAAAAAGGCTCCGCATATAAGAGAAAGTACATCGTACCATATATTTCAAAAATTACAACATTTTGCCAACCAAATTACCAGCTCGTTACGGTGATAGGCGGAGAAAGCATTATGTTCTATACTTGGAGCTGGTAGCAAATACGGTAAAAGTCACGAAAAGAATAAAACCTTTTATATTATTATAACTTAAGTTTCGACTCGAGCCGGGCTGGGCGCGGTGCAGTTCGGTATCGAGTTTTAATAAGTTTAATTAATCAGATCCGGGGTGCCGTTTGTACCTCGCGCTTCAGCCACGTGCGTTTGTTCGACGACACGCGAAAATTTTCCCTTCGTTGGTCGATAAGAAAACTACTCGTATCTGTTTTAAAGGCTGGTGGAGACAGAGAGGTACCTAGAATTGGGTTCAATTATTATAGCCGATTTAGGAAAATGCGGGTTGTAATGTACGCTTGAAAAGAGATCCGTTGGATGATGATGAGATAGAGATGAACTTGTATATGTAATTACGTGTGCTATCTATCTTTACTTTTAGCTCATGTACCTATTTGTTTTATGTTTGTGAATACGTTTAGAACACGGTGAATAAATTAGTGGAGCAAGAAGGTCCCGGCGTTGGTTTCAGTTCATGGTCCGAACAGTTCGTGAATGCTTTTCGAATTAAACCCGATTCAGGTAATCTTTCTTTCCATTCAACTTATCATCTTTTAAACATTAGATTATCTCCTTGTACATTCAATTCGATATTGGCCAAGCGAAGGGGATCCAAGAATATCTCTCGACCATGTAAACAATAATTAAATCCTTTATCGCCGGCATGTTAAGTACATACCTACTCTTGTTATTATTTCGTTTAACATTTGCTCGTTGTTGGTACGTATTTCATTAAAGCCAACTTATTCGAGTATAGTAATTTTACGACGGTATGCCGAGCTGGCTGGTAAATTGGCTGTAGTTTGTACAACCAAACCGATTCGTATAACTTTGTATTTACTTATTTGGAAAACTTATCGCCCGAGGCGAATAATCGACCGGAATTTCTAACGAAATAGATGAATTTTTCACGTTCTAATATCCCCTTCTATGTATACGACCCGATTCGATGGTATTTCGGAATCGAAATTTTGTAATGGTTCGAGTTACTGTGCCAGTAAATTTAATAAAATTCTCCATTAATCATATCTGTTTGGGTTAACTTTTTTTCTCTTTTTATTTTTAGCCATTTGTATAATATTTTTAGCTTGCTTTGTTGTTGTTTTTTTCGTTTTTCTTTTATACTGGGTTTATTTTTAATTCATTAGGTACTGTCGTCTAATTAATCAAACTACGTTGGGGGTTTTATGTAGTTTTTTTCTGTCTTCGACGATGTCGACTTTTATTTAAATTAAAAGGTTGGCTTCGGGGGAGACATTAGAAAGATGGAATCGACGATTTTTTTTAAAAAGAAGAGATGGTTTTGACGAAGAAGGTTTAGATGAGAAATGTAGAGAATGTCTGAGTATGGTGGTTATTCTGGTATCAGATTTGAATTGAACTACATTTGCGAGGGAAAATTTTAAACGAATAAGTTGGGTAAGTATCTTTAAAAGTCAGAGACAAGTAACTTTTGAAATGGAATTAATTCAGAATTGAAACATATTATTTTAATCGTAGAAGTAGATATGAAATCTAAAATTGCTCGAGATCATCTTGAAGGAACTACAAAAGTAAATTGAAGTAATTTCGGAGATAAATTTGTTACCAAATTTTATTCTGATTGATTTTTTCCCCAACGTTAAAACTGAAGGAGACATCAGTGAATAATGTCAAAAAAAATTTCATAAGTTCATTTTAAATGGTCGATCTTGGTAAAATTCGTAATATCCAGAAAATATTGAATTTTTTCGAATCAATTTTTGAAAATATTTGGACGGGAAAATTCCTTAAAGTGGAAAATGACAAATTTTTCGATGATTTCAGTGACTTGAAAAATTCAAGAAAATAATATTCATTGGTACTTTTTTTTTAATATTCAAAGTTAAAAAGGCATGGACGAGAGTACCTAGAAAGAAGAGTCAAAATTTTAATACAGGACTCTAAAAATCTAGAGAATCGTACTCCTTCCTTCCCCCTTTTTTAAAGTTTGACGCAGATTTTCATCAAACGAGTAGAATTTTCAATTTTTCTGTTAAAAAAATTTCGTTCTACATGGTTCTACTTGATTGCTCAAAATTTAATCTCAAAAAATTTGCGGAAAATATTTAAAACTGAACTCCAGCAGCCAAAAATTGGTGGATGGAGATTTATTGGCACGCTCTTTTGTCCTTATCTAAAAGTATCTCCTAAAATTTAAGACTTGGCTTGTTGGATCAAAGAAGTGAGAAAATTTTTAATAAAAAATTTAGTTCTGAAAAAGAGGGACATGAAATGTTGTACCTTTTGACAATGTACTTGAAATGTTTCATTTTTTGTAGGAAAATTTGTACTGTGAACCAATAATTTCAAATTTTTGAGCTCCATTGATTGAAAATTCAGTTTCAAAATATTTTAAAGGCCATATGCGCAAATTAAACGATAAATTTTAACATTTTTTGATATCTTGCTCAAAAATTTTTCCTCGAATTTCTCTAAACCTGAACAGTCAAATTTTGTGAAATTCTGTCATTTTAAATCAGTGAAATGAACTTCATTGAAAATTGGAATTTTTCGCTGGCGTTTGAGTGAAATTTCTATTTGTCAAAAACCATCAATTTATGAACGAAAAACGCTGATTTTTAGTACATAAAATTTATTTCATTGAATCATAAAGCTAACATCTTGATTTTGACTGGTTCGGATTTAGAATAGAGAAGTTTTTTAAAGATGAGGGGGGCGGGGGGCTTTATCACCAGAATCCGTCCTAAGAAAAAGGATTCAAGTTGAATTTGTTTTTGTAGACTTCTAAAACCTTTCAGAACACATTTTTATGATCAGAAGTACCGGGTGGCCCGAAAGTCCTGCGATTTAACTCCTTTTTTTTGTTTCGTGTTTAAAGAGAAATCCTTATCTTACGCTGCTGACCTAGACAAAGGGTTCCCTTAATTTTGTCGAAGGACAACACCTCAGCCCTGCATTCAAAATATCCAGAAGAGGGAGGAGGTGCGGTGTTACCAATTTCATGAAATCTTGGTTTTCTGCAAATTTTTGTCTCTTTGAATTTTTAATCGGACAAACTCTGCATTCAATGATTTTTTTTATCCTTATTCAAAACGCTCTGTCTCATGTTGAGCTATTAGTTTATAAATATTTTAATTTTTAAAATTTTCAAAATTTAGAATTTGAAATTGAAAAAAAGCTAAAATCAAAAAAAAATTAAAAATTTTGTAATAATTTATTAATGACAATAAGAGACAAGTTTATAATTTTTGAAGAGAAAAAAAGAATGGTATTATTTTTTCACCTTGAAAATTTTCGAAATTCAGGAGTTACAGTATTATTGGGTTACTTCAGTAAGATACTGAAACTTCATTAACTTTTTATCCAGATTCCACTGATTTTCAGTATTGTTCTTCAGGTTTTTCCTGTAAATTCTTACTAGATTCTCATTATTTCTAAATAATTCCGTCATTTTGATTAATATACAGTATTTTTTATGGAATGAAATTAGAAAAGTAATAGAATTTTGAATAATAGGAAAAAAACTTTGAAATTTGTGGTTGAAAAAATTTACTTGCAGATTTTTATTCAAAATTTTGAAGTTTTTTTACCTGTTTTACATTTTTTGCAGTGTTTTAATTATCTATTTGAAACTTGAATAACTTTTTCAAATTTATTCAACTTTTTTTTTTTAATAAGTAATTACAAATTACAAATTTTTAAAATGTTTTAAAAAGTTTACCTAAGTATTAATTCTAAAATTGAAAAAAAAGCATTTCTCAAAAATTTCAAGCTTTTCATTTTTAAAACTAAGTATTAATTTTAAAATTAAGAATTCTCTCGTATCTGTCTGAAGTTTTGAAAGAATAGATTGGGGAATATCTTACAGTCACGTGATTTTTATTTTTTTTAGAAAATTTGGCTTTTATCCAGTGAATTGCTGGTTGATATTTTTTTAGATTTCGATTTGTTTTTAAATTTTTAAATTGAAGAAGTGCTTGTCAAATCATATTCTATATTTTTCCTTTGGCCTTAGTTGCTGTGTACGACCAAAAAAAAAATTAGAATAAAAAAATAAAAAAATTTTTAGGTAGTTCTTAAAAATTTTCATTTGGACCATCAACTTTTTTTTTGCAATTTTCAATTTTAAAATTTAGTATTCAAACTCATTTTAGTTTTTTCTAACAGAAATTTTTTATATCTCAAATTTTTAAATTTTGAAACAAAATGGAGATCAAAGAATTCAATGAGAAGACTGCATTTTACTATACTTTTTGACATCTCGCATCATTTTTCTCCCAATGGTTTTTTTCAATTTTCCTAAAAAATTTCGCAGTCCACGTTAAACGCTCAAACACCCAGTCGCCCTTTGTACGTGTTGCTAATCAAATAAGAAAAATGAATCGAACTCGTGCGTTATGGATATGGGAACTGGGCAGGAAACAAGGCTGTATGAATCCGGAATGAAAATTTTGGCGTTTTTTATTTATTGTTTCCAGTATACGTGTAGTGTACCTGTACACATCACACATTCGCTTTCTAAACCGGGCTATTTTTCTTTCCAGATGATGAATCAGAACAGGATGCGCAGCTCACGTGGTGTGACTATTTTACACATTGTATTACCTTCGTTTGGAAATTACTTTTCGCGTTCGTGCCGCCAGCAGGTACGTAGCCATTATACGAACACTACGTTTAGGGTGTATCTCTAGTAAGGAGGTATTTCGCAGATCGTACTTCGTACTGTGATCACGGCGGCGAGAAAAATTCGCTTTTTATCGTCACGGCTGACGAATTATACGTTTCGTTTGACAAAAAAAATGAATTTCTTTATAACCTTTTACCTTCACGTTAGAGATTTTTTCGTCGCGGTTTATTGTTTTTTGGCATTTTTTTTTCTATTTCACCGGGGACTAAATAAATCTGTATATATTTCTGTTTATCCGAAATATTCGCCGAATAAAATTACGGCGAATAAATAGAATGAAATGAATATGAAATGGAAATTTATGTTTGTTTAGGAAACGAAGTGTTTTTGAGGGTTGAACGCTCTTTTATAAATTGGTTTTTTCGTAACGTTCGAGTGTTTTACGAATTCGTCGACGGAATAAAATTGGTTAAGGTGATATAAACTTATTCCGAAGTAGAGATTTTATTTGTGAATTTTTTTCTTCTCTTGAAGGAAGGTAATTCCGGACAAAGGTGTAGTATTTTCGAAGGATGACAATTTATATTTAAGGTGGATTAAAATTAACAAAATATGACAATTTTTTCGTCTATAATGAAGCTCGCGATTATCTACGTAAGAAATGACAGCTTGAAATATCCGAATTAGGTATTCCATTTGCGCTAGATATATTTAAAGTCTCTTTGATTAATTACGCAACATGTTTAATTGATTCGAAAAACGCCACTTTCGAGGATCTCGCGTTTCGTATTTGTAAAATGCCAGAACGAATTATCTATCAACTTTTGTCATTTAAAATGTACCAATGGAATTTTTCATCATTTTTTTTCATTAACGTTGCAAAAGATGAGAACAAAAAATCATGTACGGAGTTAAGCTCGCGATGCTTTTTCGTGCGGATTTTCAATATATTACAAAGACATTGAAATATTTTCGCCGATATATTACTATGAGTAAAAGTTACGACGTGGGTTTAAAGTTATCCCTTCATTTTTCATGGACTTTGGCGATGGAGAAAAAAAACATGGGATGTTTCTCAGTTGAATTCTTCGAATATTTTTGTTTTTAATGACAAAAGGGCGAATGATTTTGAATATTTAAAGATACTTTCCTGGTTTTCGACAGCCTTTGTATTGAATAGTGTGTAGGTGCTGAGTTTAAAATTGGGGGTTGCCTTCGGAATGTTGATATTTATTAACGAGGGAAAAGGGTGTGAAGATGATGAAATTTTGGCTAAAATTGGAAAGTTGTATTTTTCAACATGGTTTGCACAATTTCGCGGAATTTGGAGTTATCAGCAGCTCAGATTTGAACTTCGATTAAAGATTTGAAAATTCTAAAATTTCAAAAAGGTGGTTTTTAGAGATCATACATCTATTAATTTGAAAATTTTCACATTTTTGTTTAAAATTTTCTGTATCTGTCAAAAAATTTTTATTTTTATCAAAAGTTTATATTTTTGTAAAAAAAATTGTAAAATCGATCTGGAAGGCTCGAAATTTGAAAAATTAATTTTTTCAGCTTACTTTTTCCATAATTTGAAAATTTTGTTCCATTTAAGAAAAGGAGAGAAACGGAGGGTAAAATTGTATGAATATGGAAAAAACCCAAAACAGTAATCGAAATTTTTCATTTCTGGAAAGGAGATGAACGCAATATTTATAAATAAGGGGGGATGGGAAATAAGGGAAAAGAGTGAAAAAGATATCGTCATTTCCCCCCCCCCCCTTCCCAATCAGTCACTATTGCAACAATGTAATCTGTTACGATGATTTGATCCATATTCGGTCAAGAATAGGGTTCGAAAATAGCGAACAAGAATATACTAAATAATCAAAAGGACGGTCTATTCAACATGTGTACTTAATACTTACGTATGTGTGTATTTGTACATTATACAATACATCCTTTGTGACTCTAAATGACATAAATGGTCTTTTGGGATTGCTGAAAGATTAAACGGAGTCTATTAGTATAAAATCATGTTCCCTCTCATTTCTGTGACAAATTAAGCCCGTTCTGTATTTTCTTTATCTACGCATATTTCACGTAAATCTGGTTAAAAAAGAAACAAGAAAAACGTAGATGAAGATGAAAAATTACTTGGCTTATCAAAAAAAGTATATTATTCGTGATGGATATGAGTAACAAGGTGAGTCGGAGAAAAGTCTTAAAATTTGTTGGGTTTTTTTGTTGGTGCAAGTACATACCTTTTGAATTAAATTTTATTCGTAAAAATTTCTATCCTTTAGTACCTTGCTACATTTAGAAGAGAATTGGTCAATTTCACAGGTAGAACAATTTTTGGAATGAAAACGAGTTTTAGTTTTGTTTCTTGCCCACGCCTATTCTCTTCCCTTTGAACATCAAAAGCAGAGCTGAAAATGAAATATTAATATAAAATTCGAAGCATTGTTTTCCAGTAAAAGTTCATGAAAAAAACAATTTTGCAAAATCAACATTAGGCGCTTTGTTTATTCAAGTCCAGTTTGGTTTTGGAGCAGTCCTCAATCGAGGAAAGATCCGAAAAAAATTATGCGAATTGGTCCATGAATCGTTGTTTTAATTTTTTTTTAAATTATTTTTTGGTAATGAATTTTTTCTAAAAAAAAACTTGTTATTTGCTATCACGGCACACGGCGGACGGTCTGAGGAAAAAAGTGAAGGTACAGAAGATTTTTTTGTGTTTCTTTTTTTTTTTCTAAAAATCTAATAAGGAGCCAGGACTGAAAAATTGGCCTCCTAATAAATTTTGGCTGTCAATACGCCGGAAGGCAGATCCCACGAAAATACCCCGATTGAAAAAAACATGTTTTTTTTAAAGGGCTATAGATATTTTGTGGGGTATGCGGGGTATTTTGGAAGGCAAATCAATACCCCACCCATACCCCAATTGAAAATGAAATTATTTGTGGGGTACTTTGGGAGGCAGATCAGTACCCCGGAATACCTCACTTAAGAATGCAACATCTCAGTGGCAAAATATTTTGTGTATGAGGTGTTTTGGGAGGCAGATCAAAACCTCGCAAATACCCCATTTAAAAGGTGGAGTGAGATATTCAGTGGGGTACTTTGTGAGGCGGATCAGTACCCAGGGATACCCCAATTGAAAATACAACAATTTGGTAGTGAGATATTTTGTAAGGTACTTTGAGTAGCAGTTCAGTACCCCGGGAATATTCCAATTAAGGATGCTACATATTATTTGCCAAATATTTTGTGGGGTACTTTGAGAGCCAGATCAGTGCCCCAGGAATACCCCAATTGAAAATTGAATTATTTTGGAGTAAGATTTTTACTGGAGTACAATCAGTACCCCAGGAATATCCCAATCAAAAATGCAACATTTCAGTGACCAAATATTTCGTGGGGTACTTTCGGAGGCAGATTAGTACCCCAGGAATACTCTATTTAAAAACTGAATTATTTTGGAATGAGATATTTTGTGGGGTGCTTTGGGAGGCAGATCAGTACCCCAGGAATACCCCAATTAAAAATTGAAATATTTTGGAGTGAGATATTTTGTGGGGTACTTTGAGAGCCAGATCAGTACCCCAGGAATACCCCAATTGAAAATAGAATTGTTTTGGAGTGAGATGTTTATTGGGGTACATTAAGAGGCAGATCAGTACCCCAGGAATACCCATTTAAAAATTGAATTATTTTGAAATGAGATATTTTGTGGGGTGCTTTGGGAGGCAGATCAGTACCCTAGGAATACCCCCAATTAAAAATTGAATTATTTCGGAGCGAGATATTTATTGGGGTACATTGAGAGGCAAATCAGTACCCCAGGAATACCCCAATTGAAACTCGAAATATTTTGAAGTGGGGTACTATGGGAGGCAGATCAGTACCCCAGGAATACCCCAATTAAAAATTGAATCATTTCGGAGTGAGATGTTTATTGAAGTACATTGAGAGGCAGATCAGTACTCCAGGAATACCCCAATTAAAAATCGAAATATTTTGGAGTGAGATATTTTGTGGGGTACTTTGGGAGGCAGATCAGTACCCCAGGAATACCCCAATTAAAAATCGAAATATTTTGAAGTGAGATATTTTGTGGGGTACTATGGGAGGCAGATCAGTACTCCAGGAATACCCCAATTAAAAATCGAAATATTTTGAAGTGAGATATTTTGTGGGGTACATTGAGAGGCAAATCAGTACCCCAGGAATACCCCAATTAAAAATTGAATTATTTTGGAGTGAGATGTTTATTGAAGTACATTGAGAGGCAGATCAGTACCCCAGGAATACCCCAATTGAAATTTGCAATATTTTGGAGTGATATATTTTGTGAGGTACTTTGGGAGGCAGGTCGGTACCCCAGGAATACCCCAATTAAAAATTGAATTATTTTGGAGTAAGATTTTTACTGGAGTACAATGAGTACCCCCAGAATCCCCAGGAATACCCCATTTAAAAATTGAATTATTTTGGAATGAGACATTTTGTTTGTGGGGTGCTTTGGGAGGCAGATCAGTACCCCAGGAATACTTCAATTAAAAATTGAAATATTTTGGAGTGAGATATTTTGTGAGGTATTTTGGGAGCCAGATCAGTACCCCAGGAATACCCCAATTGAAAATAGAATTGTTTTGGAGTGAGTTGTTTATTGGGGTACATTGAGAGGCAGATCGGTACCCCAAGAATACCCCAATTAAAAATTGAATTATTTTGGAGTAAGATTTTTACTGGAGTACAATGAGTACCCCCAGAATCCCCAGGAATATCCCATTTAAAAATTGAATTATTTTGGAATGAGACATTTTGTGGGGTGCTTTGGGAGGCAGATCGGTACCTCAGGAATACCCCAATTAAAAATTGAGATATTTTTGAGTGAGATATTTTGTGGGGTACTTTGGGAGAGAGATCACTATCCCAGGAATACCCCAATTAAAATTTGAAATATTTTGGAGTGGTATAATATTTCGTGGGGTACTTTCGGAGGCAGATCAGTACCCCAGGAATATCCCAATTAAAAATTGAATTATTTCGGAGTGAGATGTTTATTGGGGTACATTGAGAGGTAGATCAGTACACGAGAAATGCCCCAATTAAAAATTGAATTATTTCAGAGTTAGATATTTTGTGGGGTACTTTGAGGGGCAGATCAATACCCCGCGTATCCGGACCGTTCAGGTCATTTCGTTGAGCGAGCATTCGACTCTTTTTTACGTATTATCAGTATCTGAAAGAAGGAAACTGGAGAGTGATGAAATGAACAGTTTTAGATTTTGAAATTTGTACAAATTATCGAATAATATTCGAAAATTTATACAATTTAAGGTATTCCGTTAACAAAAGATGACAAAGTCTAAAACTGTTTATTTCATCACTCCCCAGCTTCCCTCTTTCAGATACTGATAAGGCGTAAAAAAAAGTCCAATGTATTTATTTTTGCATTTTGAGCAATTTTTAGCCGAGTTATGGGCGTTTTTGTTCATCAACTCTCCACGTAGCAAAAAAGCCATCTCTCCTCCAAATGCTCGAAATTGAATGATAAAAAAACCATTCGATAGTGCATGATGAGAGGATTCCAAAACTGTATTAGTTTTTGCATTTTGAGCAATTTTTAGCCGAGTTATGGGCGTTTTTCTTCAGCAGCTCTCCACATAGCAAAAAAGCCATCTCTCCTCCAAATGCTCGAAATTGAATGATGGAAAAACCATCCGATTGTTCACGACGAGAAGATTTCAAAAATGTATTAGTTTTTGTATTTTGACCAATTTTTGGCCGATTTATGGGCGTTTTTCCTCATCAACTATCCATGCAGCAAAAAAGCCATCTCTCGTCCAAATGCTCGAAATTGATTGTCAAAAAACCCGTTTGATTGTTCATGACGCGAGGATTAATTTTTCAACTATTTTGCATTTTTTTGGTGAAATTTTTGAAACTTAGGAAAAATTACTGTTTAAAACTTCAATCTATGCCAGTTTGGAAAGTTTCCGATTTTTTTCTTACAATCTGAGTGAATAATCTCTCTGGCGATGATGTTTTATGAGCCTCACACCAAGGTCCAATAAAAAATGTTTACCGTACCCCTTTACTATTGTCCTCGTTTGATAGATAATCTACATAATTATACATCCGCCTTTGATATATCAGCTGATTACCTATCCTAGCTAATATCACAAATTGCTCAAAGTTGTCATGGCTTCAATTCGCCGTCTTTGCCGCATATTTACGGCAAATCACTTAGGCAATTTCTTCAACACACCCATCGAAATTCAAACGACACGACGGCGAACCAGCTATGCAACAAATCAAACATACTGGTAATTGGCATCGCGTTCTCGACAAGTACGGAGTAAAAGCACACATACTCTAGGTTCACTCGGAAGTTGAAAATTGATACTGGGAAGTTTCTAATTCGTTTTTGTAATCCTATTTAGTAAAACTTGGTATTTAGTTGGCAAGAGGCGAGGTCGAGGGGGGCTGGAAACTACAGCTATGTGTGCTCGTCGCGTCGAAGAAAGCGATATACCAGTTGGAGAAAGCTGTGGAAAAATTCATTTAATACTCTTCCATCATATTCCATCATGATAACGAACCGCTGCGCCGCCGCTGCCTTGTGTTGGGTGGTTTTTTCGGCTGCTGGCGTGACGTCACATTGGGAATTCGGTCGACTTAAAGGTTTGACATTTACGCTTTAAGCCTATATAGACTATCTCTTATATCAAGTCACCGTATAACGTTTCAACGTTAATTAAGCGTTAGGTTTTTAGATGTAAAATTTCGGCGTTAATTTACCTCTTTGGAAATGTGTCATTGAGAGGAGACGCGGTGTAGGGATTAATCGAGTCATCGTTGGCAGATTTTCACCAAATAAAAGCTGATTGGGCGAGATAGGCGGAGGAGTCTGGATACAGGTACTCGTGGTATAACTTTTGACTGGCGTAAATTTACGACTTTTAGCCCCGCTATTAAGATTAAATTTATATGTTAATTCGGTTATTGGGCATTTTGCTTGGAACTCTTGCCATAGGTGAATCGAAATGACCGCAGATACTCGCTTAATCATTTCACCGGTTAGATAAATTAAACGTAGTCGACTCGTGGCGCAGATGTACGTGATAAACGCGGCAAATACACAAACGTATGATTCGAAACCGTAAACTGAACATTTAGTTGGTAAATTGTGTAATATAAGCTGTTCTCTATGGTCATTGGTCGAGTAAAAATTATTACGAATGTGTGCTTGACCTATAAAATACCCTTATTCATGGCGAATATCTTCATAATGTTTTTCATTTATATTTATGAACTCTCGGGTAGCCTCGGTACTGTGGAAAACGAGAAGCAAAAACTTGGTAATTTCTCGATTCAAGGACGAGCGGCGGTTTCCAGACGTGTATTAATTATGGAAGGGGGATGACAAAAAATAGCACGTGTCTGAGCAATGATTTGATTTACTTGCCATGTACGTGTCGTTTAATTTCGATTGAATTCAATACGAACACGACGAATTTAATTTCGATTCAGTATGGTTGTTTGGTTCACATGCCATGTCCAATCAGAAAACCCATTTTGTTATGAATTTTGCACTTGGATCGATAATATATTAATTAACTCCCGGGATAATTTTTTTATTCGATTAATAAAGGTAAAAAAATAACAGATTTTTGCCTTTTCACGTAAGTTCTGCAGTGATTTAATCCATCGACGAGGACGAGGCTGTAGTAGGAGTTGAATTTTGCGACGGCGTTTTTTGCTCGTAATTCAAGTACATTGCTATGACCAAAGCTGCTCCGCGTCCGCTGCCTCCTTCGTTCAATCGATGCTCGACCTTTAACACCGAAAACGAATTTATACGGTGGGTAAAGTTATCTAATCTTTTTGTGTTGGAAAAGGGGTACTTAATTAGAGTGTCTTTTGGGTTGACGAACGTTTTCATTAATTACGTTTGCGGTTGAGATTCGTAGGTGGATGCGAATGTGGTCTGAATGGTATACGACTAGATAAGAATACGAGTTGAAGTATTCCTTGGGTGTGGGTTTTTTTTTCATTGACGATGGCAGATTGCTCGGATGGGACGCGACGCCTGAAAGTATTTTTCTCGAATCGCTATCAATCGTGAAATTAAATTGGTTTGGAAGTTCGAAAAGGGGTTGGAAATTGTCAAAATATACCGATATCGCGTATTCGACTCGATTACCTTTAAATATATGAACGTCAATCGATACTGTACAATGTGTCATATTCGAGTGTCATTTTATAGCATCGAATTCGGTCGAGCTTCGCCGTACCTACGACGATTTCGGATACTGAGCGACGATGAAATTTCAAAAATAACATGTTACGAAGGATCTGGGCTCGTGGTACGAATTACGAGGATGAGTTTTCTATTTCATTTGACGATTCGATTTAGTGTTTTGTGGATTGGAAAAGAATGGTGAGGTAAGGGAGCTCTGTAGGAGTATGGCGGTGGAGTTTTTGAGGAAAGAAAATGGCCAGTTTTTATTTATTGACGTTGATGGAAATTATTTTTTTAATTTATTGAGTTTGGATGATTTGTATGGTGCGATGATTATTTTTTGGGTCATTTTTGTATTTGGTTTCAGAAGTTTGATTGATTTTTATTTAGCTGAGTGGCATCAAATTTTCCCTATCTATATTGATTTATTAATTTGGTCAAATTTATTTTTGTCGTTACATTTTTGAGATGACTTTGAGCAAAAATTGAAAATTTTAGTTTTTCAATAAACAAGGAAGGAGGGGCTGGGTGAAAAATTATGCATTCCCAAAACCAGCGTCCAGCTTGATAGCTTAAAAAAAATGAACTTTAGTTCTAATTTCATCATATCTACCACTGCTTCAAAATAATTTCAGAAAATGGATCTTTGAAGTGAAAAAATATACCTGCATGTAGGAAATTCTCAATCCTCGTCTTCTTGAGTTCCTCTTTTGTTTTTCCTAATTTTTGGTCCTCATTATTCTGATTCATTGGTTATGTTTTGGCTCCTTAGGATGCGGTCAATTTTCTTTCAACTTCTAGTGAGATTCCAAAAATTTTAACCTTCATAACTCAGTTTTGATCTTGAAGGATGAAATTTGGATCCAAAAGGCTTTTTTGTAGGGGTCTCAATGGGGCTTTCAATTTGAGTTTCTATCATTGAAATGAGAATCAAGATGAATTTGGACTAGTGTGATCAAATTTTTAGTGTAAAAGAGGGCCAAAAACAGGAAGAATGTCCAGAAGGGCTCCATTTAAGAATTTGCCGATTTTTCAATATTTTTTTTTGATTTTAGTATCGAAGTTTTGAAATGTTTTAAACTGAATAAATTTAGGGCAAGTAAGATTAATTTAGAAAAAGGTGCTGAAGTCTTCAAATTTTAAAAATTGTCGATTTTCCTTCATTTTTTGTCTCCTAGCATCTTGGACCCATTTTCTAATTTGAAATTTTTTTTTAAAAAGGGGTCGATCTATTCACAGAGTTGATTTCGATAAAATCGCAAAAATTTGAATTAAGGTCGAGATCGATAATATCGATCATTATTATGGATTCGAGTTCTATAATCCATAATCCTTATACTTTCAGGCGATTTTTTACAATTTTCTCTATATTTTTTCTCAACTTTTTTTTTTTCAAAAGAAAATTAGGTAGCTAATATAATTTTAAAAAATATTTTAGAAACATTTTTTTCTGTCTCAGCTTACACTTTAATTTGGTTATTTTCAAATTGATAAATTTTCAAAAATCCAATCAAAAAAAGATTTAAAAATTTTGTCAACAAAAAAACGGTAAGATAGCTCTCGAGAGGTTTTTAAACCCTTGAAAATTTATCGAATAAAAGAATATAAATTCTAATTTTTTTTGAACATTATCGAACACGATATGAAATCTGTGTTTTTACCCCTTACCCCTTCCCTCCTCACCCAATCGATTAATCAAGATAATATCAATATTCAAGTTCTCGATTTTGTTGGGTGTCAATTCACATCCTCCCAAAAAATACAACAAAAAACTATCGAGACTCTTAAAGGGCTTAAAACTCGATTCAAGCCCTTAAAATGCATGATTTTTTTCATATCTCGCTCGATATAACGTCAACGTCGAAGAATTTTCGCCAAGATTCTGTATGATGCGGTGGTTCAAAACAACCATAAAATTGAATTTAAAAAACATTAATATTTAAGACTTAATTTAAAATTTTTTGACATTTTCAATGGAGTGATAGAGAAAGTCAAAACCGTATATGATGATTTCCCGCTTGATAACGTAAAAAAAATGGATAGGTGTCTCAGAGATTGATTTTTTGCAGAGGAAAAAATGTAAGTTTTAAGACTCTCAAAATTAACCATTTTTATTCTTGGTTCTATGGATTGCGATGAATAATATGGTCATAGAAGTTTACAATTTTGATCAAATTTTTAAAAAATTATAAATTATGTGACATCTTAATCATATATTAGATTTTTGTGCCCCGACCGTGAACCCCTCTCCCTTTCCGCTGAGTTTGAGCATGAATTAATTTTTCCAATTAAACCCCTTGGAATTTTTTTGCCAAAAAAATTTCAATGTGATCGAGAGATTGAATGTTGATTCCGATTCAACGAAAAAAGCCTGGAATGCTGATTCCTCCCACTCTTCATACGAAGAAATCACACCAGATGGCATTTCATTAACCACCTTCTGTAAAGGAGCAAGCTTAAACGAAATCACACGCCTTGAATCGAAGAAAACCACAACTTTTCAATCCACCATCGTTTCGTACCCACGAGTACCATTCAATTCGCATAAATCATCCCCATCGTCAATATCATCAGGCGTCTAAAGCGAAAAAAGGTGAAAAAAAAAATCAAAAATACTCACCGCGATGCCTTGATTAACGTATCCGCCAATTTTTTCTCGTAGAATTTCCTTATAAGTAGGATGTTTTTTATAAACGCCTCCATCGAAGGCGATAGCGACGTGATTAATAGCCATTTTATTCACAACGGTGGCAACAGCAGCTGCTAATAATTTAGCCGACCTTCGACAGATCGTTTTACAAATATACCGCACATTAACGCAATCCTGAATGGTAGCATGTTGGAAATTCATTATCTCCAAAATACTCAACGTTCTATCTAGCTCCGGTGTCTCATCCCTGGCAAGTCAGAATAAAAAAAAGTAAAAAGGTGAAAAAAAAGATCAGCGACATCGTTTGACAGCACATTTATATTGTGTGCATGTGTAATGTGTATACCGGCGTCGACGTTGCTTATAAATAGGAAATAGGAATTCGACGTACCACCTTTGTATATTTTCTTTTTTTAGTAGCTCGTTCTATAAGGAAATTCCTTTTTAAATCGTACACGCGTCGCTTCGGCGTCTTTTTTTATATATTATTTAAACGTGCAAATTTGTATGTAAAAAGCTCGCGTTAAACGTGATCGACGGTTTTTTCACTGAACCAAACATGTGTCAATGGGTTCGATTTCAGGAAGTCAGTAGCGTATGAGTTATGTATCGAAATGAGGAAAATCTCCATGAAAGTGTCACGTTTTTACGTTGGAAAATGTTGATGTGGGTGGAAATGTTATTTTTTTGAAAAAATGCACTTGTTGTGTCTGATGTAAAGTCAAGAAGGTGCATGAATGTTCGTCTATCTATTTGAAATGTACATAGGTGTTTAATCTTCGATGCATAGTTGATGAAAAAATTTCAATTACTTTAGATGGTTTTTTTCTGTATTAACTAAAACAAAAATTAATGTGGTTTTTATAGATTTCACTAATTTTTTTACGAGGTTCTTTTGATCGACAAATGAAGCAATCATCATTATTTTTCTATTTCAACATTCAAGGAGAGTGGAGGAAGGCCCCTTGAGACTTTAAACGATTCAAGAGGTTGAAAATCGTAATTCATAATTTCTAAGTTTTTCTTTTGATGAATGCACCGAAAGAGTATTCAATTTTTACAAAAAAAAAAAATCAAAAAATATGGATTTGAACAGCTTATTGGAAATGGAAAATTGTGATTTAAAAATAAGCAGAAAGTAGGAATAGACTCCAGAATCTGAGTTGGACTCCAAATTCACTCTGACTCCGCCGGACTCAGGAAGACGAGGTCATAGATTGATTCCGGAGTCGAGTCGGTTCAAGGTCAGAGATTGATCTCAGAGTCAGGTCAGGTCAAGGTCATTGATTAACCCCAAATTCAAGAAAGTCAAGTTGTGTCGATGTCGAAGTCATAGATTTGTCCTGGAGTCAAACTGTGTTGAGGTGATAGATTGATCTGGGGGTCAAGTCGGTTCAAGGTCATATATTGATTCCAGAGTCAAGTCTAGTCATGGTCGGAGGTTGGCCCAGAGTCAATTTTGGCCAAGGTCAGAGTTTGATCTCGGAGTCAATTTTAGGTCAAGGTCATAGATTGACCTCAGTCAATTTGAGATCAAGGTCATAGATTGACCTCAGTCAATTTTAGGTCAAGGTCATAGATTGACCTCAGTTAATTTTAGGTCAAGGTTATAGATTGACCTCAGTCGATTTTAGGTCAAGGTCATAGATTGACCACAGTCAGAGTCAATTTTATGTCAGCCCAGAGTCAATTTTGGCCAAGGTCATAGATTGAACCAGAGTCTATTTTAGGTCAAGGTCATAAATTGACTCCAGAGTCAATTTTGGCCAAGTTCAGAGTTTGATCTCGGAGTCAATTTTAGGTCAAGGTCATAGATTGGCCTCAGTCAATTTTAGGTCAAGGTTATAGATTGACCTCAGTCGATTGTAGGTTAAGGTCATAAATTGATCCCAGAGTCAATTTTATGTCAGCTCAGTCAATTTTGGCTAAGGTCAGAGATTGACCTCAGAGTCAATGTTAGGTCAAGGTCATAAATTGACCCAGAGTCAATTTTAGGTCAAGGTCATAGATTGACCCCCAGAGTCAATTTTAGGTCAAGGTCATAGATTGACCCAGAGTCTATTTTAGGTCAAGGTCATAAATTGACTCCAGAGTCAATTTTAGGTCAAGGTCAGAGATTGACCTCTGGGTCAATTCAGGTCATGGTCAAAGTCGCAGATTAACCCATTGGATCAACGCCAGAGTCGAGTTGTGTCAAGGTCGTAGATTGATTCCAGAATCAAGTCGGGTCAAAGTCATATATTGACTCCGAAGTAGTGGAGTCGGGAGTGAATTTGACTACAGAGCCAAGAGTTAACTTTTTGACTGACTCCTATTCCCTGAAAATATGTCACCAATATGAGTGATCTACAATTTAAGGTGTTAATGTTCATCATTATGCATCGTTTTTATGGTCTTTTTTTCAGTGTTGAAAAATTTCAAAATTCTTTGGAATCTTTGAAACGTCTCAAAATCATTTTCAATCGATTCGGGAGGTTAAAAATAGGGGATATGTCAAATTTCAATTTTTTCCTTGTTCACATTAAATTCTCATGTATTACGGAGCCAATGAATAATTTTGAATTTTCAAAAATTCGTCAAAACTCAAGAGATAAATTTTACCCTTTGAAAGTTGTTTCAAAATACCTATACCTATTTCTTTCGATCCAAAATTTCATTACCGACTGGAATACTTCCTTTGTAATTTTCTCCTCTTTTCCACTGTGAATGATCCTCCCCCCTCCAATAATCCAAAATAAAAAGATTGATAAGTGGTTTTGGGATTGTTGAACAGTTCATAATGTGTACTCTTCCCCTGCTCCTCACTACTCGAATTCTTTGATAAATGCCTCAATTATCACCCTCTTCAAAAGAAAACCAGACTGTAACGATCGATGATTGGTGAATTATTTTCAAACTAACTCGTGTGTGATTTTTCTACATTCGACATTTCGCTGTTAGTGAGCCCGGGTCTATCGTTGGCAGATCCATTTAATCAAAATAAAAGGAAATTCGAACAGCTCGAAAGATAAAAGGATTGTTGGATTTTTGGCGGCGTTTTGTTTCAAACGTAGTGATGTGTTGGAATAATTACCTTTCAATTTCGTAAATGAATTCGGGAAGTAGACCTCTTCTTCTCTTCATCAGGTCCGTCGTTTCTCCTTCGAATAAGTATTTCAATTCGATGCATTTGAGAATAACTAGTCGTATCAATTCGGCGAAGTACAACGCGCTAATCATTTTCTCGAAGCTGAAAAACAAGCGAGAATTACATTCGATCGGTGGCTTTTATGGTAATGGGAATTAATGGCTGAATCTCTTTTTTCTTTTTCTTTCGGAACCGAATCGATTTTAACGCGAGGGCTTTTTCAGTTGTTTTGTTTCTGGTAGACGAAATGGGTGAAAATTTAACGCAATGTTTTTATTTTTCGCTTTTCCGAGTCCACTTTTTAAATTCACACTAAATTAAAAACTTTTCTTCGACGGTTTAAAAGGCGCACGTTCTCAGAATTCCCCTTGGAATTCGTACGTATTACAACTTGTAAGATGACTTTATACCGCGATAATAGCAGTTTACTTTTTCCCTATTTCGTAACGAGTAAAAAAATATTGTCTAGCGATTTACCAGAATTTTCCTCTCAACGGTTGCCAACTATTAGCTTTTTTTGTTAAACAAAGGTGCTCGAGTCGGAGTAAATTAAATTTCGGCTATTGGAATGGGAATAGGTTTGAATGGTATTTAAATTAAATTCAATCCATTTATCGAATATTTCAAAACGCTCGGTGTACGAATGTCAACGATATCGAAATATCATTACCGTCGCAATTTGATCGACTTTCGTATCCTCGTTTGTGTCTGCTAAATTTTTTGATCCTGCTTGAGTACGTTTTGTTAAAACGATAATATCCAATTACCATGTAAATCGTTCGTTTCAAATGGCTTCTGGGATGGTAGGAATTTGAAAAAATTTTCCACCACGGTTCGCTATTCCACCAGGTAATCTGTCCGTTTCGTGCTTCGAATAAATTTTTAAATTGAGAGCAAAAAATGGAGCTAGACTGGGCAAGTGTTGAAAAGTGAAATGAATTTTTATGGATTACTCGCCATATCGTGGTATTGTAAAGTGGATATTTTTCTATGGAAAGAAGATATTTTATGCTATTTATCGCGCATAAGGTTATTAAAAATTATTTACTCGACTGGAAAAAAATTTTGAGAATTTTTTCATGTTCTTGAATTTTTTTGAAAAGAATTTTCCTGTTCTTTTTTTTGAATTTGTGTACTACGTTTATGAGAGTACTTAGACTTACATATGGAAGCCTGGATATTTTGATGCGGCATCGACTGCTTTGTCGTACTCTGTTCTGATATCATCGATGCAGCCAGAATTGCCAAAGTTTCCCAATTCGGTGTTGATAATCATTTCGGGTTTTGATGGATCTCCATTGAAATCGTGTATATTTTCAATTTTCTCCGCGTAACATACGTTTGTCCCGGTTCCTGGAGATTGTACATTGTAAAAATGTTGTATGATGAAGAAAGCAGAAATTTATTCTGCAAGAAAGGACTAATTTTTAAAGATGCAAACCAGTGTTGATAAAAAACAGGTTTCTTGTTTAAAATCTGTTTTAATTAAGGTTAAAAAAACATGCTTTGAAAAAAAAAGTTTTGATTAAAAAAAAAAAAACACGGATTAAACTCGGTTTTTTCCTTTAAAATATCAGGTATTTCTTCTTTTGTTTTGTTTTTCATTTCTAGTTTCAAGTTTTTCTAACATCAGTAATTACCTACCTGAAAAAATGTTCCCAAATTTTGGCCATTGAAGTTACCTACTTTTTTTTCTGTTCCTAGATACTTTCTTGAAATGATATCAAGTTTGTTTGTTATGTTTGTTCATTTTGTGAACAGTGAAAATGTAATTGTTTTTCACGACTGTCTAGATTGTTCGCTGCAACAGGGTGCGGTGTTTTTTTTCGCTCATCATCATACGTCTCATCTCTCAAGATAGAAAAATTTTCCAAGTCCGTAATATTTTCGTTGATTTTCAACTTATTATGAAATTTTCTCAACATTTTTCCAACTCCCAACTTTTTTAATAAAAATTTTCCAACTCCCCAATTTTCTTTCTAAAATTTATTACGACCCAATTTTTTTTCTAAAATTTAAATTTCCTTATTATGACTAAATTTTTTTCTAAAATTTATTAGGTACGACTACATTTTTTTATAAAATTAATTACGACTAAGTTTTTTTTCTAAAATTTATTATGGCTCATTTTTTTTACGAAAACTGATTCCGACTCAATTTTTTTCTGATCTTTAACAAGATTCAGGTTATTTTCGAAAATTTATTCGTCGACTCAAATTAAAAAGAAAATTGAGTTGAAAAAATGTTTAGATTAAAATTGGGAGTGGATAAAAAGATTTTGTCGAAAAAATTGAAGCTGGAAACAATTTTATAAAAAATTTGGAGCTGATGAAAATTTTGAGAAAAAAATTTGATCAAATTAAAAAAAGAAAAAATTGTGTTGAAATTGAAAATTCGTTCGAAAAAAATTGAGTTAAAAAAATGAACATTATGTAAGAAAAATATGAAGTTGAAATTTTTTTTTTTAAATTTGAGTGGAAACAAATTTTAAAAATAAATTTTGGTCGGAATATTTTAGAAAAAAAACTTTAGTCGGAATATTTTGGAAAATTTAGTCTGGAATACTTATTTTAGAAAAAAATTGGGAGTTGAAATAAATTTTATAAAAAATTTGAGATTTGGAAGTTGAGAGTTGGAAAAAACGTTGAAAAAATTTTACACCGGGTAAAAACGATCTTACTTTTAAAAAGTTGGTGCTAGGTGGCCAAAAATTGACAGTTTTTCGACTTTTATTTTTTTTTCGCCCAAAAAGTCCCTCTCTCCTCCAAAAAAAACTGAATTTTCGACCAGAAAGCCATCGAATTATTCGCGGATTTTAATTTTCCGCCTTTTCTTGGTTCATTGGCACCGGAGATTAAAAAATGTTTTTTTTTTTTTTTTGTTTTCAAACCCATTTCTATAATCATTTCTGATTTCAATGTTGAAGCCAACCCTCAAAGTTGAGATTGAGACCCGAAATTGAAAAACCATCCTCGAAAAGTTTTCAATTTTAAACCTCCTCGTTCATCCCAGAGAGTGAAAATTTAGGTTTGGAGTAAAAAATGACCCCAAAAAATTAATTTAGAGAATGTAAAAAAAATGGAATTTTGATTCCTCACTTGATGAATAATTTTATTATAATCAATAATCGTATGTTATTACCTTACCTATAATTACACCGACGCGACACTTGCTGTCATCCCAGATGCATGACATGAGACAACCAATGGTATCGTTGATTAACACTATTGGGTCTAATTTCAACTATCGAAAAAAAAAATTAATATTGAATTATTTTTAGGCGATCTTGTGATCTTTAATCAGTGACGCATTCAGGCTTCTTTCTATTACGTAAAATTTCACGACTCCATAAAAGATACAATGGAAAATTTAAATTTAGAGACTATCAAGGTGGCTCCATTTCCAATTCTAAAAAAGTAGAGAAGTCATTTGAGTTGGAATGAAGTCGATTATTTTAATTTCCCCATTTTCAAAATGACAATTTTTTCTTTAAAACACCACTTTCTGTATAAAATTTAAAAATTATGCACTAGGTATGTATACTTAAAATATTACTTGTCGCTTTTCCATCGCGATTTTCAGTAACTCGACGACATCTTTGCCCTCAACATCACGGACGGAGAAATTCTTAGTCCAGTGACTTAGGTAAGCCTTATTTAAACCTTGCATCTTGACTGGAAAACTGAAACAGAAACTCAGCCCAAGAGTCTCCTTTTTCAGATCTTCATCGCTTAAAAATAGATCCAAGCATTCGGCTATGTAATCGAAAAACTACTCAAATTGTAATAAAATTAATACATAAGTATATGGAATAATAAATGGGACAATTTTTTCTTTGCTTACTTCGTCAGAATTACCACTCATGTACTCTTCGGGAAATGTAAACGTTCTACATTCTTCGTCGTATTTTTTGCCTCCGTGAAATGTAACCAATATTATTCTGAAATGGGCTCCTCCCAAGTCCAGGACTATATATTTGCCCTTTTCTATTCAAATCATCGTAAATTACATATAAATTGGTAAAGGTAAAGGATACGGTAACTGAACCTATGATTTCATACTGTGTTGTGCGAAGTTTATTTTCACGGTTGAATAATTCTACCTAGTAAAATTTGATTTGTAGCTAGGTAGGTATTCGTATAATTCCAATATCAATGTGTTGCGTGGATTACTGTACTTTCATTTTGAATTATTTGATAAACTTATGCCTACGAATTATTAAAGTTGATAAATTACGTGCGAAAATTTTATCGAAGTAGAAATAAGCTGAATAATCTCGAATAATGCAAAAGTTGTATTCAGGAGAGAAAATGCTAGTACTCGAAGGGATGCCAGTATTTCAGTAGGTACATATGGATTTTGCATAAAATTTTTTAAATGGAATTTTCACAAGTTGAATTTTTTTCCTTGAGATTTTTTTTTGGAAGGGGGGGGGGGGTTAAATAGTGAAATTTAAACGATTGGAGTCGGTATTTCAATTATATTTGAATCATTCAGCGTAATCATGACCAATGGACGGGGGAGGGGGAGCATGAAAGAGAATACGAGGAGGAAATTTCAATAATAAATATTACCTGCAATTTTGATATGAATTAGATTTACACTGCAAAAAAAAAGTTTAAAAATGGATCACAAACCAAAAAATGAAAAACTCTTGAAAAATTTTTACAATCCATTTTTAAATAAATTTTTAAAAATATGCAAGTTTAATGTGAAAGTTACCTAGACCAAAATTATAGTCTAGCATTCTCATCATTCATTCATTTTTGAATTGAAATGGTGGAGGGGTCGGGTCGGGTCGTATGTAATGAAGGTTTTGATCAAATCCAAAAACGACTTGGTGATAAAACTATTCTCCCTACCTCCTAACATATTGACTTCTTTTTGAAATATAAAATGACTTTCCACTAGTTAAGTACCTAACAGTGTTGATTTTTTTTTATTTCCACAGATTTGTTGGTTTTCAAAAATTAAACATTTTTTTAAACGAATTTTTAAAAATTGGCCATTTTTTGAAATACAAATTTTCCAAAATTTCAAGTTTTCTCAACTCTGGCAATCAAATACGTCACAACAAAAAAAAAGCATCTAAAAAATAGCGTTTTTGGGCAGTTTTGGAATGATTTTTCAGTAACTAAATGTCGAGGTGTGGTTGAAAAAATTCAGGAGGTTGAAACATCAACCTTCTACCACAAGAAAACAGCGCTATCTTCATTGTACACCGTGAAATATTTTATGAATAAGTGTTTCGAAGTGACGAGTTAAGATATGCCCTTTACATGGCAATAAATTTTGAAAAACTGTATACGAACAGAGTTGTAGAGGACAAAAAAGGGAACATTTTCTGTGTTCAACTTTTTTTCCGAGATCTCTTAGGAAGAGAGATATACGTTCCAGAATTTTTTAATTTTTTACAACGAACTCAGAGGAGATTGTGACATGTTCAATTTGAATATAAATTGATGATGTTTGAAATTTAGCATTTTCCAAAAATTTAAAAAAAAACATCAATTTTCAAAAGATGGCAATTTTAAATTTTTTTCTAAATTCGACAAAATAATTATTTTAATTTTTTAAAAACTTGAAATTTTTTAAAATTCAATAGGTTGATAAAATTGACAATTTTTCATGGTTCTAAATGTTGGTCCATTCTCAAAACTTTTGAAATATTTTAAAAATTATCAACTTTTTAAAAGAAGATTTTAAAATTGAAAATTTTTCAAAATTGGAAATTATTTCTACATTGAAAAATATCCCAAAATTTGAAATTATTCTGAAATTGTAAAATTTCAAGTACATTCTTTCAAAATTTGTGATTGTTAAAAAAATTTGCAATTCTTTTAAATTTGACAATTTTTCAAGACCTCAAAATTTTAATGTTTTTCAATATAATTACTAAATTTTTGCCATCAACTTATATTACAAAAAATACCTTTTTCAAGTTTTTCAAATATTTTTAGGGGGTGCTGTGCTTACATAAGTAAACATGGAACAAGTTATTTTTGAAGAATTATTTATAAAAAATATGATACAATGATGAAATTTTCGTTAATTTTACCCCTCCCCCCTCACCATCGTTTAAAACTTATTTTAAAAAAAAAAACAGATCAGATGAAAAATATCAACGAATATGAACTTTTTCAAAAACTTTTTTTTCATATTTTTTTGTAAAAATTAAATTCTAGAAAATGCTAAGTAAAAGAAATTTTTTTCCTACACAAACCTTTAAGGCAAGTTAAAGGCGAAAAATAGCTACCAATGAGATTTTTGAGTAAAACTGCTCACATCCACTTCTATAGATCCCTTCTAAAAAAATTCGAATCAAAAGCTCAAACTTTGTCAAGTAATTGTGGAATAAAAGTATGTAATTGCAAAACAAGCCATTTTTGTAGAAGTCCCATACGATAATGTTTTTCAGGCCCCCTTCACGGCGCAGATCAAAGTTACAGAACATTATTCTGGCAAGGGAGGTATCCTTACTCAAAATAATATTTTGAGCCCAAACAAAAAAATTCGAAAGTACGCCACGAGAGAGCCTCATATCCAAAATTTCACCACTTGATTTGGTATGTCGAAAATAAGGCATCTACCTGCCTAATTTTAGATTTTTTCGTTCCTTGGCTAAAATTTTTATATTTTTCAGAGCTACAGGATGATTTTGAAATTTAAAAAATTTGCCAAAATTCGAGAAATGCACTTGAGTACCTGAAATTTTGGATATGGGGTTCTCTTATGATCAACTTTTGATTTTTTGGGGGTCTCAAAATTCTACTTTGAGTCGAGATACTACTTTCCTTGTGAGGGAAAGAACTCTGTAAAATTAAATCAACATTGAAATGATTTAAGAATTGTCTCCTTTTATTTTATTTTCTCTTTCATTATCCTTATTTTGATTAGATTAAAAGTAGGAGGACACTATTTTTAATCTACGTTTTGTCTAATTGAAAATGTTGAGAAATGAGAAATTGACAATGAAAATAAAACATCACAACGCCAACATTGCGTAAAACTATCGCGATAAAATTCAATTAGCAAATCGCATCTTTTTATGAATAATTATCGAGCTTACCGTTGCCTGTTGGAAAATCTTGTACGTACGTTTGGTAGCATTCGGTCGCAGCACTCTTATCACCAGTTAAAGCTTTCTTCAGATCTTCATCCAAACGATTCATTATTTCGCAGATTTTATCATTTTTCAGCTTAAACGGTTTTAGGATTTCTTTGACCTGTTAAAAGATCATCGAAACGTTTGGATGATAAGAATATGAGTTGAAAAAAATTCGAAATTGGATATTTGTCAAGTATCTATTTTATGGGTACTTACATCACATGTAATGTTGGGTCGTCGACGACAACTGGTGAACATTTTTATGAGAAATATAATTGAATAATACGAAAAATTATTTTGAAAAAATTGAAAATCGAAGTCTGATTAGAAAAAATATTTGTTTAAAATTTATAAACAAAAATGAAAAAACGATAAGCAAACCTCAGCAGCCAAATATTACTTACCAAATAATTATTTACTTTTTGTTTCAGACATGTATTCGGGGTATTTGTGTTTCGTCGTTTCGATAATTTTCATCGGTTTACTGACGGCAATAATCGGTGATCTAGCTTCACATTTCGGTTGCACAGTCGGCCTAAAAGATTCAGTGACAGCTGTTACATTCGTAGCATTAGGCACCAGTGTACCAGGTAAATTTTCGTTTTTATTCGATCGCGGAAAGGTGGCGAAAAATAATAATGTTTGGGCCAATTTTGACCATTTTTCAGATACGTTTGCCAGTAAAGTGGCAGCGATTCAGGACAGCACGGCCGATAACTCGGTGGGAAATGTGACTGGAAGCAATGCCGTTAACGTCTTCCTAGGAATTGGCGTAGCCTGGTCTATCGCAGCTTTTTATCATAAACTACAACATCGCGATTTCCTCGTAACCGCCGGAAAGTAAGTACAGAATGTAAAACGTTTTCTTTTATCAGCTTTAAAACGAAAACCGCCTCAGAGCGAATTTTATTTCGGTAATAGTCTCCGGAGAAAAGCAAACGCGAAATTTTTCATTTATTATTAAATTTCCGTGACGCGAATTACGATTTTTTTGTCGAATTTTAATAATTCACGGTACTATTGTCTCGGGTTGAGTTTTTTCATTCTGTGTTTCAAGGACGAAATTTTCGAGGGGTGTTTCGCGAATACGAAGCTGTAGATTTAATTGTTTGAAAAGAGATGAAAGAATATGCCAGAAATAATAATTACGTTGAGATGAAGATTTACCTGCGTGATGAGTTTTGGCTTCTTGGATATCGTTTTTTGTATTCAATTTTTTTTCCTAATGGAAATAATACAGGATGAAAGTAAATAGAAGTTGATAACTTAGCTTGTTGATATTGGTATTAGGTAAAAAATGATTAGGTTGAAAAAGAAAACTAAAAAGTAGGTATAAAGTTTCAACTTGGAGATATAGGTATGAGTTATTTCTTTGTATAGACATCGTTGACAAATAAATCAAAAATAGGTATGTGAAAAGTTAGTTTTTTCGAATTCTTTATATTTATGTTCAAGTGAATGGAAAAGTTACGTTTCTCGAGGAAGTGTTTTTTTAATGAATGTTTTACGAGACTCGAATTCTTACAGATAATTGGTAAGATTCCAAAATCAGAAGGAATGCTACTTTCTAGTTCTTCACCACAATTTTAAAATCGATTTCTAATCCAGTGCTCTGTCTGAAGTTTTTCGAAATGTGAATTGTAGATGATTTACTCTGTTAGTCAGAGCCGTGCAAAGAAAATCGAGGTCACGAGGGAGGGGGTAATGTACAACCAAAAATAGATAATTTAACAACGAGGGAGGAAAAATTGTTTTTCTTCGAATTCTGAACGATATTTTTCTTATTGTGGGAGAAAGATGCAAATTTAAGCTCGAGCGATTCGTGAGAGGGAGGAAAAGTAGCATTTTGCTCCCGCTATAAGGAAAAACGTTTTTATTGAGGTCTTTCGGTACGAACGTCTGAAGATCGTAAGGTAACTAATTTGCAAATTTTTGTTCGCTTTAAGTCCCCTCGCAATTAAAAATTAAATATTACATTGTCCAACTATTTTAATCGTGGCGCCAAAGCCAAATGCATGATGTGGAGAAAAGTTATATCCAGTGGCGATTTTGGAAAAGGAAATCTGAGGACGTTGGAAAACTTTTAAAAAAAAATAAATATTTTTTCAATGTGTTTTTAAAACGAATTTATCAAAAAAAAAACACACACACATAAAATGCGAATAGGCACACATTTCTTGTATTTTTATTGACACTTAGTACTTTTCAAAATCGATAAATTAATCATTTTTGAGTTGTACGAGATTGAAAAAAATAATTAACAAGATTACTTAGCTTGGAAAATGAAATTGAAAAAAAGTGAAAAAATCCAAATTGGAAAAATGTTGAGAAAATTTAAATTTAAAAAATTTACTATTTTAAAGTTGAAAAAATTCAGTGATGATGAAAAAATTTAAGCTTGGAATTGGCTCGTTTTAGGAATTTCATTTAATTTATATATTTTTAGGACAAATTTTAGGAAAATAATTGGTACTTGAAAAAATATAAATCTTTAAAATAATTAATGAAAGCCTGACTGACTTCCCAAACTTCCCCTGGAAAATCGCCTCTGGTTATATCTCGAAGTGTGTACTTTCCTGCAATTTTTTCAATACTTGCAATTTTTTTGAGTATTTTCGAAATACTCAACTCTAAGTGAGGGAATGCAAAATTGATAATTTTGAAGTAGGTACACGGTATAGGGACGTTATGTAACCCTGCCGTAAAGAAAGGACCTAGTGTAAAAAAAAAACGGTGTCTAATTTTTCACGTTTTTGATCCAAATGACACCAAATCTGGACCAAATACATCGAAATAAAAACATCGATTTTTTTTACACAAGGTCCCTTCTTTACGGCAGGGTCACATATTGGTATCGAAATGTAGGTTCTGAAGAGTGCTGGTGCCGATTTCGGTACTCGTTGGACCCCAAAACCAAAATTGACTCCACTAGGAGGAGGAGCCTCAAATATGTAGTTAAAAAATAATGGTCGAAATATCTTTTCGTGGGCACTGAATCTCATTCTGATACTCATTTAATTGAAATGCCAGGTGAACCTTTTGGGGAGAGAGGATCTCAAAATTTTGAAAAATACAATATTGGTATCAAATTGCAAGTTTTTAAGGAAGCTGATTTTTATACTGGCTTTGTGGGGAAAATCGGTGGAAATTCATTGAAAAGTGAGCAAGATATCTGAAATTCTGTGAAAACTCAGTGAGATTTCGTAATACGAGCCAAAATCCGTTGAAAGTCAATAAATTTCACCGATTTTCTCTGTGCTGCAATAATTCTGACTTTTTTTAGTGGCTGTTCACTGATTCGAAATGAGAGAGTTTATTTAACAGTTACTGAAAGTACTTATAGATACTTAATTAAAGCTCTTGAATAATTCAGTTTGACACCTGTATCGAATTTTTCAAGAAAAAATTCATCATTTTCTATACTCTCATAAATTGTGAGTACCAACTAGAAATAAAGTTTTGAAAAAATCTTTAAAGGATTTTAACTTTCTCAAAAAAAAGTTGAAATTGCAGCACGGGAAAAATTGACCAAATTCTTTGTTTTTAAGCGGATTTTTATTGATTTTTGAAGATTTTCACTGATTTTTCAATATACTTTATTTCACTGATATTTTAACGAATTTAACGACGTATTTCAAGCGAATTTTGATCAATTTTCCAGTGATTTTTCTTACTTTATGATTTCAGTAAGTAAAAAATTTCTAGTCATTTTATTATTGTGCTGCAATTCTCAGTGATTTTCGATAATTTTCGCTGATTTATAAATGAGAAAGTAACTACTTCAGAATAATCTTAGCATGATTCCTTTTGAAAAATCACTAGGTAGTGGAAAGGCTTGTAATTTATTGCTTAAAATCTAAAAAATACATTAATTCATGTTAAAAAATAAATGTTAAAATTGAAAGATTTTTGACATCAATTTGAGGTTAATGAACTCAATTGAGACAAATCCCTGTAAAACTCTTAAGGTCTGAAAAAAAAAGGTAATACCTGGGTCCTTTTTCTTATACAGTTTTTGGACTATGGTTGTTTTTTAAACGGACGCTTCAATGAGGTCGAAAATTTCTATTTTTCTTCCTATCTCTTTTTGTAAAAGTGCACAAATTCATTTCGTTATTCAGTATGCTTCTTTAATCGAATACTGGATCGAGGATATGATCGTCTCATTTATTTTATTTTTTACTCTTTCTACCGTTATCAATTCATTTGGCGGTGGGGGGTTTTCCGAGAAAGTCAAAACAAGACGCGAATCATCAGTGAACTCCAATTGTGTACCATTTTCATTGATTTTCCCAGCTAATTCGATGGAGTCTGCATGAAAATTCATTTTTTTGGGCTTCGTTAGATAAGAGCCACTAGTGTAATATTGCCACTCAACTTCAATACTCAAATCTCTGATTATCAGTCTAAATATTGTGCCGTTGTATATCTTTGTTGTATTAATGGATGCAAAATTCTGTAGTCCGTATACTTTGACTTGGTTCAATTTCACAGGTATGTGAAAAGTAGTATCGATCAGATTGTTCATAATTCCATAATATTCCCTTGAATACACGTAATGTATCTTTTCCCCAGTTTTGATGGATTTAATGGTTGTTCCTGGATTCATACAAAGGTGATAAGAAAACTTGTCAGTGTAGTTGTCCATTCTCCCACTTTCAGATTGTACAAATTTCAAGATTTCATTTTTAAAGTTTTGTTTATCGTTTTGCTTGTAGCGATATGTGGTGGAGTTTAGTAAAACCTGAAATTCAATTGATTTTTATGTTAGAAAAATGGGTAAATAACTTTTCGATATAATTAATTGAAAAATGAAGTAGAGTTTCCTCTGAAAAGAAATGTTGGTAACACGGATATGTTTCTTCATTTCATCCTCGCTTTCTGGTATTAATGTTAATCTCAAAAATATAAAAAATGAAAGCTTTTTGCTCTTCGATATTTTTCCTGTCATTCTGACTTTCTGATTATGTCAATTTTTAGCTTCTATTTTTTTAAAATTTTTAGTAAGTAAGTAAGTCAATTTTGAAAAAATAAAAATTCGTGGGTAAGTTTTCAAAAGTTAGATTCTGACTTTCTGATATTTAGTTAATTTCGAAAATATGAAAATTTATGTTTTTAAAATTCAGCTACTAAATTTCTGATATTTTTCCTGTCATTTTGACTTTCTGATATTAAATTAGGTTTCTACGATCTATAGCGTCTTAAAAATTTTGGAACGACCCCCCTCCCCCCGCACCCCAACAAAAGAAACATAGGTATCCATGTTAAAATTTTCGTACTGAAAAAAAAAAAAACAGGACACGAGAGTCGGCAAAAAAGTTGACTCCTGACTCCATCTAGACTCCGGAGTCAATTTCAGACCTCGACTCTTGACTCCGGTTTTACTCCGGAATCAAACCGGAGTCGGAGTCAGTTTGACTTCGACTCCTATTTCATGCCTAGATACTGTGATTTGTGACCAGAGAATAGGAATCGAAGTCAAACTGGCTCAAAATTGACCATTGATCCAGCTTGACTTCGGAGTCAATTTCAGATCTCGACTCTTGACTCCATTCAACTCCGGAGTAAATCTTTGACCTTGATCCTTGACTCCGGTTTGACTCCAGAGTCAAGCCGGAGTAGTCGGAGTCAAGGAGTCAGTTCAACTCCGACTCCGGAGTCGACTCCTATGCCCTGAAAAAAAAAATTACAATTCCGTCTACCACTCGTTGTCTACATAGGCGAAAACCCACCTCAGCTCCTAATTCCACTTCAACTCCAGAGTCAATGACGTCACCTTGATTCCGGAGTCATTCGATAATCTTGACTCCCTGACTCCGGATTGACTTCGGAGTCAGTTTAGAGTCAGTTTCAACTCTTATTTCCTGTTGGAAATTGACTCTTGGACTACACCTGGACTCCGGAGTAATTTTTAGACTTCAACTCCTGACTGAACTTTGATTCTGGAGCCGGAGTCAGTTTGTAGCCAGTTTTCCCAACTATTCCTAAATTGAAGCTATTTGCATTAAAGTCTACTTACTGTTTTATCGTTTTCACCGATATTAGCCAAACATTCTGCATCGTATCGTTGTCTTGATACAATCAAACGATTAATATTGACAGCAAATGGAATGCTCTCGGATTTAGGGTCGTGTGATTTATCGTTATTACTTCCCAAGATTATTCCTTTTAACTCGATCCAAACATCATCATATTTCACCTATAAATGAAAATGGACATTGCACTTTATTCATAAATCAGTCAAAATTATTGATAGGTGAAGTAGTCAAAAATTGCGGCACAGCTGTGTGGGGAGGGATAATTAAAAAATGTTACCTGAATAAATAAAAAAAGCAATGGATTAAAACCATTCGATAAAATTTAGCTACCTACTTTTATTTTTATTTTTTTTTAGTACTTTCGCTGTATCGAATTTTCCTGTACCTATTGCGATTTTGACTTTTCATCAGTGATTTATCACTGATTCGTAATGGTTGAATGAATCTAATAATTTATGCAGTTAAAATTACAATTAAATTTGCAAATACGACCGGGGGAAAAAAAAACATCTGATCGGATCCACTCGGATCACATTGGATCAAAATTTTGGCAGAATTAATATACAATTGGATCCGATTTGATGTAATTGGATCTTTTCATAAATGAATCGATGCATTAGTACATGATGGTTCAAATCAGAAAAAAAAATGGAATTTATCTGATTGGATACCGTAGCATCCGATTGTATACGATTGGATCCTTTCATACCTGATTGTAACTATTTGGATCCATTTGGATCCAATTGGATCCAATAGGACATCATAGGATTCACCTAGGTTCTATCTTAAATATGTCCCACCCCCTTTCCAACCCTCCATTACTCCTCTCTGTCCACTTTTTTTTCTAAATTTTGGATTTTGAGGGTCCAGCCCCCAAGGGGAGCAATAGAAATTCGTCAAACGTGTTCAAAATTTTTTTTAAAATTATATTTCATCAAAAAAAGCAAAAAATTAAAATTTGATCAAAATTAAAGAAAAAAAAAATTTACTCGCTTTAGGTCTAAGTATCACAGACTTTTAATACCTCATTATCAAACTGCTCTGATGGCGTGCTCCACTAAATCGTGAACGTTAGGGAGCACCAGCTGGTCCTAGTTGGGTATTGATCATTTTTGAATCCATCGAATCCGAAAAATTTTGTATACCAATTGGATCCGATTTCATCCAACTTGATCCAATTGGCTCGGGCCATTTTTTGGATCCAATTGGATCCGAAAAATTTGGTATGATTGGATCCAATTGGATCTAATTTTTTTTTTCCCGGGCATGTACTTACCGTAATTCTTTTTGCAAAGTCGCAAATTTCCTCTTGGACATTGAAAATCGTAGCTGACATTTCTAAATTGGAGAAAGGTCCCTGATTCCCTATATTTTTGTTCACATGTTTCGTTATACTTTGCATCGCATCTTTGTGAAATTTTTTTAGTATTTCAGCTATGGCACGCGCCAGCGATAATCCAATATTATCTTCGTCGGATATGTAAAATTGTGGCTGTTGAACTGGAGTGCTTTCTGTACTGTTGAGAATTATGAAATGAGTGGAATTTGACGACGAATTATTTTTGAACCTGGTTATGAAATCGCCAGAAAGTCTCTCATAAAAGAAAGCCTCTGCGAGTGATTCAAATTCTTTCTTTATATGAGCAGTCTGATTTTTCGATGTGACTGAAACAACTGAGAAATTTCCAGTTCTTATCCGTACTTCATTGATTTTATTTTTCATTTCGTTTACAGTTAATAAAATAGAGTCTATTTCAAATTTGAGCTTAGTCAGCTCTGTTGAATATTGAACCCATGTTAACATTCCTTTCAAGTTCTCTATTCGTAATTCGTGAATAATGTCACCGTTGACCCAGTCTGGATATGAAACGTGTATAGATTTGATGTTCGTTAAACCTTGGATTGATACGTCGATCACCTGAGATCGATTGACTAATTTTGATATGTCAATTCGACCGCGATCCATTGCAAAGTAATACTGATTTTCTGGTAATTGTTCGACAAATTCTGGATAATTGGTTTTTATGATTCTTATTGGCTCCTTGCAAATACTGTATATCGGACGGATTGGTATTTTTATCGCATTTTTAATTTGATTTTTTATTAAGGTGATCAATGAATCAGAAAGTTCGTGTCCTAGGTATATACGTTTCTCTCGTTCCAAGGGGTGGTCATCTTTTAACAATATCTGGAACATTATTTTAATGGGTGTATATTTCGACAGTGAAGTTGGAATCTTTTTTTGGGGGGGAGGGGGTACAAAATGAGTATATGCCAAAAGCCAAAACTTTGAATACCAAACGATTTATCGAGAAAGCGGAAAAAGCCGAAAAATCATTTGTTTCCTACGCAAATTTCGTTGCGGAAAACCCTGTTTCAATGCTCCGGGATTTTCTACGTATATTATACCTACGAGTAGCTATTTTCCTCCCGGACGAAAAGTAGATATTTCTGCACCGCCTTATCCAATTTGTTCAACCCGAACTGACGGCGATGTTAGAATTTTTTTGCACATCATCGGAACATCTGAAGCGGAAATTTTGAAAAATTCAATTCAGATAAGTATAGGTACTCAGTGAATTTAGAGTTTAAGGAATGCGAAAAAACCAATTTAAAATGAAACGAAATTTTACAGTAAAAAATTATTGAAAGAAATATTTTTAGAAAAAGTTTTGTTGCAAATGAAAAAAATTCGAAGTTTTTAAAAAAAAATGATTTTAAAACTGTATAAAAATTGAGAAATATTAAAATTGCTCTTTAATTTGGCAAAAATTTCTAGCTTAGATAAATATCTGGAAACTCAAACGAATTTTTTTTAGGGGCTATCGAAATTTTGAAATAGGAAATACCATGCAAGTAACACTCCTTGAAAGTCGCACAAAATTTCCTTGTCTCTTAAAACTCATACCTATAATTGCACCATTTGATTTTTAAGCAAAAATTGCTCAAAAATTTGAAAAAATGAGACACAGTGCGAAAGTTTTGAATAAAAAAGTAAAAAATATGAGCTTTCTTTCAATTTTTCATATTGTTTGAAATTTTGCACTTCCAACAATTTCCTGGCAATTTTTCGCTCCATTTTCCTAATATAAACTCGAATACATTTTACTGAATTTTAAGGAATTTATCGAGGAATTTCTCATTTTAACGAATTTTTGAGGAATGAAAAATTGGAGAAAACATACATTTTTTCGACCACGGAGCTCCTCTTTTTCTAAATTTTCTTCAAAATTTTTGCAAGGAGTTCGAATATTTACTTATTTTTTAGATTTGACTCTTCAGTGCACCCTTGCCCCCTCCCCCATCTTGGAGAAAAGTATGTTAATATGTAAATTAAAATGGCGTTTAACATATCGATTGACACTGATTTGAGGTCGCAGATTGTAGGTACCTACCTACGGAACAACACGGTCTCACTTACTTAGAGCCAAGACATAAACTAACTTACTAATATTTATTAAAATACGAGGCACGAGGTTCCAATTTATTGTTGTTGTTTTTAGTTCTATCGTACATACCACAGCAGTAATCTCTCCATAGGTCATATTTGTGTAGTAATCAATGCTTGCTTCCGATGTACTTTTTATAATTAATTCCGTGAAAATATCTACATTCTTGATATGTACGTTGATGACACCATCTCTCGAAATCAAGTTTTCGGATGATATATTATATGTATATGTGAAATTGCCCAGTGCCAGAACTTTTTTGTAATTAAATGTGTTCACCTGAAATTACAAGGTGAGTTAATCATGGTATTACTCGAAATTTGAAGTCGTACTCTCTAAATCTGAATCAGTCAAAAAACTGAAAATTCACTGATTAAACAGCAAAAAGTGTGCAACTGGTCAATCAGTGAAAAATTACTGATAAAATTAGTGAATTTTCATTTTTGAATCAGTTATATTTTTTTAACTACTGAAATGAATCAGTAAAAATTAAAATTTACTGATTCAATCAGTGAATAATTACGTATTCAATCAGTAAATTAAAATTTTTACTGATTCGATCAGTAAATTGAAATTTTTACCGATTTAAAAATGAAAATTCACTGATTAAATCGGTAAAATTTTCACTGATTTCTTCAGTTGCACACTTTTGTTTGATTAATCAGTGAATTTTGACTGATTCAAGTTTAGAGAGTACCGAAAATATCATAAAAAATTGATAAAACGAGTCACTGATAATCAGTCAAATTCCACTGATTCCCCAGTTAATCAGCGTCATTTTACTGCCAATCATTGAAAAATTACCGATTCAAATAGTGGATTTTGATTGTTGAATCAGTGAAAATTAGTTGACTGATTGAAATTAGTAAAAATTGACTGATTCAAATCAGTGGATTTTCATTATTGAAACAGTGAAAAAAATTTCACTGATTGAATCGTACTTTTTTTTACTAATTCCTACAGTGACTTGATTTTGTCGATTTTAATCAGTCATTTTTGACTGATTCAAATTAAGAGAGTAGGTATAGTGTTACCCAAACTTTGAAATTCCGCCAATACCCCCCCCCCCCAAAAAAAAAGAAATACGGATTTCGGTTTGGCAGAATTCCGTTTTTCGGAGTTTTTAAAATCGGAAATAGAATTTTTCAACATTTTTCTATGTCCGGGGAAATAATCTCAGTGTAATGGCTAACCAAATCAGAAAAATGTGAGAGAAAAGGCTCAAAAGTATTGTTGAAAAATTGTTTAGAATAACATAAGAGAAGTTTCGACACTCCTAAATGCTTTTCTGAAATTATATTGACTTGACCCAAAATCCAAAAACCGACCGTCAAGCTAGAAACTTGCATTTCACAATAAGCTTCCAACTGGTTGCTACCAGTCTCAGGTAAAGCATGACTTTTGCATATCTCAGGGGGTGAGAGTGACATAACTAAAAAAAAAAAGGCAACAGTATTCACAACAAAACCCTTTACTGTTCTGTGATTTTGCTTACCTACACAATAAAAATGTCAACTTACCTGTAAAGTATGATGAAAATTGCACCTGATATTGTCCGAACGCGAAACAGAAATGTCATGTTTAGATGTGTTGAAAAACGAATATTTTATATGCTCATGTTGACGATTTTTCACTTCACCTGCTGCATCTGCTTTATATTCATAAAAATTCCAATTTGCCGATGAATTTTTGAATGCCGTATCGTCGAATGTTTGCAGTATTTCAACGATGACATTTGTGAGATCTTTGGTGATGTCAATGTATTTAGTAGATTTAGTTGGTACTGACGCAGAGTTATGATAATATGATGATGATGCTCCTCCTCCTCCTCCTCCTCCTCCTCCCGAGGGTGTGAATTTGAAAGTTACTCCCGCTCCTCCCGTTCCTCCCATTGATCCTCCCGATGCTACTGTAAATTCATAGGTGAAGTTAATTTTCGTTGTTCTATGAATAATTATTATGAATCGATGAATTCCGTTCATCGTACAATTTTTTCAATTTTGTAACGAAATGCTACAGGTTCCACGTTCCAATCTCAAAAAACCTTACGCAACCGACTTTTCCACTCATGTTTGCAAATATAAACGAACAAAGTTTTATTGTAGGTATAGACCTGATATAGAAAAAAAGCTTAATCAAGTGAATACAAAATCGAGACCTAACTATGTCAAAGAATTAGGTACATACATAGCCAAATGTCGGTAACAAAATTACGTAGTGATATGTTATTTCTCAAGTTGATAATCAAAATTAAAATTTTGGTACTGTACCAAACCAAAAAAGATTGGGGTTTTAGGCTCCTAGGCCTAAATGCTCACATCAGTATCCAGGGGAGAAACTCAGATTTAAAAAATACAGTTAAATTTGAAATTAGCAACCTAAATTTCAAATTGGCATGTCATTTTTTAAATTGGATAAAAACAAAGACTACATAAATCCGGAACCAGCGGCCAAAAAAACATTAGATTACGCCTTTTTATAAATCTTTTAATATGGTACCAGAATAAATATTTAAAAAGTCGGTGTAGAAGTTGAAATTTGAATAAAAATTAGAAAGCCAATCCAGACGAAAAAACTAAGGTTCAATTTAAAATCAAAAACCAAAATTACGTAATGGTCTGCCGTTTTTCAAGTTATTACTCGAAATTAAAATTTTCCTTTCCCCTCAGGCACCTTAATTTCCCTTGTACCTACGTCTAAAGGATTCGAATCGAAAAACGAAGACCAAATTCGAAATTAGCGACCCAAAACATATCAGATTATGCCCCTTTACCAACAATTTAATGCCAGAATCCAAATTTCGATTCTAGGACCCTTCATCTCAACTATTGGGCCATTGTGCCCTCACGCCCATACGGGTATCTAGAGGGGCACAAAATTAAAATAAAGGGCTAAATTTGAAATCAGCAAATTTACTTTCGTTATGGTACATAAATGTCATTTTTCATGCTATTATCCAAAATTGAAATTTTGGCCTTCCTGTCCCTCATCTCTTCAGGCATTTTCATGTTCCTAAAAACATCTATGGGATTCAAATCGAAAAACAGTTACCAAATTCGGAATCGGCGGCCTAAAAAATATAAATTTATTCCCTTTAACAAGCATTTTAATGTCAGAATTGAAATTTTGACCTTGTATTCAAGTTTGGGCTCTTGTGCCCCCATGTCCCTAGGGGTATCTAGAGAGGTATAAAATCAAAACAAAAGTCGGCCAAAAAATAAGGCCAAATTTGAAATAAGCAGCCTAAATTCCCAAAGGACATGCCATTTTTCAAGTTATTTCGCAAAATTGAAATTTTGGCTTTTATGTGCCCCTTCCCTTCAGGCATTCTATGTTCCCAGGGACATCTAGGCGATTCAAATCGAAAAAAAAAGACCAAATTCGGAATCAGCGACCCAAAAAACATCAGTTTATACCCTTTCACAAACTTTTTTACAAACTTCTTGATGCCAGAATGCAAATTTTGACTATTAGTCCCCTCTTTGTGCCCTTTGAGGACCGTTTTTAAGCGATGGAAGGGCTTTCCGGAAAATGCCTGTACAGCAAGTTATAGAGAATTAGATTTGCTTTCGACAATGTGTCATTAGATTTTTTTTGAGGAGGCCTAGTTTTCAAATTATTCGAGCTTGTAAGTTTGAATAAGCAACTGGACAAAACTGTTCACAAATTTTAAGCCTACCGAGAGATGACGCATCTCAACCGATCGGGCTGGCTGAAAATTTTACTGTAGGGGTCCCCAAACCTTCCTTTGTCACTCCTGAAAATTTCAGCTCAATCGGTTCAGTAGTTTTCGGGAAATCTAAATTTAAAGTGCGCTGCAACTATTACGTTTGTTGTTTCAAATTTAAACGAAGTCCCCATCCCCCTCAAAAAACACAAAAAGTTGAATATCTCGAAAACGGCCGAACAGATTTTGAGTCGGTTTGAAAATCTCAAAACTCTCGTTCTTAACCACATGTCCTATCGTATTCAGAATGTCCGAAAACGTAAAAAAAAAATGTTCCCGGCGTTCCCTTCAACCATGATGAACAATGTAGTACTCGATTTTTTCAAAAAAAAAAAGTTAAATAGGTAACCATAATACCATAAACATGGTCCAATGGAACTTTAGCTCCTGAAAATTCCGATTATCCATATTGACGACCTATTTGTAGGTATGTCTATGTACCCAGTCAAATTTATATTTTTTTAAAAATAGAAAATTTTTCTAAACAAACTTGAAAACTCCTACAGCATACACATTGAGAGAAAAAGCTAAAAATTTGTAGATACCCCCATTTTTCACCTCTTATATTGATTGCAACATCCTTAAATAATTGCTGTACTTATATATATTGCACAAATCACCCTCTCTTTTCCTAAAGGTTTTTTTTTTTGTTGAAAATTTACAAAATTTTCTGCAGTTTTCAAAAGGTCTTCCAATCGATTTGAACGTAGCGAGTTGATATTTGTCTAGAATGAAAGGGTAATTCTTCTTCTTTTGGAGATTATTTTCTTTTCTTTTTTATGTAACTTATTTTTACCAAAAAAAATATATTCGGAAGAAGAGCCTTTTTTCACCATTTTTACTAAGGGCAACCTAGATTTGGCTTTAAGTTAGTCCACTTGGCCGTTGACTTACCTACAATTTCCAATAAATAATATTCTTGATTTTGAGTTGAGAAAGTTACCAAAAATTTCGCCATCTCTCAAAGGGTCCACATGAGAGGGTTGAATTTTTTTTCAGAAAAAAAAAAAACACAAATACTTCGAGGGACGTATTATTTTATTATGATTTCGAGGGTTCTGATTCCAAATTTTGACTCATTGTTTTCCGATTTGAGCCTTTGACACCAATCCCCTTCCACATACCCCAAAATTGATGCAAAGTTTTTTTTTTAAAAAAAAAAAGGTCAAAATTAATGTGTGGCGTCAAATTTGTGGTGAGGGGATCGACGCCCGACGCCAAAGGCTCTAATCGAAAAAAGTGAGTCAAAATTTGAAAACAGCACCCTACAAAGAAACTTGAATTCAAAACAGGAAGAATTGCCCTTTCATTCAAGACAAACATCAACTCGCTGCGTTCGTTACTCGATTTTCAATTATTTTCTGAAAATCACGATTTTTCCGTAAGAATATGTTATGGGTGAACTTGGCTGTACTTCGCCTTACCAACGTAGGGTTGGTAGCACTGGATAAGCACCGTTATACGAAGCTCCGAGCCGGTATCTGGAAGATCCAGGTATCGCGCTAAAGAGAGTACGTTGAAGATAGTCAAAGTGAGTAGATGTACTACTAGATTCGGCTACGAGCCTAGCTCGAACCCCCTGTTAACGTGGTATCTTCGGTTAATGTGTCTATTCGGTTAATGTGTCTTATATAGTAACTTGCAGTGCATAATTACTTGTTTTTTATGTACTTTCGTCAATATAAGTTCGTTATCGTGAACGTGTACTTTATTAATTTGGGTCGGCTTTCGTCTCGAAAAGGTGACTGCTGAATTACCCCCGTAACTGAGAAGCAGCTAGCTACCGCCTCTCTTTTACAAATATATACGTAACGAAAAAACGTATCTATCAATATCTATCATGTTTTCATTTCTGTAGCAGCGCACTCTATTGGAGTTGTCAATTGCGAATAGTGATGTTCAAAAATGTACTACATACTTATTTGAAAGTGAGTGCTAAGTTGGTAGATCTAGATACTTACTGTCACCGAGATCTACAGGCACTACCGATGGAATGAAAAGTAAAAGTAATACTGCTTGTATTTTCTTCATGTCAGATGTGGAGAACAGCTGCAATCCAGTGTTTGAAAATTTTCTAGTCGTAGGCGTAGGTATCAACTGGTTTTAAAATTTTGATTTCATTAGTATTTTCACACAAAGGTAAATTAAATTTAATCTCAACAATTTACCTACTAAATATGCAACTGAATCAAAGAAAGAAATTTTTCTACCAAATAAGTTGCTAAGCGATAAGTTATCACCTGATTTTCGCAATACCTAATATTAAAATTATCTCTTTGAAATAGACATTATATTTCACAAAAAGGAAGAAAAATTGTTTTTTCTTCGAGTTCTGAATATTTTTTTATTGCAGGAGAAAAACGTGAATTTAAGGACTCGAACAATTTGCGAGAAGGAGGAAAAGTAATGTTTTGCTCCCTCTATAAGAAAAATAAAGTTACTTTCATTTTTTCGTCGCAATTTCAGAAGCAATTGCTTATCCATCATAGAACCTACAACCTAAATCGGAGTTTTCCTGATAATTACGATGTATCCGATAAGGCGATAAAAGTGTTTTCTTAAGATAAAAATAGGCTCTGTTATTGAAATTAATTGTACATACCCAAGTGTGTGAAAATAGTTTTTGCAGTTTTCATCGAAAACACAATACGACAAAATTATGAAGCTTCGCATCTAATTAATTACTTATTAAATGCAACAAAAAAGAATTACGCATTTACACATATTAAAGTGATTGGTGGATTTGCAATAAATAAAACTACCCACATAGGTATTTATGTACTACACTCAATTCGTTTTGCTGTTAAGTTTGGCTTTTGATTCGCTGTTATTTGTTCTTGTCAAACTAAAATATTGGTGGGAGGAGGGGTGAAAATATATTTAAATCTATGATACAGGATACAGATAGATGATTTATCGCGCATCAGTTGCAGTTAATTTTTGAATATCCGTTCCTAGGTGATAATAATGTAAAATTTTAACCATACTGATCCGTAATCTCGCATAATTTTTGTGTTTTTTTTTCACTTTTCCTGTTGATGCTAAAAAAAAATATTTGTTCAGGTGAATAACAACTTATCGTAACTCATTTGTATTTAAATTCTGATTTTCCGCTTCAAGTGGATGAAGAATTGATTATGAAAAATTTTGAACCAGCAGGAGTATTATTTTTTTTTAATTATAATGTGAATTTTCTCAAGTACATATTTCATCATGGTGTCTGTGTACCGGGCATGAAAATCATGAAAAAATATGAAAATATCATAAATCTCAGTTTAGTGGCCAGTGGCGTGACGAAGTGATGTGCCTTGAGGAGGGGGGTACCTCAAATTTTCCCAACTAATTTCCTGGAAAATTCTTAACTTTTTTAGCTTATCCCCCCCCCAAAAAAAAAAAATTAAAATTTTCAACTTCTCGGAAATGTTCTACTATGTCAAAATTTTCCAATATCTAAATTTAGTGGTAAACGTGTTTTGACAAAAAAAAAAAAAACTATCCAATTTGCAACTTTTTAAAAATGTTTAAGTAAAAAATATGAATTTTTTGGATATTATTTTCCAAGAAAAAAAAAACAGAACCATTTCAAGATTAGAATCGATAACTACGAAAAATGAAATTATCAGAACCAAAAAGAACTGTTTCAGATTTCAAATTAAGTCTTACCTATACCTACATTAGAAACCAATTCAAAACCAAAATCAGCAGCAGCGTCGAAAGATTTTTTGAGATTGATGCAAAATGAATTGAAAAAACTTGGAAAATCAAGAGAATTTGGGGGGGGGGAGTCTTTTTTTAGTTCATTTACCTTGCCTAGTTCATAACTAATTGCGATTTTATCAATGCCCGAGCGAAGTGAGGGTGGAGCTTTGAAAAAATTGGATATTAAATACCCAAAAGAGGCATTTTTTCAAAATTGAAAAATGGAAATTTTCTGAACAAAGATTACTCTTCATTTTTTTGAACTGCCCACTTTTTTGTCACTAGTGAGGATAGCTGTACCTTTTTTTCCTATTTTGAAAAATTTTACTTTCAGTAAAATAAATGTGGTATTCAAATAATTCATTAATTTTTTGGGGGTGAGGAGGAGGGGTTAAGAGGAAATGAATAAGTAAGTACGTCTACGTACCTACTTATGCATCAAAGTTGAATTAATGTTCGCCAGAATGTTCTCTTGCTACCTCATCAGAAAATCCTGCGGGTGTGCATTTTCGATTAGACGAGGAAGTGAACTGTTAGTCCTTTAATTCTTGAAGTGGACCTTTTTTCAAAATTTTATAGGAGCTTTTCAACAAAATTACGTAGAAAATGATAAATTTTATTTAAAATGTTGTGTTTTTTTTTTACATTTTTAATAACCGTTGTTGATTCTTGTTTCACTAAAATGTTGAAGAAAAATAAAATGACTAAAAATATTGCATTTGTAGATAAGTAACTTAGGTATCGAATATATTCATAAATTGATGAATATACGTTTCAAGATGATAATAATGTAGAATTTCAGCCACAACGATCCATAGCCTAAGAATGTTCCGCCGTTTTTCATTTTTTCTGTTGGGAAATCAATTTAAATGAGAAAAGATATTTGTTTAGGGAATTACTTGTAATTAAAATATGCTTAAATATCCGTTTTAAATGGATAGAAATTGGCATAATTAGAGGGAGGTATCTACTAATCAATTTTTAATACTTGTAATAAAAGTAGATACATAATTAATTGATCAATTTGAAAATCTAACGATAAGTATACTTGATCATTTGAAAATATTCTTAGAATCGAATTTTTCACGTTCATTCGAATAAATTCAAAAAAAAAGTTTGCTGCATGCTTGTAATGGGCTAGTGAAAATTTGATAGATTCGGGACAAAATCGGCCTTTAATTCAAAAGTTCTTCAAAAAATCATTACGAAAATTATTTTGATAACTACCTATATCAAATGGAAAAGCTATAGACCTATCGATACCTGGAGCATGAATCAAACATTTCTGAAAATTTTTGATAGTTTGACCTTGTATTTATTACTTACCATCCAAATGATCAGTGACATTTAGATAAGCTTGAGCATACACGATTCCAAGTCCATTAGCTGCTGCACAGGTGTACCATCCTGCATCAGCGAACGTTACATTGTCCAGTTCGAGAATTTGTGGGTTATCTATGCCATCATTACTAGACTGTACATAAAAACTGAATCGATTAATAAAGTGAAATAGTCGTTTTTTTCTCAGTCTTATCATTCGTGTTTTTTTTTTGTTAGATATTTCCATGATTTTTGTGAATAGACAATTTCTGATTCACAATTGAATTGAGGAAATGATTTCATTCAATTTGGTCGATATTGGAAGGTTGTTTTTCACTCAATCGAGAGGGGAAAAATTTATCGTTGAGATAAAAATAATTCATGAAAATTTTTTAGTGAAAGTAGGAAGATTTGTACCTTGAGCTGATATTTAATATTTTTTGCACATTCTGCAACACCTTACTTATGAAATGACCCTAAGTTTATAGTCGTGTGAATTTTTGAATCCTACTCCAGTCTTCAATTTTGGATTGATTACTCCCCTCCCGAGTACAATATTGGAAAAATGTTTTTCAAAAAAATTTGAAATTTCGACTCAAGAGAAAAATAGTGGCGCATGTATGAGGCCAATTACCTACTAAGTTATTATTGATACCTGTAAGGTAACTTTTTTCAATGGATTATCTCTTCCTTCCGATGCATTGATTGACTTGATCCACCTAATGAATGGCTCATTATCAGAAAGTGTAGGACACTCGAACGTTGCTTTTGAATTTACCCGCACAGTGATATTCTTAGGATAACCACTTACGATAAGTGGTGCAGAGAAATGTCGTCCTGTAATTATAATGTTAAGTTTTGGTGAATTAATATAAAATTTATATTTCCGGATACCTTTTGTGCTGATTTCCCGGGGAAAATTATATTTTTCTCGCGCCAAATTTTATATTGAGATTTTCAAACCTAATTTTACATTTTCTTAAATATTGATTTCTCGAATCTGTTACCTATTATAGGTATCTCAAATATGTATGCAGTAGTTACCTATTACCGAATGAATAAAAGTTTTAGTTTCTTGAATCTGTTATCTCAGATGATAATTTTCTTTGAATCCAATTTCTTGAATTTATCACTACTTTGAAAAATAATTATTATATGTAAGTATTCGTCATCTACGATGAATCATTATTATTGTTTGAAACCAAAAACAAAACGACGTTTGACTCATATTGTTGAAAAAAGTGTTTTTTTTTATGGTTGCATGTTGGTACCTATGTTAGTATCTGCAATTCCTTTCGAGCAAAATTAAAAATCTTATCTATTGGAATTTCCGGGAGTAAATATTGCAGGTGGATGGATTCGGTAATTTTTTTCTAAAATTGAGGAAAATATTGCTAAAATTTTATGTATCATAATAGACTTCAAAAAAAAAAAAAAAAAAAAAAACGGTGAAATTACAACCTCCTCCCTCGTATTCAATTTTTACTCTTGTCTATTCGTCATCAAAATTTGATACTAAATAAAAAAAAATTAAAATCGACAATTTTTGTCTAAAATGATAAACATATGATTTTTTCACCTCATGATCGAAGAGGATAAAAATGCTAGCAAAAGATTTTAAGCACCGAAAACTTGGGAAAACTTGAATTGCTCGTAAGATATTCGAAAAAATTGATTGTTCATTTTGAAAGTCCAAAAGGAAGAGTGAAAAAGAAAACGATCAAGAAGATGAGGATCGAAACACGTGACTATAAATTCGTCAGAAATGGGATTTTTTTGAAAAAAATGATATTTTAGTGAAAATTGGTAAAAATAAATTCATTTTCTTCTCGACCTTCCGAAATAAAATTTCACCTTTTCCCGCCATTTTGTACCCTTGAAAATAAGGGCTGACTACAGATCGTGGATTTCTCATTCTCTTCGATAATTTTAATTAAAAATAGTCCAAGTGGTTCCCAACTTTTTCCCCAAGTATTGCGTTTACAAAATTATGTGCCCTGAATTTTTTTACTCGCCCTGACCGATCAACAAAATAGCTCTAAAAGGCAGCAAAGGAGGAAAAATTAATTTTTTTCAAAATTCGAAATTTCTATGCAAGCTGCAACTTACATCGAAATTTCGAAGAAAAAAAATGAATGATAAAATGAGGTATTTTCATCAATTCCAAACCATTATTCGCGAAAATCTGAAATCTAGTTTTAAAAAATTTCTATTATTAAGTATTTCGAATTGCAATGAAGTTCTCCAGATTGAGCTTCAATTTTGATTATGGTCAAAATTTTATATCAGTTTCAGAGAAAATTGATTAAAGAAGAGGAGGCGTAAAAGATTCTATTTCATATCCGAGATGTTTAATTAATTAGTATTTTAAAAATAAATAATTTTAAATTCTAATCAACTAGATCTACCTATAATTTATTTTACTTTGTTTTTGTTTTAGGTGAGTATCTATCTACCTGTTGAATTTCTTAGAAATAATGAAATCATGAACGAAATAAGTGAGTTATTTGAATATTTCACCATAATTTATGAGCCAATGTTACATTTTAATAATCAATTAATTATTTACGTCGCGTCGAACTTCAAGAGAAAAATCTTAATTATTTGGCCTGGATTTTTAAGTATTGTTCGTTCCAAATTCTTTAAAATGGCTCACAATTTATATTTTATTTGTGATTCCATAATTTGCCTGGGAATATAAGTCGACTCCAAAGTCGGAGTCAGTCAAACAAAAAACGAAAAATCTTGTTGAAAATATTTTCTTTAAATGACCTTGAAGTACCTGAGATACTTTTGGTAAAGAAATTATCTGCGGCAATTTCCCATAATTTCCTCAATTTTATTTTTTAAAAAAACCGCATTGATACGAATTTGATGATGTTTCGTTTATTTTTATATGAAAAATTACTAATGGTGCGAGGGGGTGGAAAACCCCCACGAACGTGATAGAACCTCATTTCACGGGAAACATTCTGGATTTATTTTTCGATCTTGTAATGAAATTTTAAAAACATGAAAAAAATTATTTTCATCTTTGAGAGAAAAGATAAATCTGAGAAATTGGGTTTAATGGTGTTCCATGGTATTCGAGAATGATGAAAAAATTTTCACTTATTGAATTTTTTTTTTTTTTTGAAATTAAGAATAGAACTTGAAACGAAAAGTGCAAAATGATCAACTGTGATATTGCAACCAATGATCTCCATTCTGTTCTCACTTATCCTTATTTTCCGACGGCACTTTGGGTTTGGGTGCTCGGCTCGGTTCGGTCACTTTCGTGGGACTTGCGTTTTTTACGTGATTACGTTTACGTGAGCCTGTTTTACAGATGATTTTTTTTTTCAAAATCCGCATTCCGACGGTTTTTTTTAACTTCAAAAATGTTCTTGACAAGGTCTGAAATCTGAATTTTTTTCAACTTTTAAATAATATTTCTTTTTCTTGACGAGGTCTAAATTATTTACGAATTTTTTTTTTCAACTTCAAAAATCAAAATTTTTCTAAATACTTTTCCAAATTTCAATTGAAAAGGGACTTGAGTGTAACTTTGTTTACATTTAGACTTCGTCATGAAATCTTATTTCGAAGTTGAAAAAAATTCAGACCTCGTCAAGAAAAATGTTAAAGTTGAAAAAAAAATCAACCACGTCAACAAAAATTTTGATTTTTGAAGTTGAAAAAAAAATTCGTAAATAATTTAGACCTCGTCAAGAAAAAGAAATATTATTTCAAAGTTGAAAAAAATTCAGATTTAGACATTGTCAAGAAAAATTTTGAAGTTGAAAAAAACGTCGGAATGTGGACTTTGAAAAAAAATCATCCGTAAAACAGGCTCACGTAATCACGTAAAAAATGCAAGTCCCACGAAAGTGACCGAACCGAGCCGAGCACCCAAAGTGCCGTTGGAAAATAAGGATAAGTTTCTGAACTCGTTTTTGGGACCAGATGATTAAAGAAAGTGTTTAATGACGATCTACCCGTACCCACCTCTTAAATTACAATGAGTGTATTTTTTTTTCTTCGTAATCAAATGTTGTCTAGTTTTAATGCTCATATACCTACTGGCCTAGGTATTTGGGGGGGAAAAGCCAGTATACGAGTAAAAAAATTTATGTAAGTAGGTATCTACCTATGTTCTTAAAACTTTACGATACCTTCAACTAAAATTAATGTGCTCGATCTATAATTTAAGCCAATCGTTATCAAAATATCTCACCTACTACTTCCAATTGAAATGTGTGATTTATACAGCCAATCGTGTTACATACGACGCATGTATAATTTCCCGAATCTTCAGGTATTAGATCTTCCATAGTCAAAGACCACACAGTAGGGTATTTTATTAAACCTGAATTCCTAGATGGCGAAGATCCGTCTCTTGACCATGTCACATTTGGAGGTGGATTTCCTATAAAAATTTACTTCAGTTACTTGCTGATGAAATTTAGTTCCAGTGGCTAGTTACTTGTAGAGAATTTTGGTATGTGTGTACCTCCCGCGAGACATTTCAATTGTACGGTATTGCCGGCTGGTTTGCCAATTGTCAGGGGCAGATCTCTTTGCATAAAGAAAGGAGGGTTGTCGCTGGTCAGCGATCTTTGCGAGTTATTTTTTTCTTGATTTTCGGAATAATCTTCATCGTCGTAATTATAGGTATATTCTTCATAATTTTCTGAAATATATAATCACGTCAATTTTACTTCAGATCACAATCTTTCGAATCATGGATGCCTGTTCTCGTGTTTAAAAATAGGATTTTCTGTCGAAATTTCAAAAGTAATTCAATTATTTTAATTTTTTTTGATCGATAACTTTTGCTCGAGATGCCAGATTTTCGTTAACGTTTTTTTCTGTGTTATTACATTTTCAAAATTGCTTGAAAATTTCCACAATTGAAAATAAAAATTCATCATATCTGTATCTTCTCGATATTTTATCAAATGTCATTATTAATTCGCCAAATTTTTTTATTTTTTCAATTGAAAAAATAAATTTTTCCTCCTTCGCTGCCTTTTAGGGCTGAAATAGAACGATTTTGTGTTTTGTTGATCACTGATCAGCTAAGGCTCTAAGGCGAGTGAAAAATTTTTAAACCATGTAATTTTGTTGATGTGATACTCGGGAAAAAGGTTGGGAACCACTTGAAGTATTTTTAATTAAAATTAGGTAGGTACCTATCGAAGAGAAATGAGAAATCCATGAAGATCTGTAATCAGTATTTAATTTTCTTTTCAAGAATACAAAATGGCGGAAAAAGGCGAAATTTGATTTTGGAAGATCGATGAAGAAATGAATTTATTTTTACCAATTTTATTAAGTAAAATATTTTTTTCAGAAATATCACATTTTGTTTTTGAAACAATGACTTAATTTTTCAAATTTTCTATAGTAACGAGTTTCTGAAATTTGTTATTTCCAAAAAAAAATCACTTTCTTGTTCATATCAGAAAAAAATTAGGTTTTCAGTGGTGTAAAATTGTAAATAATTGTTAATGTCTGAAAAATTAAAATTAGGAAGCTTATTTACCTGTGAGATTCATAGGTATTGTCGATGGCAGTAAAAATAAAAATAACAATAGTTTGATGTTCTTCATTGCAAAAGTAATTTTCATTCAGACACGTATGGTATCGAAGTTATTTGTATGTAATCAAAAATAGTTTACTCGAATATGAAGGTAAATCTCACCTATCGAATTTTATTAAAACACGCGATTTTCACTTCTTCAGATTATAAAATTCAAACAATGAATGAAAAAAAATTGAACTTCATCACCCGACAGAGTAAGAAAATGTACTGAGTTGTTTTTCTGCGGATAAAAAATAATCATCAATTTTAAGTATATGTACTTGATCGTTTCATAGCTATTACATGTATTACTTAGGTACTTACTGTTCTACTTGCCAGAATTCTGAAAATATTCGTCACGAATAATGTTTATTATAATGTACCACTAGGTAAATAACCTCTTTACACTTCTTTATAAATTAATGATGAGTATGTTTTACTCATCAGGTGAGATCGTGAAAATTTTAGCTTTTTTATCTACGATTTGGCTTGTGTTTTTTTTTTTCTATTTTCGATATCGTATCTGCATATATGAAGAAGAGTATTATTTTATCTGGTGACTAATACGAGTGATAGGATGCAACATACGGAAATAGTTATAGCTGATTTGATAAGAAATATTATATCCTTTCGAATGCTTTGTATATCATATTCAATTTGCACAATCAACTTCACTGAAAAGTAATTCCCGTTTTTCAAAAATTTTATAGAAGCTGTAAAGAATAAGTTGGTATTATACCACATAATTTTTTTCAAGAACTCTAGATCTGGAATTAAAACGTTAAAAAAAGTCATCAAGTTAAAAATTATGAAAATTTTTAGAACCACTGCTAAAAATTGCATAAGTTTTACTTTAGAAGCAAAGTTTTTAAATGAGTAGGTGTGTTTTGGAGATTACTCAGTGGGAAGAATTTTTTTGCAACTTTTTAATATTTTGTCAGACTGTGGGAAACAAAATTATAAACGATTTTTTGTCAAAATATCAGGCATATTTCAGTTTTTTTTTCCCCCATTCTTAGAATTTTAAACATTTCTCAGCAATACAATCATGCAGGGAAAAAATTGAATTTGACATTCCTGTGAACTTTTTACAGATCTCAGGTTTTTGGGATTTTCAAACCTGTAAGGTTAAGGGAGAGGTTTTCAATTTCCTTAAATTTTAAAATTGCCATTTTGGATTCTTGCCATTCAGCGCTAGTGATTTGCTCTTTTTATGTATCATCACTATGGGTTGGTTGTACAACTGGCATAAATTGGAGCCCTTACAATTATTTCATCAAAAAATTTTGGTTACCAATTTTTTTTAGGGTGTTTCATAGTTGACCGCGTTTCTTCCAAGCAGTGATTAGGCAACTAACCCTGACAACGAGTATTATGTTTGCCTAACCTGTAAACTGCAGGGGCTGAGTTAAGCTCTTCAAATTTTTTTTGAATCCTGATAGATAGAAAGTTGCGCTTTGCAGCAACGGATAGACCACTTTCTTCAAAATTTTTTTATGCGCTTGATTATTTTCGTAGGTGAACTAGGGTGGGTGTACTATATCAAATATTCGAAAAAAAAAACGTGGAAAAAAGTCGACGATTTTTTTCTATTTTTGTAAATAACAAAAAAAGTTGTCCTCTTCAGCTACCATTATTAGTAGTGTTTCTAGAAGAAAAAATCCCGATGAAAAAATTTCAGATCTAATCATATCTCAAAAATATCCCAATCTAATTTTATCAAATTACATCAAATCATATCTCATTGTATCAATTCATATCTGAAAAAATAATTATGAAGTTCAGATCCAGTTTGATATGTGATCAAATGACACCTAATTTGATCAAATCATACCTAAAAAAAATTAGATGTAATTAGATATAATTTGATTAGGACATTTCTGAGATCAAATTTCATCTGTTTTGATAAAATTTGATCTAAATTTTTTTCATCGGGATCTTGATATTTTCAATGGCGCAAACCCTACCCCTCTATCGTGCTTGAATCAAAAGTTACGAGCGTTTGATTTGGAAATAAATACAAGAAAAACTCCAATTTTTTGATTTTTCAAATTTCAACATTTTCTATCTTTGCGACTGAACTAGATAGGGAGGTGAGGTTTGCAGCATTGAAATATACTTACAAGTATAATACTACACAAGATAGGAATAATAAACCTCAATTTTGCTGATGAAAATTTATGGCGGAAAATTTTTCAAAATTATTATAAAATGATGAAATTGAAGATATTTCAATTTTGCGTAGTGTATTTGGAATTTTGAGAACCTCTGAGAAGTTGAAAATTACGATATGTGACAAAAGTATTGATTTTTACTAGGTATAGATTAATTTTATGGGATTAGAAAAGACCAACTCTTTCTTCGTTAAGAGTTGAAAATTAGCTTTGAAAAAAAAATATATTTTTGAGAACCCTTGAAAAAAGTTTGAAAATTTATTTCATCTGAAATTGTAAAGTACAATAATAGTCACGTCTCAATTTTACGCAAAAATACGTCCATTCGACTGAGCTGTAAAAAGCAATTTTATGATTGATTCGTGTTCTAGACGTTAAAAGGAGAAAATAGCCAATTAGCCCAGATGTCTTTTTTTAACCCCCTCCCCCTCCCCCTCCTTTCTCGAGGGTTCGTCCCTTTTCTTGAAAACGAGTGTATCGTCTCTTCAATGGAGTTTGGAAATAATTTATAACAAAAGTTGTTCCTCAACATCTCAGCTAAAGTTATTTCCTTTGAAAATTCATTTTGGGTCTATTGATGCCCCTCAAATTTGACAAAAAAAGTGTTTGAGAAAATCATAAAATTCACTTTTTCCCCATTTCAATTTTCTGAAAAAATTATCGATCGTTCTATATGATCTTTTTTTTTTTCAAGTCTCAGACTACAACCGACGTTTATCAGTCTATAATAATTAGGTATACTTGCTTCTATATATTCATATTCAAGGTACCTATTCAATAAGGAGACGAATAATTTTGTTTTTTGAGTAAATTTTTATTCGGTTCGTGTTATTATAAATTAATTTTTTCGATTTAAATCTTAATTAATAACTGAGAGTATATTACTATTTGAGGGATTTTACGAGTACAAAAAAAGTTTGATTTCTATTTGTTCACATTTTTTTTATGACTTCAGTTTACGAAATTTGTAACAATTAATTTTCTTAAACCAATAGTCTTTTTAACGTTAATAAAAAAAAGTGGGGTTGTTTAAGGAGAGCAAGTGAATAGGTGAAGAATACAAATACCCTCGACACTTGTTTAGGTGCTATAGCTCTGCCCCAGCAATGTCAGCGGTTAAAATTTGATACATGAGTGAATGTCGAGCAAAATAGATTTCAATTTTTTCCACTCCGCTCCGCCTTCAAAAGGATAACATCTTCTAATAGGTAATTGCATCGAATATGCTATTTCACCAAAAACTCAAAGCTAATATGAATTACTTATCATTTGTAAATGAGAGGGAGGAAGAAATTCTTGCTTACGGCAGCAACAACAGGTAGAAAAATTAGAATCACCGACGGTACTGTGGTTGATGTGTTATCTAGAAAATAATTATCAAGTATGAGTATTTTTTCGATAATGTGACATTAACTCTTAGTTTGTTCATTTACTTTCAAGAATTTTCTTTTTGACCATCAAATTAAAATTTTCTTTTGAATCAGTGACCTGTAGATGATCAATGACATGTAGATAAGCATTGCCATACGCGATCCCTAGCCCATTAGCTGCAGCACAAGTGTACCATCCTGCATCAGCGTGAGTTACGTTGTTCAATTCGAAAATTTCTGAATTTACTATATCATCATTACGGGACTGTAACGAGAGTAGATCCAGCGCATTATTTTTTCCCTCATTTTTAAGTAAAAGTGTGGTTTTTTGAAGTACCTACTCAGAAAACACAGGATATCAATCAAATGAGTTCAGGCCTCTGAGAAAGTTTTCATCATTTATTTTATAAGTACGTAGAATTAAAAAAAAAAACAATAGAAACCGGTTCGTATTTTTAAACTTTTGAAAAGTTTTTTGAAGTTTAATGTGTGATTTTTTAGTATTTTTTCACAATTTTAATTTTTTTGTGAACTGGTTTTCTACTCTTTTTTTTGATAGATAATTTTTGATCTTTGAAGTCGATTTTACGGGAGAAATCGCGGTTTGATAAAAAAAAATGGATAGAACATGAATGGTAGAGCGTAAAATTTCCTTTCCGTAGAGTTCAAATAGTTTTGCTATAGATTAGGCTTACTCTATGATTTTACATTAGGGGGCTTAGCTTTCGAGATATTTCAGTTCAAAGTTGAAAAATTAAACTTGAAAAAAATAAAAATACGTATCTCAAAAACTGAGCTTCATAAGAAGAAAATGACCGGACTCTCTGGGAAAGAATTTTACGCTCTACAATTTAGGTTCTATTTATTTTTTTCGTAGAACCCTTCATTTCCCCGTTAAATTGACTTCAAGGGTCAGAAGTTATAAAAAAATGTAGTAAAACGGTTTAATAAAAGATTCAAATTACGAAAAATCCTTAGGTTATGAAATTTTTTCACTATTTTTCTCGTGATCAGCTCGAAAAATACTATTAGAATTATTCATTAAACTCCAAATAACATTTTCCATGAAAAGCTGTGAAATTGTCGCTGTTCAATTTTTTTAAGATGGTTGGTATGTATGGTACCAAGAAAACTCCTGGAAAAGTAATTCTATTACTTTTTTAAATACCTGTAAGAGTTGTCCTTTCGGCGGGTTTTCTTCACTATCCGGCGCGTTATAAAGTTTGGACCACGTAATGAATGGTTCGTTGTCCGAAACAGTTGGGCATTCGAGTATTGCGCTGGTATTTACCAGTACGGTGACATTTTTAGGAAAGCCTTTCACAATAACCGGTGGTGAAGGATATCGTGCTGTAATCATGATGTTCGTGAAAAATTTCGTTTCCAAAATTTCAAGGTGGTGAAGTGCATTTCTCGAATTTTGGCGATTTTTTGAAATTTCAAAATGTGGGAAATTCACTTCAGCACTTTAAATTTTGATAATGGAATTTTTTTATGATGTACTTACTTTCAATTTATGACCATTTTGGCTCGAAATTTTACTTTGAGTTGGGATACTTTGTTTGTTACTTACTACGAAAAAGTGGTAAAAAATTACGTTTTTTCTTTGGTTTTGATTTTTTTCAATCATGTTGCCCCCAATTTCAGGGTCCAAAAAAATATATGTGATGCATAACCACTCGGCCAAACTAAGAAGCCATGATACCCCCTCAAATTTAAAAAAATAAATTTTTTAAATTTCAATGTGAACCGAAAATTTTCAAAAAATTTTCATCGATACCACCCAACAAGATGTATAATCTGTGAAAATTTCGAAATTTTTTACCCACCTCTTCCAGAGATATCGCGAGTTGAAATTTTGACATTAAAAGTGCGATAATTTCTTCAAGAGGGGGGGGGGGGGGTAAAGGGTCAAAAAAATTTTGGGATATTTCTAAGCCACAAGTAACATTTTGGGCCACTTTTGACCAATTCTGGGTCAAGAGCCATTTTCGACCTTTATTATTAGGAAAGGCTCTTTATACCAAAATTCCCGTAACACGAATTCGAGAAAAAATTTCAATGAAATTGTAAAGATGGGAATATCTCGCGGCCGTATCTCGCACGATCACGGGGAGCTTGTGAGTTGAACGCTCCGGGCAGTGGATCCTGAGGGCTGCCCCCGGCCCTTCTTTACTGTCGCGTACGGAGCCCAAATTCGGGGTTGCCGGGTGATATTGGTGGCTGCGGCGGTTCCAGCGATGTGTCCGGATGTGTCTCTTCGGCTGATGATTTTGACGACGAGCACAGAGCGGCGCTGAGAGAACCGACGACGGCACCAAGATGAGCGGCGTAAATAACCGAATTTGGCGCGACGTATTATCGTGTACCTATATTTCTGGCTGGGCTGCGCGGACGGAAGGCCGGACTCGCAGCTTGGGTAAAATAAAGGACACAAGTTTCTGAACGGGTGTACGCGATAATGATGTATTTGGGCGCGAGTAGAAAATACAAGCGGCGTAAAAATACAAGGTAATTATCGCGAACGATTAGTCTAAATTACCGCGTATTAATTCGGAACAATTAACTCGCGATATCGAATTTTGCTGAACGTGTGGACCGCGCGGGGTTTCGGGGTACGCAGGAAGAGAAATAGCAAATTCGGAGGCGACTACGAATTTTGGAAATTTCAACAAACTGCTTTAGCCTACTTGGTGAAACACGCGCGAGACCTGAGCCTTAAAACCGTGCTGAGCCTGACCTAGCTGTCGAGGAGATTTCGAAAGGACTGATTCGATCGATCGCAAGTTGAATCGCGAGTCGATCAACCACTATTTGCTCGCAGGGTTGCCACCACACCATAGCCCAAGATTATTTCCCAATAATCTCGGACAGGGCCATAATCACTCTTACATATGCCCCATCGGACTTGATGAGGGGGAGGGGGTAGCTCACACCCCAGAGTCGAGTTCGAACCCCAAATTCGAGGTCAAACTTTCAGTTCTTAGAGTGTATCATGGTCCCTGCCCCATCGAACTTGGCTATGGGTGGTGGTAACCTGAAAGTACCAGTGTTAAGTTGTATTGAAGTAGGTCTGGCTTTAATTTTGAATTTTTGACAGTGATCGAAAGCACTGCGAGCTCTAGATGACTGTTTAATTTGAGATTTGATCTAAATTTTGAAGTTTTAATCTGAATTTTAAAATTTTGCTGAACCGAAAGAAATGAGCTTTTTTGATTAAATTTTGAACACAGACGCAGCTGTGGATGCGAAAAATTAGAATTTTGATGTCGTAGATTTGTTTTAAGTCATCTTTTTCATTTTTATAGTGGTTGTCCTTTTGTTATTTCGACATGCGTTGAAAATAATTTTGACAATTTTCGGTCAGGCTCTTGCTTTGCAAAACTGCTTTTTTGTGCGGCGCGTTAATAGGCAGTTACGAGTCGCATCCGAATTTGCAAATTACAAAAGGGACATTATAAAAAATAATGGGGAGTTTATGCGGTCTAGCTTAAGTTTATGGAAATATTTATACATTGGCAAGAAATAGAAATGAAAAAATAATATCTTATGGTATAACATGGCAAAAATGTAAAGAAATGATAATGAGAAAAATAAAATAATTTGCACATTAAAGTGTGCGATGCGCTTTGGTTATTTTCGTAAGCAGGTTGGCCCGTTATCAGCGCAGTATTTTTGTGATGCGTTTATGTGTCCGAGTAGACTGATGTCTAGGTGGTAAATTTTTTTGTGGACGTCGTGGAAAACGCAGACAATGAGATTCATACTTAAATATAAACATGCATGGGTAAAAATAATGACAAGAAATAAGTATAAAAAGAAATATGCATATAAAATATTGGGGTAATTGGTTTGTGGTGAATTATTTAAACATGATGAATTATTGTTTTGACATTTGGAGGGGAGGTTTTAAATCTATATAATAAGTCTGATTTGTTGTTTTGGTTTTGGGTTGGGTTTCAAAAATAAAATTCAATGTTTTTTGTCGGTAAATAAGAATAAACAGGTCGGGTAAATTTTCAGATGTGAAATTTGGGTATGAAAATAACAAAACAAAAGAAATGGGATTTTGGGTTTTTTAATCATAGTTGTTCTCTTCCTGCGACGTAAAAATTTAAAAGGACAAAATATTTTGGGGAATTTTGAAATAATTGACATATGTACAGGGGTCGATACAAAAATATACAGTATAAAAATATAAAAATGCACATTATTTACAAATATAGGTATCACAGATTGGGAAGAGTTTTACATAATCGGTAAGTATGACAGTCTTGGTAGGTATCGACGAGAATGATGATAATATTAACGATGTTTTGATGCTTTCAGGTGTCGCCGGGCGGTATCGAGTTCCATTTTGGGCAGCAAAGAAAACATCAAACGTATCTCGACGATTAAATTATTGGCGTGGTGGACTGTGAACAGGTTAGCAGGTAAAATTAATATTGTATATAATAGAATATTTTATGTTTTGTCATTCCAGATTTTTGATTCTTCCTCTTTTTTTTTTTTTTTTGTATTTTTTTGAATTTTTTGAGGTCGTCGAAATTTCGAAAGAGTATTGTTTTTTGGTTTTGGGTGTGGCTATTGTTTTGGTCGACTGAAAATTCGCAAATTTCTTTATTTTTGAATCACGCACTCTGTTACTGATATATTTTTTGACAATTTTTTATTTTTCGATTTTTTTTTTGATTTTGGTTTCATAGTTCACGCTCACTGTTGCAAGTATTTTTTTTTTTTTGATTTTTTTTTTTTTAAGTTTTTACGATTTTTATTTTTATATTTTTCTTGAAATTTGCTAGTTTTCAAGCCATGAGGTTATGGTAGAAAGTGGTTTTTGGTTCCTTGATTTTGTAATACGTACCAGTTTATGTGGGTGTGATACCAGGACTTAATATTTAATTAAATTGAGAGTAAACTGATCTTACTTGTGGGCGATGATTAGATCCAGGAAGGCGAGAAGCGGAAACGCTGATTTTATGGTGTGAGTAATCTCGCCATTTATCTGTTTCCTGGCCCCCAGGTTTTCTACGTAAACCGGGAAGGCGATCTGGACCTCGAGGCCTCGGACCGCGGGGTCGTCCACCACTTCCCGGGTGAAGAGGTCGCAAAGTGGTTCATGCCCCCCCTCGATTGGATCCATGGGCTTGGGGGGAAACATGACCAGCAGCTGGGTTCCTTTATCTCGCAGGGTCTCGGCCACTTGCTTGTATTTCCCGATGACCCATGGGAGATTCCAATCCTGATGGATGTCCCCCGAGCAGGACAACATGACCTGTCGGGGGGTGCGCCTCATCGTCTCGATTTTCGATAGGAAGTCCACGAAAGTTAGTTGTGGTGGATGAAAGATCCCTGGAACTAGTCGATTTCGATACGTTTTCTTTTCTGTAGCTATCCGCGCCGCCAGCCTCGGGTACCCGTCTCCACAAATCCAAAAGTCCCCTCTAAAGATGGCGTACGGCGTCGCTGGGAATCTTGGAGGTCGAAGCTCCCTCACCGTGAAGGCGAGGGGGTGGAGACGGGTAAACTGGAAGTCTCCGTAGATTATCGTTTCGCCGTTGGTTGGTGCCATGGCCTGGGGTGGATCCTGGGCAGGGGGTATTTCCGCCCCCGCATCTTCACTGTTCTCGGCCATGGCACCTTCCTCGGATTCCAGTGTTTGGTTTATTAGGAAATCCACCGGGTTCAAATTTATAGTGAATAAATTACACACCGGTGGATTTTCCTGAGGCGGCGGCGGAGGCGGCGGCGTGATCCGATGTGAAGGTCCCGGTTGAGGTTCATTTTGATGGTCCATTGGCTCCGGGTCCGGCAGGAAGTCGATTCCTTCCCGCTGCAGCCTCTGATCCAGCGGTTCCACGATTATATCGTCGAGATCGTCATAGCGCTGGGTCCGGAGGTTTTGGAGCTCCACCTCCAGCGCTTTTACTTTGTTGTTTAGATGATAAACTTTTATTTCCGCCCGGCGCTGCGCCTCCATTGCGCTTATGGTCTCGTTAGCTTGCCGGGCGGTCAGCTGGAGGTGTTGATCGACTACTATTGGCCGCAGCGGGAGGAGATCTTCGATGCGCACTGGCCTGCCGCAGCCCGCGTACGTGCATTGCACGTGACCATCGGCAATGTGTGGGGCCAACATTATGCATTCCGTGTGGAACAAATGTCCACACTTTGTTGCGATGTATGGTCCCTTGGCCGGCACTTCGTTCGTAGCATATGGAGAGACGATTCCGAGCAGGCTGCGACAGCCGGAGCATATTATGTTCTTCGTATCTGCCATAATCTGTTTTGAAACAGGAGAATTTTTAGGACGTCGCTTGTTATTAAATTTGCATTCCCACCCTGAATAGTGCGATGGGAATTTCGGACATTCGCATTTTGTCCGACACTTGCACAGGGTGGGAAATGCCTTCGGGGGACCGGGGGGTCTACCCCTGGGACGCCTGTTTGCTCTTGTCTGCCGTCTTTGTGGCGGTGGTGTCGGTTCATGGTCAGAAATTGTTATTGGCGACGTCGGTTGATCGTTTTCGATTAACTCTTCATCATCTGACGGGATTGTGATCGGGGTATTCGGGTTAGTGTAGGTATGTTCCGAATATGTCTCGTATTCACTATCCGATGGAACGTAATCTTTGTCCGACATATTGCTATTTGTTTGAACGGGGAGAGAAAAAGAAAAAGAGAGGGGTTAGAAAATGGCAATTTACCAAATATTTATTTAATTTAGGATGTTATTTATGGCCAAAATATGTTAATTTTTTGTTAAAAATTTACAAGAGTGTGTTAAATTTTTTGTTACAGACATGGAAGCAGATTATAGGTTAGTTGATGCGACATATGTATTATTAGTAAGCAGAGTTCGTGCCAAAAAGGATATGGAATTTTTCTTATTTGGATCCTGATATGAATAAGGTAAGTGTTTTTGCTCGTTTTGCTTTATAGACATGATAAGTGATCATTTTCAAATGTAGAGGTCGTAGGAAGGTTCTGTTTGTTGAAAATTTTGGAGTTTTGACTGGATTTTTAGTCCCTGCCCCATATGTGCCACGAAGTATTTGGTTGAGTGAAAAATTTCTGCCCCATATGTCGTGGGATATCGATTGTTTGAAAGAAAGTAAAATATAAAGTTTTTATTTGCAGTAAATTTTGATCCGGATATTCCGGTGCGGCTTATGCAGGGTTTTTGGTTAAATTTTGCGGTCTACTGACCCTCGGAATGGCCGAAAGGGATCGCCGACGGGTCGAAAGTGGTGTTTGCTTGATAAAATTTTGATGCTCCTGCCTCATGTGCAGTAGCTGTCGATTTTTGAGTAAAATTAGTGAAATTTTGATGAAGGGAAAGAAAAATGAGAAAAAAGGATTTTTATGATAATAAATTTTGATCCGGGTATTCCGGTGCGGCTAGTTAGTTTTTTGGGTAAATTTTGCGGTCTGCTGACCCTCGGAACGGCCGAAAGGGATCGCCGACAGGTCGAAAGTGGTGTTTGCTTGATAAAATTTTGATAATCCTGCCCCATATGCTGTCGCTGTCAATTTTGAGAAAAAATAGTGAAATTTTGATTTTTATAGGTCGTGAGAATATTTTAGAAAGAGCATTTTGATTTGGTATGAATTTTTGTACGTCATATTTTAATTTTGAAGAAAAGGAAAGGGTAGGGGTTTCTAAATTCTGGTTGAAAGTCTGCCCCATTTGTGCTTCGCTAGAATTTTGTGGTTGGAATTTGAATTTTAGAGGTATTAATTAATTTTTGGGAAGGGGATTGTTTTTTGTGGTCGAAATTTTAGAGTATGTTGTATTTTTTAATTTTGATGATCAAAGTCATAATTTTTTATGGATATTTTGGAGTTTTGCAGCATTGATTTATTTTTGAAATCGAAAAGATGGTATTTTGAAATAATTTTGGGATAAAAAAGAGAAAATGTAATTGTATTTTATTCGTTAATGTAGTGTGTTATTTTTGAGATCGAAAGATAGTGTGATTTTGTCATACGCAGCGTATTTTTAATAATTTATTGGTCATGAAATGTAAATTTGGGTACGTATTTTTCAAATGAACGTAAGATAGGTCAATGAACGAGGGTGTTTGAATGAATGAAAAAAGAAAAAAAAAGCGAAAGTAAAATGGAGCGATTAAACGGTCGTTGGTATTCTTAGAAATGTCGCATCGGTTTAGATAAAATAGAGCGTTTTTTGAATGGTTGCGGCGTTTCATTGATAATGAAGCGTAGTGGGTTAATCGGTCAGGCGGTGCATTTTTGTGAAGGTCGTTCGCGTGGCCGGTGAATTGGGGTAGATGCGACGTGTTTATGTTGTCGAACTTGTGTGTGTGAGTGTAGCGTAGTCGTTGCTAGATGTGGAAGTGGTTGCGGTGGGGGGAACGTTGCAAATTGTGAAACGGTAGAGACGACGGGAAGTCGAAGAAAAGAAATAAGAAGAAAGAGAAAGGGAGAAAGAGAGAGAAGATGAAATGAAAGAAGAGAGAGAGAATAAAATCAAAACGAAGAGTGAAATTTGAAATGAAAAAAAAAATTTTCGATATGGCGATGCGTGTATTTCTATATAATTTTTATCAGGTTTTATTTTCGTACGTCGTTTTATTCAATTCACCGGTTACGTATGAACGTTTTAAGGAGTGAGCGGGGAGGAGTGGTACGTAGCGTTGGAGTTGTGTGCAGATTATTCTCGTTACACTCAGCGGGTGGTATTTTCCAAGTCGTCGGTTTCGATTTCTTTTCTGATAAATGGTTTATTTTTGGATTCAAGAGATATCTGAAGATTTTGAATTTTGATGGCGTTGTATTGGTTTTTATCTTGACGTCGGGTTTGAACGAATGTATATGTGGGTAATAATTTCAACGGTGTATGTATTCCAAATCTATTTTTGATTTTCGTGTATTTTCTTGAGTTGTTGGATTTTTTTGTCTGCGTTGGAAAGCATCAGTGTGTGCTGAGTGTTCGAGTATGGATTTTTTACGGCGTGTATTAGCAATTTATGAATTGGCAATGAGCATTTGTGCGGTCCCAGGGGTTAAAGGGTTAAGGATGGTGTGTCTGATTGGTGCGTGGAATTATTTTCTGCCGGTGTGGTGATAATTTCCACGTAGCAATCGGATTTTTGATTATAACGTCGTGTTATTTTATGCAATTCATAGGGGGTGAATATGTGATTTTGGTTGAAATTGATATTCATTGATTTATGTGACGTTTAAATTTGTCTGAATTTTCTTTTGAATAATTTTGTTTGATCACGGTTGATTTCGAGTGATCGTGGTATTTCATCGAATTAATTTTGAAGAGTGAGAGAGAAAATTTTTTGATGATGGAATTTCGAATTTTTTGTCAAAATTTTTGATTTTAGATGTCGTCGAATTGTCACGAATGTAAAGAATTTTGATTAATTTTTTTGATAATGGTTCGAATGCTTGATTTTTTATTTTCGTGTGGGTAATTTTTCTTCTTTTCTTTCTCTATTTTTTGAATTTCGCGTGATGAATTTTCGTTTTGATGTTAATAATCAATGAACAATGTGTGCGATTGTCATTTATTACCGCCTATGAATTGATTTTATTGTAAGCATGGGAGGTTTTTTGGTATATTGCTTGAATGATGTCGCCGGCTCGTTTTTTAGTCTTATTTTCTCGTGTTCACAGTCGTCGTTGTACACGTACTGTCGTGGTCAAGAGAAAATTTACTGAACTTTTTGTAGATTTTTTGAGGTTTCGAAGGTGTTGAATTTTGATATTTTTGGAATTTGAAATTCATTTTTCATTTTTTTTTTTTTTGTAATTGCGGAACCATTTACTGAGGTCGTCGTGTGTACGTACTGTTGCAGTACCTGATTTCACAATTATGTTTACAAATTTTTCTAAAAATTTTGACGTCGCGTGAAAATGTAGAATTGCTCAATGCGGTTGTCGTTTGCACGTACTGTTGCATCGAGCACTTCTTGTTTTCTGCTTGCGCGACGGTGGTTTTCCTGTCGTAATAAGACGCGGAATTTTTATTCTGCATGGTTTGCAGATGTTTTTCGAAATGGTTTTGTCACTTGCCAAAGAATTTAAAAATTTAAGTAGCCAAAAAGTTTTTATTTTTATGATTATTTTGGGATGGTTTTTGTCCATCTAGCCGGTTGCACTATTCAAGCAATAATAATGGTAAATAATGAGAAAAAAAAAAAAAAATAAGGGGAAAAATCGCGAAAAATCAGTTAGGTATTTCTGAATGGTACTTACAATATATACGACGTCGACGAAATAGAAACGAGTAAATTGGAATTGGCGAGATCGGTGAGATGGTGGTCAATTGTTGAAATCTTAGCGAGAATGTTAACGAGATGACAAATAAATCGAAGGAATGTACATGAAATTAGCATACGATCGATAAGTTGATTCGCGTTAGTAGTTAATTGTCGAGATCGAGGGGGTAATTAAATGTAAAAACGAAAAAATAATACGGTCTAAAATTGAGATAGCTGCAATGCGCGATTTTACGATAAGGAGAAGTCGAGAACTTGCTCTTACGGAGTTACAAAAAGAACAGATTGGCTTTCGTGATTTTGGATGGATCTGGTTTCGTTTGTTGGTTATCTAAGGGGGGTGGGACTGGCGCTAGTTCGGTTCGGTTATTGTATTGAGGATTTTGGATATTGACAGGTTTATTGTAGTTAGATATGGTGTTCAAAGGATCGTTTAGTCGAACTAGTCAGTTTCGTAGGCTCTCGCAATGTATTCTTTCTTGTCATTGTTTATGTATTTTAGCATTGCAAGAGCCAGTGGTAGTTTTTTGGGTCTTCCTCGTTTACGACGGGAAGGTTATTGTCGTTACCTAGAACTGGCTTTTTGTCACGTTTTTCAATGTATTTTTTCGCTTTATCCTTAATCTCAGACTTTCGTTTATTGGTGGCGGCGGCCTTGTCTATTGTCTCCTCTAGTTTGGCAAGGTCGTCGGTTTTTTTAGTCTTTTTTAATTTCGGTTGCAGTTGGTCGAATTTCTTCCTATTTTTGAACGTTCGTCAGGGGGTTAGGTAGGAAATTTTCCTGTTCTTTTGCTCGCTTTGCAAGCCGTTCCGCTCGTTGTGCGGCCGCTTGCTTTTTAATGACGTCATCGGATACTGTAATTGTTGTTTTTTCGAGTTCTTTTTGTTAAGGTCGTTTTCAATTTCGAATCGTTTTTCCAAAAATTCTTTGATTTTTTCTCTAACAGTTTTATGTTGTAATTTTGATTTAAGGGTAGCGTCATTATTCAAAAATCAATTTGTTCTTTGGTCAAAAAGAGGGTGAGTTGCCGAATGTTTACAGTATGCTTTTGAGGTCTTCCATTTCGATGTCTTCAAGTCGAGCAACAAGATAGGTGTTTGGAGTGACGCGATGTTTTATGATGAAGGGTCCATGTTTTTTGGGGAATAATTTTGATGAATGGTCAATATTTCTTTGATTTTGGTGTTCTGTGACCATGACCATGTCGCCAGGATTGAGGGGGGTGGGGTCGCCGTGAGTTTTATTGAAAGAATATTCGTCTTGAATTCTTTGAATTCTGCGTCGTCATGGATATAAGCCTCTATGGCCTCTCTATGCGTCATTTTTTCTATTTTTTGATTTTTTAATTCGCATGTGTAGACGGCCTTTTGGCTAATTTATCCGCAATTATGTTCGCATGATCAAGCTTTCTAGCTTTCACATGATATAATTGAAAGGACTCAAATTCAGTACCCATTTTTATAATTTCTTGAAAAGGTCTTTATGGTGTACAGGTTTCTTTTTTGCATTTTTGTATCCATTAGTTTCCCAATTTTTACTGTACACATTTATTGCATTTACTGCATATTTTGAATCGGAAGCAATTTTACTTTTTGAGCTCATTAAAGCGAGCTATTTGCATAGCTACTTTAATGGCTTGTAATTCGCCAAATTGTTTGAGATTGGGTAATTTTGAATTTGAATTCTTTCACTTACATTTTCTTCGCTCTCTGGATGAAAACAAATTCCGATTCCGGCTATCGCATCCGTGTCACCGTTTCTGGAGCAGGCTCCATCTGCGGTGATGGTTGCATAACCATTTTCATCGGTCATTATTTTATCAGGAGGAAGTTTTTTAGATAACAAAATTTCGGAGGTCGTGGAATTTGGTTCATTTTTAGCCTGATTTTCTTGAAGCTTTTTGAGTTCGTATCGAAAGTTGGTGGGGCTTCTTTGGTGGGGATTTTTTCTGAGATGTTGTCTGTTATTCCCCAGGCTTCGTTGGGCTTAATTTGATATTTATTGGGGTATTATTTATTTCGTTTTGGATGTCTCTAACGAATTCGTCCCATCCCCAATGAGTTTTTTGAGTATCTCGGTAAGTGTTGAGCTTTATCCTCAGCTTATCACCAATAATTCGCATCGTTCTTTCGACCAAGCTGGACATGGGATTAAAACTGGAGGTAAGGCCCTCACTATGCCGAAGGAGTCCAAAAGAGCAGCCCAAGCTTTTGATGTAAAACTGAACCGTTGTCACTTATGACTTTTCTGATTTTCACGTTGTGTTTTTGAATATCTTTGATGATAAATTTCATCTTTTTTGTGACGTAATAGTCGTTAGGGTCCTCAAGGGGCTCAATCCAGCATCGTCCAGTAAATACGTCCCTAGCTACGATTAAATTTCTAGGTTCATCTATGGGATTGGTAATTGGGCCGTAGAGGTCGACTGATATTACTTCGCCGATGGAGTAGGCTTCAATTTGGGCATATTCTAGGACCTTTTTCATGGCGTAGTTTTTATTTACCTTGCATATTATGCAAGCGTTGGAAATTTCGCGTATATATTTCATTGCATTTGGATAGTAGTACAGGCGTTTGAAAATTAATTCAAGTTTGCCTGGGCCTACATGTCCATACGCGTCATGGAGATAATCTACGACGTCATAAAAGAGGTCCTTTGGCAATACAGGTACTGCACTGCCGTCCTCATAGGTTCTTAATAGGATATTTTGTTTTCGATCGTTTTGTTCAATTTTGTATTTTTTGCCACAAGCAAGCTGTCGTTTTATAATTTTGTTTACGTTTTGAGGGTCTTTTTCCAAAAGTTCTGTGATTTTCTTGCATGCAGGGTCTTCTTTTTGAAAAGTATGAATTTCTTCTAGATAGTAAAATAGGTCTTTTATTGAGCATTCCGAAAATTCGACAGCATAGGGTTGAATTTGGGTACAGTCGATGTGATGGACTAGGGCCTCTAAGGGGGCCTCGATTGCACAAAGGGTTAATTCGGGGGCCGAAATTTTATAAAGTGATTTTTTGGATTTTAGGTCATAAGTCAGGTCGTAGCCATTTAATTCGGTGATCCAGCCTGCCGCCTTGCGGTGTGTATGCATTAGGGTCTCGAATTTATGGACTACAGGTTTCAAATTTGATCGAATGTGAATTTTTTGTCCATGAAGCCAAAAAGATAATTTTCGTATGGTGGTTACTAGTGCCTGCATTTCTTTATCTACGATCGTATATTTCTTTTGATGGGGTCTAAAAGCGTAACTCGTAAACATGAGTATATTTTCGGCGCCGTTGATAACTTGATATAATACGCCGTTCATTGCGTCGTCAGTTACCATGGTGTCTAAATATACATCATATTTTGGATCCGGGGGTGTTAATTTAAAGTCTTTTTTGTATTCTGCTTCGAGCTGTCTAAAGGCCTCTTGTTGTTCTGGGCCCCATACAAAGGGAACGTTATTTTCGGTTAATTTATAAATAGGTGCCAAAATTTGTTGATAATTTGGAATGAATCGTCTATAAAGGCCTGTTAAGCCTGTGAGGGTCTGAATGTGTTTAATTTCCGAGAGCTTAAAAATTCCTTTTTTGGTGTATTTTTGTTTGAAGGCCTCAAATTTTTGAATTTTTTCCGATTGTTTTCCAATTTCATTTTTTGCCAAAGTATAGCCGAGATGTTGAGTTTCTTGTTTGAACAAATTTGTTTTTGTGGGATTTAATTTCAGGCCATTTTCCCTAATTTTCAAAAGTACTTTCTTTATTCTTTCTAGCATTTCTTGGAATGTTTCAGCCGTGATAAGTAGGTCGTCTACAAAAGTTTGTACGCCCTCGATGTCGTCGGGAAATACTTTGTTCATCATTTCTATGAATTCCGCCGAGGCCGTTTTTATTCCATAGGGCATTCGGAGAAATTCGTAGACTTGACCGTCTATTTGAAACGCGGTGTATTGTCTTGACTCGGCGCTTAAGACCAGTTGCCAAAATCCGCATACGAAATCAAGTGTACTAAACCACTTGGCATTTGTGCCGTGGATAATACCCTCGATTTCACGCGGCTCGGTAAGGAGTCTTTCCAGCCAGGTATTCAGTTCGTCTGCGTTTAGACACAAACGTATTTCACCATTCTTTTTCACAACGGGAGCAGTTGTATTTATATAAGGAGATTTTGAAGGTTGGATGATTTTGAGTGCCAGCATTATTTTGATGGCTTTTTTAATTTGGACCATTAATTTTCGAGACGGTTTGTATTTTTCACCTCTCCATTTTTCACGATGTCCGTTTCCGTCAATAAATTTGAAATGTACTGGCCGCCAGTATATTTGCCAGGATAGCGACTGAAGCAGTCAGAAAATAAGATTAATTGGTTGTAGGCGTCATCAGCCTCATTTTGGGTTATCCATCCCTTTTGTATGGCGTCCATTAGATCAGCTCGTAATTTTTTGCAAAATAATTCAGGGCCGTTATCTTTTTCGTCATCGTCTAGTTGTGTGAATTTGGCGATATGAGTCTTTGTGTAGTATAATTGGGCATTTTCATGCTCGAACTCTTTTTCTACCTCAATTGCAAATGTTTCTACGCCTTGGTATTCATCAGTTGTTAAAAATGGTAAAATGGTGCGATATTCTGCCCCATTTGGCGTACAATGAGCGTAGCTTTCGCCTTGATTCATTTCAATTTTAGGATTTTCATAGATAGCCTGCCTATGATGAAGAGGGGGAGGCTATGTCAATTACGTAGAAAGGCATTGACATTACGATGTCGCCGAATTGAAATGTCACTTGTACAAGATGTGTCATAGTACGTACGATTCGAGAGTCGGCGACTTTCAAGTTTACAGGTCGGGATAAAGGGATGTATTTTACCGATTCGGGACAGTTTCGAGTCAATAATTCTATTGTACCGTGAGAGAGGACGTTGGGGAGGGCACCTGTGTCTAATTGTGCCGCGTATGTTTTGGTCTCGATCAATAAAGGTATAGCACAGGTGGGATCTTCAGTTTTTTCCGAAATTATTTGATTTTTTATCATAGGGTCAATTTTGTGTTGTAGTTTATTTATGTTGTCAATTGCATCAATGGTATTTAATTTTTGGTTTTCTTCTTTTTCTGTTTCAGAGTCGGAGGAATCCGAGAGATCGAAAGTTTTATCAGAAGTTGGAGGGAAGATTTCATCCGAAGAGGTGGGTTTTTCAGAAATTTCATTTTGGAGGTCCTTTTCTAAATTTTGATCGGAGTCGATTTTTTCGATGTGATTTAGGGGTGCTTTTATTTTTTGATATAGTCGCATTTTCTTATTTTGGTCCGAAAATTTTGATTTTATGTCCGGGGTGGGAGAATTGTCATGATTTGGGTTAAATTTCTGTGGGTTTTCCTGAATTTTTGTTATAGATGTTTTGATTCTTTCGTATTTGGGTGGGGGTAAAATTTTTTCGGGCTTAAATGAAAAATTGTTGGGGTTCATGAGTTCTTGAAAGCTTTTGAATTTGAGTCGAAAATTTGTTTTACTGGGCCCTTGATGTCAGTTTCTTGATTTGTTTTATTTAGGTCGTCAAAATCTTCTTTTAAAATTTTCAAAATGTCAGGATATGTTTTGATGGACATAAAGTATGTTTGAATTTTTTCTGCGAAAACGAATTTTGATTTGTCCGCAATCATATTCAGATTTTTATCTGCGGCGGGCCTTTGAAATGTTTTTCCAGCAAAAGTCTCCGATACCTCTTGCTTTATAAAAAATTCTGCTGGGCGTCGCCAAAATGTGATGCGTCTATCCTGTGTGAATTTTGCATATATTTGCCTGAATCGAATGTATCTACGCAGGCTGACGTTTCGGTCATCAGGTTTGCGTGGTTTTAGGAGGGGGAAAAGTAAAATGATGTTCGTTGCGCCCATTTCGAAAATGCGATTTAGAATTTTGAGAAGCAGTTTATGAATTGCTTCGTAGGGAATTTTCATGTAATTTAGTTCGCGTTGACCTATACAAAGTAGTACTTTTGTTTTAGTAAGCTTTGCATCAGTCAAGGCTTGGATTAAATTTGACATCGAAATTTGTCCTTTTAGGTAGGGGGGTAGATTAAGTCGGTCTTTTGCTCTCATTGTTCCGATAAAATGGGCAAATCCATCCCCTATGGGCTCGTATTCATCGAGTATCGGAAGATCAGGGGGTGGTTTCTTTACAGCGGGACTAGGGGGTTGCCCATTACCACCTAGTCTTCTTCGTTTCCCGACCCCTCCCCTTCAGATGCTGATTCAGAGTCCACCTGGTATAATACGTATTCGTCGTCGCTTGTATCGGCGATGTGTAATTCCTCGTCGATTTTATTGACCGGTGGATTCTCTGATTTGGGTGGCGGAGGTTGTGCGGGGTTCGAAGTCGATTTGGGTTTTTTGTCAAATTTGGGGTTGTCATTATTTTTGGGAGTCGAGTTGTCATTCTGTTTTTTCTTCATCATTTCCTCATATTGTTTCTTGGGTATCCTATAGATACGATTTTGTTGAGGAAATTTATTTTTGTCATTATTTCCAGGCCGTCTCTTCGTTTCATATGGCCTTTTTGCGGTAGATGTTTGCTGGGGGTATCTAGATTGTTTAGGTTTTGTAAACTTGAGTCTAGTTTCATCCCCATCAATTGAGAATGCAATTTCTTGCATTTTTTGCATAAATTCAGATAAATTAGTTTGTTCCGAAATCGAAAATTTGCAATGAATTTCGTAGGGTAATTTTTCTAGCATTTCAGATATTACCTCTTTTTCTGTGGTCAAAAGATAAATTTTGTTTAAGGTGTCGTGCCATTTTATACACAGGTTGGCTATATCACTGTTGGTCTGGACTACCGTTTTTAGTCTAAAATGTTCAAGAGTTTGCCTTTGGGCTTGTTTATTCCAAAATTCTTTTATAAAATTTTCACGTTGGGTTTCGTAGCACTCAATTTTGTCTTGGGTTTCTAGCCAAATTTTCTTGTTGGGAATTTGTATACAGCCTCGAAATAGGTGGCATTTGGCGTACCCATTCATTTTTATGTTTCTTAAATATTTTTCAAATTTATCAATGAAATCGAAAGGGTGATGGCGGTTGTCCCAATTAAATACGATACCACCATCTGTAAGTGCTTTCCGAATGGTTAGGGGTAAATTTTTCATGTCCGAATTTTGGCTTGGGACCGGACCATAATTTTCGATATGAGAGACTCGAGTTTGTAAATTGTGAATTTTGAATGAATTTATGTTTTGATTTTCCAAAAGGTGAGCAGCCGTTTCTTCGAGTCTATCAGCTTGTCTATTTACAATGTTCGCAATTTGGGGAATTTTGTCTAATTCAGGTCGTGCCTCATTTGAAAATTGTACTAAATGGTTCACGTGTGCCATTACAGCTTCGACTTTCTTCTCTGCCACCTCGTTTTTATTCTTATGTCGTCAAATTTTACTTGACGTCGTTCATTTTCGAGTTTATGTAAATTTCGTATGTTTTTGGTTATTTTGGGTCGTCCTTATTGCCTCCCTTATTTGGAGTAAGTCAGTTCCTTCAAGGGGGGGTTCAGACGTAGTTTCAGTTATGGGTTGAGTTTTTGTTTCAGTATTTTGTTGAGTTTCAGTTACAGTTGGTTGAGATTCAACATGTTCAGTTTGAGTTTCGTTAGGTTGGTTAGTTATAGGGTTAATGAGGTGTGCATTGACAGTAGGGAGCTGGAAGGCGCCATTATTACGATTTTCATAGGTGAAGGGAGCTAAGCCACTGTTCACTTGAGGTACGTAATTCGTCAACGAGTTTTGAACACTAGGTTCATTTTCGGTGGGTATGATAGTCTTATCTAGCGGGTTCGTAATTACAGAAAGATCGTTTTGAGTCGGATCTGCACACGACGCATTATTGTCTTCCAGTATGGGAGAGACTTGCGGGGTGGCGTCCGCACTCAGATTTTGGATCCCTGCCTCGAAGGGAGGTGGGGCATTTTCAAACGATCCTATTGGTGGATTTTTAGGAATATTCATCTCTTTTTCAAAAGTTGAATTTAAGTTCCTTTTTGTTTTCGAAGTCGTGGGTACCGTGAGCGTGGTTGGTGGTCTTTTGTAAATCGAAGTTGAGGCTCTTGTAGAGTGTCTCGGGGTGACGGGTGAATCAGGTGGATTCATTTTTGATTTACGCGTCGCGGATTTATGAATTTTCAGTTTTTTATTTCGCGATTTAGATATTTGATTAATTTTGGTTGTTATCCAGTCGAATTTTGATTTTTTTAGGTCGAAGAAATTTTGAAAAGAAGAGAATTTTGAAGTAGCAGTCGTGTATGAACGTGCTATATTTTTTAGGTAGGTATTATCCTATTTTTGAACCGATTTCGAAAATTTTGATGTATGTTTTAATTTAAATTTTGATTTTCTAGGTCGCGGAAATTTGAAAAGAAGAAAATTTTGAAGCTACGGTCGCCGAGTACACGTGCTGTTGTAGCTGGGATCGAAAAGCTGAAATAAAAAATTGAATTGATAGCTGCAGTCGTCGTTTTACACGTACTGTCGCAGCGGATTGAAAATATTTGCGGGGGGTAAGAGGATGGTACACTGAAGTTGCCGTATAGCTCGTGCCGTCTCAGTGGGGAGGTAGAGGGAAGTACTGTGTATCAAAATCGCTGAAAATTGCAGTTGTCGTTGTACCACGTACTGTCGCAATTTTCAAAATTATTGATTGCAGTATTTCAAGGTATTTAGGAAGAGAGATGGGGAAATTAAGGAGAAACAGGAGAATTTAGACAGGGGAATGTTTTCTAGGCTGTAATTACTAGTAATTGCAGCGCTGTAATTGAGAAAAAATTTCAGATTAGCAGTTTACGTGATGAAGTAGGTAGCTTGGGTAGGCTTCCGTTGCTGCCTATTTGCGTCCGTTGGCTGCTTCTGAGATGACGTGTTCGAGGTTTATTCACAAGGTGCGTAAGCTTGTGTTTGAAATGAATCGGTATTGTCGTTGTCCGGTTTCCCTTGATGCGATGTGTTGGAATTCGGTCCGGTAGTAATTGGCTGAATAGTTCCAGCCGACCGTTTGTTTGTGTCGTTTCCTTTTAATTCAATAGGGTGAAGACGCCAGTGATTTTTGTGGGAATCGGCGGCGTTATTAAAAGAGAAAGCGACACGATTTTTTCGTAATTGACCTTGGATGATTCCTTGGTCGTTACGTTTTTCGCGCAAAAGGGATTATGGGGGTCTTTGGTAATAGCCGTCAAGTAGGGGATTCGTGAATTTAAAATAATGGGATGATTTTATATGGTCCGAAAAGTTATATTTTAGATTTACAAAGTACAAAGGATTTTGGAGAATTTAGATAATTAATTGATTTTGAGTTGACAGATTTTTTGAAAAGAATAATGGGAAATGTCAAAACGTTTGTATCCTATTTCCGTTGGTTTTGTGTTTTCAAAAGAATTGAATTTTAATGAGGTCGTGAATGATACGAAAGTGGGTTAAGATATGATCAAAAGTGCGAAATTTGGAGCGAAATATCGAAACGGTTTTTTGGTTTTGATTGACACGTTTAGAAAATGTAAGAATTGGTCGGAAATTTATTGATTGTTTAATCGTTTTGGAAAATAATGGGGTGATTTTTTGCGTACCAAAATGTGATCGTAAGGTGTATTGTTTGGTCCGGAAATCGAAACGTTTTGTGACAGGTTATATTTGATTAATCGATTTTTAAAAGTTTTGAAAATAATAGGCCGGAAGAAACAATGTGCCGAAATGTAGACAGAATGTCTAGTTGATTTTTGTTTTCTAAAGAATAAGATTTAAAATAAAGAATTGAAAGTGTGCCGAAATGTCAAATTTTGATATTTAATGGACCGGATTTTCGAAAAAATAATATTAATGATAGGCGGTGCCTTTGTAAGCTGTACCTGGATTTAAGATTTTGAAATGTTTTTTGTTATCAAGTTTGAAAGGGATTTGAATTTTAATGAGATGGTACAACCTTGGATCTGAATCGGGAAATTTTACTTGACCATTTGCGCTTTGTTACGAATTTAGAGGGAAAAAGAATTAATCAGGTTGGGCTAAACCGAAAAATAAAAAGTATCTTTTTGTTCGAAAATGGATATTTTTCTGAATATTTAAATTTTGAGATGTAATATATCAAAATTGGCGAAAATGTATCTACGCTTTTTTTAGGACGTAAATATATTTTCTTTTGAACTGAATGAGATGAATTTTGAATGAATAATCGAGTTTGGAGATCGAAAATTAGATTTTTTTACGAATTTAGAGATCGAAAATTAGATTTTTACGAATTTAGAGATCGAAATTCGAATTTTTATGACATATTAAATCGAAAATTTTAATTTTTACGTTAGAAATAGATGGAAAAATATGAAAAGTATTCACGTTTGATGATTTTACGTTAATATTTTTCTTTTCAGGCTATTTACGTACATACCAAAGGGTGAAATTTGGCTGGTCGCACAGCTAATTTCGAAGGGTTCCGTTTTTAGCCAATTAAGGCCCCGCTGTCCGCTTTTAGTGGCCTATGCAGTTGCGATCTGCAGGCATAAATTAAGACACGCGTGGTTCGGGCGCCAATATGTAAAGATGGGAATATCTCGCGGCCGTATCTCGCACGATCACGGGGAGCTTGTGAGTTGAACGCTCCGGGCAGTGGATCCTGAGGGCTGCCCCCGGCCCTTCTTTACTGTCGCGTACGGAGCCCAAATTCGGGGTTGCCGGGTGATATTGGTGGCTGCGGCGGTTCCAGCGATGTGTCCGGATGTGTCTCTTCGGCTGATGATTTTGACGACGAGCACAGAGCGGCGCTGAGAGAACCGACGACGGCACCAAGATGAGCGGCGTAAATAACCGAATTTGGCGCGACGTATTATCGTGTACCTATATTTCTGGCTGGGCTGCGCGGACGGAAGGCCGGACTCGCAGCTTGGGTAAAATAAAGGACACAAGTTTCTGAACGGGTGTACGCGATAATGATGTATTTGGGCGCGAGTAGAAAATACAAGCGGCGTAAAAATACAAGGTAATTATCGCGAACGATTAGTCTAAATTACCGCGTATTAATTCGGAACAATTAACTCGCGATATCGAATTTTGCTGAACGTGTGGACCGCGCGGGGTTTCGGGGTACGCAGGAAGAGAAATAGCAAATTCGGAGGCGACTACGAATTTTGGAAATTTCAACAAACTGCTTTAGCCTACTTGGTGAAACACGCGCGAGACCTGAGCCTTAAAACCGTGCTGAGCCTGACCTAGCTGTCGAGGAGATTTCGAAAGGACTGATTCGATCGATCGCAAGTTGAATCGCGAGTCGATCAACCACTATTTGCTCGCAGGGTTGCCACCACACCATAGCCCAAGATTATTTCCCAATAATCTCGGACAGGGCCATAATCACTCTTACAAAATGTGCTTTGCAAAATTTTTTTGGACGCAGTCGGATTTCTTGAATATCTACTGTGAAAATTATATAAATCCTGAAAAGACTCCACCCCTAAGAGGTCCCAGCGGCTTCAAACTTGACTCCTGACTCCACCTAGACTCCAGAGTCAATCTATGACCTCGACTCCCACATTAATTTCGAAGTCAAGAGAGAAAGGTGACTCCTCACTCCACCTCGACTCTGAATCAGATTTCACTGCTGAGTCGACTCCTATTCTCTGATTAATAACCATTCAAATCAGTCTTTTTCAAAATATCTTACCTATTACTTCGACGTGGAACGTGTGATTTATGCAGTCAATTGTATTACATACGACGCATGTATAATTTCCCGAATCACTGGTTATCAAATCTTCCATCATCAAAGTCCATTTACGATACTTCACTATTCCCGAACTTCTGGTCGGCGGGAACCCTTCTTTTAACCATGTTATATTCGGACGTGGATTACCTGTGAAAATTTATGCCAAAATTTTCTTTTGTAAAATGCCATGGGTACTTTATCATGTACTTTGGTAGTAACTAATGGGAACTTGAATCGTATATACCTCCGGAATTACATTTCAATGCTACCACAGTACTTCCAGCTGGTTTTCCAACTATCTTGGGCATATCTTTTTTCAAGAAATAAGGCGCGATATTAGTTGTAGGAGTACTATCTTTTTCTTGATCATCGTTGTTATCATCGTTATTGCTATCGTCGATAGTCTCGTAATCGTTTTCTGAAAAGTATCAAGGAGATTTTTTTCAGTCCAGTAAATAGTAAACGTTACCCATGGACTGAATGATAAAAAACTAAAAAATATGGTGTTTTTTTTTTCTAATTCGATACAGGAAAAGTTTACAGTACAGTTCAAATACCACTCGTTAAAACTTTTAAATTTAAATTTTCATACATTTTCCCAACATTTTTTCATTTTTTAAAAAATTTTACGTTGTATTAGATATGTACTTTTCAAATTATTTTCCAATTACTTGGGTAGCTATTGAGTTTAAAGAAATTTTTAAAAATGAAAAAGCTCACTTTTTTCAAAAAATTCGAAGTTTGAAAAAATCTTGATAAATTTTCAATTTGAAAAGATTTTAAGGTTGAAATTAATTTTGAATTTGAATGAACTTTTTAAAAAAAAATACACTCGAAAAAAATTTGAAAAAAGCAAAGCTGAGAATATTATTTATAGGTACTAAAACTTTTTCCAATTTTATTTTTATTTTAATTTTCTCGGAAAATTTTCAACATTGTTTTTTAAAATGTTTCTTAATTTAAAAAAAAAAATCATCTCTAAATGTGATTTTTTAAATTTTTTTGTTTTCATATTTTTTGTTAAGTACTTACGATTCAAATTTCTTTTAATTATTTACCTATGATGTGAAATTTTTCTTGAAATTTTCAATCAGAATGATTTTATGGTTGAAATTAATTTTTATGTTCGCAGAAATTTATTAAATCAATTTGCAAAAAATTCAAGAAATCAAAGTTGAAAAAATTTTTCCAACAGTAAAATTTTTTAATTTAAACTCAAAATTTATCGAACTTTGATTTTTGATTTTTTTTTCTAATCCTATGATTTTAGAATTTTTTTCCAACTAACTCTGGCTCACTAAACTGAAAACGTGTTATTTACCAATTAATTTTTGGGGAAAGAGTTTTTGCATGATTAAATAGGTTGCCAGCACGATAAGTATTTTTTCTATGTTCATAGAAATGTACGAAAACTTACGTGAGAAACTGAAATGTATTACCGACTGCAGAAAGAGTAGAAATAGTAATAATTTCATGTTCTTCATCATGTAAATAATAATGCTTCTATACGGAATTTTGAAAAAAAACAATCTTCAGTCCAGTATCCAGGAGATAGAATATTCCAATGAAATCCTATCAGGCGATTTCTTCTGTACCTTTGAAAATCGGAATTTGAAAATGTAATTTCACTTTGGTAATAATATCTACAATTGAGAAAATCCAAAATAATTCACTCGTGTACGAAACATGAACGTACCAAAATTTTATAAAAACGAATTGCACTATTCCGAGTTCCGAGTACTGAATGAAAAAAATGAAACTTCTCTCAAAAGTGCAATATCAGAATTCTAAAAAAAATTGATTCTTTACCAATTAGTCATGAATAGATAATGTTTCTCCCGTTAGATAAATAATTTTCCGAAACTTCTCTTTGATAAATATTTGTTTTTATTTGCCGAATAATGATGTTGAAATTTCCTTCGATATCATATCTGCAAATGGGAATGAATAATTTTTCCCGGTGACGCGACGTGAGCACAGAATGCAACGGGCAAAATTATGTATTTTGATAAGAGAAGTCTGCATTGTGAGTACGTAGGAATTAAATTCTACCGAAAGTCTCCCTTCAAGGTCAAAGTTTATCGTCCAATAATAATCGCATGTGATTACAATTTTTTTCGATAATTTGATACATCAATTCATTCATTTTTCGGACTCTCTACCTCCCAAAAAGTGTTGAAATTGAGGATTAATTGTTGTGCCTTTTTCGTAATTTTTTTTCTTTTTTTGAAAAATTGTAATAATTTTGGCGAAGAAAAATTGATTTTTTGTACCTTTGAAGCATATATTTTCTCCGAATGAGACCGGAAATTAAAATTTCGAGCAACTACCAGTTCTTCAGAAAACGAATGGTTCGTGCAATTAAACCCTCCCCTTTCTCTTGCATCCCAAAATGCAGGCCCCGTCAGTAGGTAGAAAATAAGCTCACCCAAAGGAGGGCTTAAGCTTTTTTTTAAACTTGTAATGAAGAATTTTGTTTGAAGCTGAGAATAAAAGGAGCATATTTTTTTGCACTCCAATGATTTTTCATTGATCTTTCAGTAAAAAATGGCTGATTTTTGAATTAATTTCCAATGGTCAGTTCTTATAAAAAATTAATATTCAATCAGATTTTTATTATTTTCAAATTTTTATTTATAAATCTAAAACTTAATGAGTACCTAATTGAATTCCTACAAAATTGCTTGACGAGTAGGTATTGAAAATACAAAAAAAAACTAATTTCTATTTCTTGGCCTTTTTTTATGATTACAATTTACAAAATGTTTACTTATGTCAATAAAGAGTATTTTAAACAGTATAGTAAAAAGATGAGGTTGTATGAGGCAGCAGATGAATGAAAAATACCTAAATGTAGAATGAGATTTTCGATAACGATACGCATTACCTTTAGGGACCCGTGCTTTGCTTTAGCAAGGGTTAGAGGCTAAAATTTAGTATATGGGAGAATTTCAAGCGAAATAATTTCGATTTTTTCTACTCTGCTTACATTACAATAACACACCTAGCAAAAATTAAATAGCATCGGTCATTTCGTCAAAACCTCAAAACGAGTATGAATTATGGATTTAGGTGCATTTGCAAGTACGACGAATAAATATCTTCAATGCAGCAGCAACAGAAGCAAGGAAAATGACAATTATTGCTGGTAATTTGTATGAAGTTCTGCCTGGAAAATAATTGATGAGGTTAGGTAAATTATTAAAAATGTAATGTTGGCTTGAAATGGAAAATTATTTCAAAAAATAATAGAAAAAATCGGTATATTTATTTACTTTCGGAATTTTGATCTTTGACAGTCAAATAAAAATTCGTTGCTATTATTTTGGTGCCATTTATTTGACGCTCTATTTGGCATGAATACCAGCCTTGATCTTTACGAGTGATATTACGTAGTTGTAATGTTGATTTTTCACCATCCGGCAATTTCAGCTCCTGAAAAAGTGGTACACCTGGTATTAATACTTTTTTATGATGAAAAATAAAAGATAATTCTGATTTCAGAAGATAATCATTCCGAGGAAATTTTATGGGTTTTTTCCTTGTTGATTATATTTTTATATAGAAATCTGAATCAGTCTAACCGGTAGCACATTTTATCAAGATCATTATCAGTCAATTTCTTATGTTTATAAAAAAGTTCACTGAAAAAAATAATAATAAAATTTATCTAAAAAGAATAATAACGTGCCCAGTTGCCCCATTCTCAAAATAGGTAAAATTCATCATTTTTTTGAATAAAATTTTATTTTTTTGGTAAAATTTATTCTCTTTTTTTTGACAAATTTTATTATTCTTTCTGATAAAAAAATTATTTTTCAGGACAAATTTCACCTATTTCGTGAATTGAGACACTGAATATTTTACTATTTTTTGATTAAAATTTATTAGTTTGGTAAAATTTATTTTTTTGATAAAATTTATTATTTTTGGGGTAAAAGGTATTCATTTTCGCAACGGTTAAAATACTATGGAGTGATGGGAGAAATTCGAAATTTTGTGGATTCGGAAGTTGGGCTTCTAAACATTAAATCGTTTTACTTCATTTAAAATACCGAATGGAGTCTTGAATTTTTTTTATCGCCCATCCGAAGCCCTTACTCAATCTGTTTATTTAGGAAGTCATTTTACGTGAGGTTAATAGATTCAAAAAGTTTGTTATTAGAAATTGAAATTTTGGTCGTTTGGTAATTTCCCTTCGCGAAATTACATTTGGCTATTCTAATTTGGTACTGGTTTGAATGACTCAGATTCAGATGAGAGTTGAATAGGTGTATTAAATCAGTTAGGTATGTCCACCTTACTTGATAGGTAACTTACATATTTATTCAAATTGAATCCAAGGGCGAAGGGATTTTTATACCATTTGATAAGAACGTCAGCTTTGTTAGATTTACACGTAAAATTGTGAGATTGTCCTAATTTTACTGTCGTATTCTGTGGTTTTTTTGTAAAATACAAAGACGTCTCTGAATCTAGATTTAGTGAAAAAAAAAAGAAGATAAAAGTGAATATGCTTCATTTCTGAAATTATGCACTTTGAAGCTAAAAAATATTTTTTCACAATTGGTCAATGAAAGAAATTGGCTACGATCAATTCATCACAAAAAGTTTTTTTGAAAAAATATTTTCTGCTGATAACCATAACCCTAGGGTGAGGTAAAAAATCAAAACCTTACGATTTTGCAATTTTTTCCCATCTTGTTTCTCAGTCTTACAAAATTAGCTGGCACCTTTTAAATTATTAGTTCAATTTGATGGAGATGGCTTACCTGATACTTGTACCAGAAATGTATGATTATCTTTGCCTTCGGAATTTTCTACAACACAAGTGTAATTTCCAGCATCTGTTTTCTTCACATTTCGAATTTCATATTTTTCACCATCATGATTTTTTGTTTTATTATTTACAATCCAAGTAATTTTCGGTTCAGGTTTCCCTAAATAAAAATTATTTTGATTACATATTAATTTCGATCCATTGCCATTCAAGTATAAATTAACAATTTAAAGTGTTTTTCCTACCACAAGCTACACATTCCAAAATCAATTTATCGTCTTCTTTTTCATGGTGATGTGTGATCATTCCTGTACTATTCTTCATTTTTTTTAGTAAACGAGCTCCAGTAGTTTCAGGTGGACAGTCGCCAGAATCTGAAAAAATGTTACGATTTCGTCATAAGGTAATATTATTTGCATCGAACGAGAACATTCTAAGAAGTGCAATATAGAAGATGCCAATCCAGAAATAATCGTTTTTCTTCGATTTCTAAGATTATATGAGGAATGGCTCGAGGAATTATCTATCAGAAAAAGGGTTTTATTGTAACATTTTTGATGTAGAATTTTCTACACTACATGCTAATATTTTGTTGAACTTGAAAATTTTTTAAAAAATTGTAAAAAAATTTTTGATGCGAATTTCTTTTTTCCACTGACTTGGTGCCATTTTCCGTGTCAAATACGCGCATTCCAACTCTTTCTGAGTTCTCGTACCTATGCATAGATGGAAAGATCAAAGATCTAACTCAAATTTATGCAAAATTCGAATTCTTTCAACTTGAATTTTTTCAATTTCTCTACTTCGATTTTATTTCTTTTAAGACTAAATCTAATTTGAAAATTTTTCGATCAGTGATTTTTTGAATTTAAATTTTCTCAAAATTTTTACAACTTTGGCGTCTTCAATTTTTCTCCAATTTTATATCTTTATTATTTTTTAAAGTTTCCAATTTTAAAAAAATTTTATCTGACTTGGGAAATAATTGAAAGAAAACTGTAAAATTATGGGAAGGAACACATAATTTTACGCTGTTTATGTAGGGTGACCGAAAGCTTCACGTTCGCGAAGTGACACAAAGTCAGTAGAAAAAATAAATTCTCTTTTTGGCGAAGCATCTAGAAATATTTTTAAATTCAGTAATGAGCTGAAACTCAGAATTTGCAGTCAAAATTTTGTTGATGCGGTTCTAGCATTATGCATTAAAGGCTCTCTTTTGAAAACTACCTTTGTTCAATATTCTCGAAAAAAATCTTCCAATATCTTTGGTCTGAAATTTTTTAGCAAGGTACAAATTGCTGGATAACTTGTATTTTATGTTTTCAAAAAAAAAAAAAAAACATAATTTTTGTAATTTTTTCAAAAAAAAGGCATAATTTTGGTATTTTTTTTAAAGATATTTTTCTAAAATTCTGTCAAAATATTAAAATGGAGAAGATGAATTTTCAGTTTGGTGTTTTGAAACATGCTGTTTCCAAAAAAAAAAAAATTGCATTCAAATTAAGTAAAAATACTTACTTCATACATCTAGTGTAAAAGAACTTACCCGAGAGACTGAGCGATAATCCCGAGGACAATAAAAGTAGAAATAATGATATTTTTATGTCCTCCATGGTCGTTGTTGAAAGTAAAATTTTCAATCTAGTATCCAACAGATATATAGAATATTTCAGCGAAATAATATCAGGAGACTTATTCTGCACATTCGATAAACGAAATTAGTAAATTTGACCCTGCCGTAAAGAAGGGACCTTGTCTAAAAAAAATTGATGTCTTCATTTTTATGTGTTTAATAAATTAGGTACTTACATGATCAGTTTACAAGTACTTCCATGAAAACTATTTTCACTATTCTCATGTGGCATGAGATCCAAAGACTGAATGAAAGAAATTGAACTTCACATTTACTCATTATGAATTAGTCATATGATTTTCCCATTGGAGGAATAATTAGCCGGAACTTCCAAATAAAGCTAAGTAATAAATTCTGTTTTACTTACTAAGTGATAAAAATGTTACAATTTTTTTGATATCGTATCTGCTAATGAGGAAGAATAATAATTTTCTGGTGATTAATGTAGGATGCTGTAAATACGAAATAGTTGCGTGCCGCGTCTGGGTGAGCGAAGTATGTGCCAATTACCCAAACAAAATCGAAAATTCTCAATTTTTAAAATGCTATTCAGTCAACGTTTATTCATCTTATCTCGTTTGAAAAAAGCGATCTTACTATTGCCTGTACCTTGTTATTGTTCGAACTCGAAACCTATCAGCTGATGACACATATGAAATTCTAAGAATCGTGGTCGACAGCTCGACCCCTCACACCCTCGCCTCGTAACTTCGCTACCTAATTTTATAATTTTAACTTCATTGTTCTTTCATTAACTGGAGAAGCAAAGCAGCGATCAGTTTGTCGCTCATTTTATTATAATAAATAAATGTACGCCTACGCTGAGAAATTTACGACCACAAGGTGACTTATTAGTTCAGACTTTCTAATGAATTTTTCAACTTGAACTCCTCTCCAGTGGCACCGGAAAGTGATATCCCCAATCGTATCTGATAGACTTTTCAAAGCATTTAAACATGAAATAAATGCTTTTCTGGGCATTAAAAACTCAATTTTTTCAAAGCTTCGCCCTCGCTTCTTTCGAGCGTGAACAAAGTTACAATTATACGTATGAAGTATTTCTATAATCAAAGGTGCGGTAGGTATGGGGTGTATTTTCAAATTTTTCTCAGAAAAATTTTCTGCTCAAGAATGGGAGGGGGGAGTGTGCTTAATTCAAAGTTACCTAGACGAATTTTGGAAACTTGTGCTTCAATCGATAAAACATCCGAGATTAAAGGTGCTGAAGTTCATGTGCACCATTTTTAAGCTTCTCTTCAGCGCTAAAAAATTTCTAAATTTTCTGATGGTTGCGAAACGTCTCGAAACAGCTTCCAATCGCTTTGGCTGATCAGAAGTACTTAGGTATATACCAAATTTTAGCCTTTTTCGTTGATTATATCAAATTTTTGTATTTTGCAGGGGTATGAGGTAATTTTGAAACTTTTAAAATTTTCCAAAATTCGAATATACTTACCCGGCGTGCAAAAAAAAACAGAAAAATTAGCAGAAAAAGGCAGGCATTCTCACTTCTCATTCATTTCGACCCCTGCTGAAAAGTTGAACATACCTTTTTTGATGCCCTGTTGCGCGTCGCGCATTGTTCTTCTGGGATAATTTCTCAGAAAAAGGCAGAATTCGGCAGAAAGGGACAGGAATTATCAGCAGACTCGAACAGAAAAAGGCAGAATAATTCTGCTTTTCTTGCACGCCGGGTACTTCAATACCAGACATTTTGGATATTTGAGTTCTTTCATGATATAGGTACTTATTTACGATTTAATTATTTTTTGGACTCAAAATTTTGCTTTTGATTGGGATCTCTCCCAAATAAGCATTATCATCATATTGCCAATAGAAAGAAAATGAAAATGTTATTTTCATGTTCTTCTTCTCAGTTTGTTACGGAGAGTAAATTTCAATCTTTTACTCAGTTACACAAACCACACCAAAGGACAAAGTAACACGATTCTATTCTTTAATTATGTTCAACGTATAATCAAAACATTGGGAGAAAAAAGCTCTAGTAAAAAACAATATTTATATGTTTATGAGTACAGGATTACTTATCACAATTTATTTATCGTTGAAGTGAATAATAAAATGATTCGTTTTGAGTAGATTATAATGTGAAATTTAAACTATGACAACATACGACTTCACTTTTTCTGGCCAAGTTTTTGATCCGATAATTCGATAATTGTAAATTGAGCGGTCAATACTTGGTCCTCAATTTGTCCCGTTTCCATTCGAAAAATTGGTAGTATTTCCGGCGATTAGTGGCGTATCTAAATATATTGAAAATAATTATGTCAAATTTCATACATTTTATGTTCATTGGAAGAGGTATTTTTTTCAAACCAATGTGGAAGTTTTGTTGCAAAATTATTTCTAAAAAAAATTAAAGGTAGGCTACCTATACGTTGGTCTCCTGTCTCTTCCGAGGGATTGGTGAGAAATAAAATGATCGAAGTTACAGTAATTCGTGTTGGAATTTTATAAAATTAAAAATAGATTTTTTTTGCCTATACATATAGTACCTAGGTATAATTCCATGGAAATTATTCGATTTCGATTTTGACCTCGTGGAAACCCATTTATTAAGTAGGTATGCAAATTGATTTGTTGGTTCTTGGAAAAAATATTGAAATTTTTGTAGACCAAGTATTGATAACTTTCTATCAATTTAATTTTCTTGAAAAAAGTTTTTTTTACGAGTGCTGGAGTAAATTTGAACGCATAAAGTTGAAATTTTTATTGTGAGTTTATAACCGGTTATTAGAAGTGCTATATTGGCTGAATTTTGTTACGAATCTCACTTCAATGAATGAAAATTTTTCGAAACATTGATTTAAAGAAAAATCTTAACGAAACGCCACGTCCTCGCGTCGATTGCAGATCATTGAAATGAGGTACACAATCGATGAAAGTTGAAACTACATAGACTTTCTTCTTATTGCAGCATCATATAATTTCAGTGTGTTCAAAAATTTTCAAACTGTCGTTTTTCAAAGAAACGACAGGAAACGACGGATTCAACATTTTGTCTTTTTTTCAAAATAAAAAAAATTGAGTCGTAGAGATGATTTCAGGTATGTTTAAAAATTTTCAAACTGTCGTTTTTCAATGAAAGGACAGGTCCAAAATACCTAAAAATGAACATTTTTTTGTCGTTTTTCCGAAATAAAAAAAAAAGAGTCGTTGGGGTAATTTCAGTACCTATGTTTAAAAATTTTCAAATTGCCGTATTTCAAAGAAACGGCCGAAAACGACAGATCCAGCATACTCTTCATTCAATAAGTACCTCCATTATTCATAATTCGCATTACAGACTTGAACTGCTGCGTTCACAATTATTTCAATGCTTGAAATCAACGTTCCCTAAATCATGAAATTTTCTCTAAATTTTTTGCCTAATTCTTGAAATACGCAATAGTTTTGCCTATTTCACGAATTTTAGGCAATTACATCGATCAGGCGTAACAGATACATGGATGAAATTTCGTCAAAGTGGTCTGGGCTCAACAAGATACTCACAATCGATGACATTTAGATAAGCATTGGCATACACGATCTTAAGCCCATTATCTGCTGCACAAGTGTACCATCCTGCATCGGTATAAGTTACGTTTTTCAATTCGAGAATTTCTGGATTTTTAATTCCATCGTTACTCGCCTGTAAACAAGAGTAAATCTATTACCATAAGTATTTTTTTAGGCACCTGAGAGAACTTCTATAACTTGAAGCATTTTTTAAAAAGTGGGGGGGAGACAAGAAAAATCACTACCCTTCAGATAGGTTTTTTTTTTAATATACTTACCTAATACCTAGTAGATGTCGAGAAAAAAAAATTATATCGCGAAGAATTTTTGTTGAAGAAATTGAATTTCCTATTGAGAGTGCAACTCTGGAACTAAAATGCCTGATTTCACTGATAAGAATTTGAAATAGGGGTTTTGTATAACGATAACGTAAAATGTATGATTGAAAATTACGTAACTGTTGTTAAAGTTGCAATGTAGAACAAGTATTCTCTCAGATATTGTCCTAATTATGAAGTAATATAATTGAATTATTGAAAAAAACAAGTTGGAATTTACAAAGCCCCTATTTCAAATCAAGCGACACTAGCGCGCCACTGGGTGCTGCACCCTCAATACATGGATAACACAGATCGACATGATATTTGTTTCTGGGTTCCGATTGCCAATTTTAGGTTGCTTTCATGAAACTAATGAATGGAAAAAATTTTTCGACCAAAGCTTTGCTTTTGTTGGTTGGGGACCAAAAAAAAAAACGACTTTTCTAGGGCAATAAGCCTGACATTGATTTTATAGTATCCTAAAGAACGGAAATAAGGAGTCTCCAGAAAGTGTCTTCAAGTAAGAGGGACATCACATTAATGAAGATTTTTTAAAAAATGAAAATTTCTCACTATTTATACCTACCTGTTGGTATCCACATCCTACTACATATGTCAATTCCACTATTTTGAGTCAGTTTTTTTTTCAATTTTTCAAAAAAAAAAATTAAAAAGTACCTAGTTTTGTTGGTTTTTTTAAAAATACCTGTATAATGGAAACTCCTTTCGGTGGATTTTCTCCTTCTTCTGATACATTCTGATGTTTAGTCCACGAAATAGAGGGTGTTATTTTGGACAGCGTCGGACATTCGAATATTGCATTTGAATTCACCGGTACGGTGATATTCTTTGGATAACCTTGTTGAATAATTGGTGGGGAGGGAGATCGCTCTGTAATCGTGGTGTAGGTGAATTATTGTTCGATTAATTACTCGTATTACCCAGTCGTTTTCAAAATACCTCACCTACTATTTCTAACTGAAACGTGTGCTGAATGCAGCCAATTTTATTACATACAGAGCATGTATAATTTCCCGAATCACTTGGTGTTACATGGTCTATCATCAAAGAGCCTTTGCGATATTTTATTGTGCTCAAATTTGTAGACGGTGGAATCCCATCTTTTAACCATGTGGTGTTCAGAGGTTGTCTACCTATAGAAAAACATCGCATTTTAATTATGTAAATAGGTACGAAATTCACCTCTACTTGCCATAGAGATGATTTTAAAATTTGCCACGTTGGCAATAAAATTTGTTGTGCGTACCTCCTGCCAGACAGCTCAATCGTACATTATATCCAGATGGCTTGGTAATATTCCGAGGCAGCTCCCTTTTTTTGAAATAAGGCGCCCCCACACTGCTGGTAGTTCGCATCTTTTGTGAATCATGATCTTCTTGGTCATCGTTAATATTTTCCACAGTTTCGGTATCGTTTTCTGAAATTAATTATCAAAATGAATTAGGTATTTTTTTCAAGTTGTGAATTTGTACATTGAACTGTAAATTACCCAAATTATCAGATTCACGGCAGCACGTAGTAGTTGTAGTAGGTAATTATTTGCAAGCTGCATGGTTTGTGATAAGGGTTTCATATTTCATGATCTTTTCGGGTCAAAGGTCGAATAACGTTATTTTGTAGTGATAAAAGGTCAAGGGGTGCTCGTTTTCATGCGTTTTGAATTTTTCACTTTTTCGCGAGAAAGACTCAAAAAAATGCGATTTTTCACAGAATTTTTGGAAAGAATAAGCTGAAAAAATATGGAAATCTATGGTTTGTGAAATTGGATTCGTCGTAAATCTATAAGATTAGTCCAAAAAAATTTTTTCAATTTTTTTTTATAATGCTCAGGCTTATTTCCCTCGAAAAATCTGTTTTTGCCCCCCTCCCCCATCCACAAAACAAATTTTAGAAGCCGAAATTGAGCAAAGTGATGAATTTTGATTTCTAGAATCAGAATTTCGGCATGAGAACCCAGAAACAGAGCAAAAAGATTTTTTTGTCGACCTGTGAATTATTTTCCCTGTTCAATAGTCTACCTATGTACTAGATAATTTTAATTTTTAATTATTTTTGTCTACTTTCTTGAAATTTTGAAATTTTATTTAATGAACATAAATACCGAGGGGTTTTTGATGGAAAACCTCGACAAAAATTCTCGACAAAAATTTTTTTAAATCAGTTACTTGAAAAAAAACAAGGACTTTATTTGCAAACGTCCAAATTATTTTCTGAATTTCTTAATTAAGAAAATTTTAATGTATCAGAAAAACCCAAAAATTCGTCGAAGGCTTTAAGATGACTGAAAATTGTGAAATTTGGTTTCGGGAGGTCAATATTATTACACTTCGGAGCCAATTTTTATCATATTAAGAGATTTTTTAAAATATAGAAATTTTAATTGCACACGGAAAAAACAGAAGTTACGAAAATGAATACATTTTACCCTAAAAATTATAAATTTTATCAAAAAAATAATAAAATGTATTCAAAAAAATAATAACGTGTTTCAATTCACAAAATAGGTGAAATTTGTTCTAAAAAATAATATTTATTATCAGAAAAAATGATAAAATTTGTCAAAAAAATGAATAAATTTTACCTATTTTGAGAATTGGGACACGTTATAATTTTTTTGGATAAATTTTATTATTATAGATAAAAATGAATTAGGTAGTGAATTAGTTCGAAAACATGTAAATAGCCTGAATAGACGAAACGAGAGTTTTGAACATGCTACTTCCAAAAATCATACATCGCAATGGGTTCCAATGTTAAAATAAATGGTGAATGTTAATGTTATCATTACTTTTGAAAAAAGAAAATTTATAAAAATATTTACCGGAGAGGTTTGAAGGTATTGCCGATGAAAGTAAAAGTAAAAATAATAGTAGTTTCACGTTCTTCATCATAATTGAAAATATAACTTTTCCAGCGAGTAAAATTGTTTTAATGAAACACTGTGAAATGATTTATTCTGTATACCGTTGATAATCGAATACTTCAAAAGCAATCTATATCATTGATAATAACACTAGTGCTTACACGTATACCAACATGGCAAATTATATAACGGTTTTTACAATCTCGATTAAAAAACATAAATAATGAATTACTTTTAGGTACATATGTACTTAGTTAGATATGCGTCTTAAATTGATTGTGTGAAAACCCCACTAAATGATTTGCCTTTACAGAAACGTTTTATCAGTTTTATTTTGAGATTGATTGGGTATTGTTTTTCATATCATTTTACGCGTATCAATTTGGGTAAAACCAAAGTTCTGAAAAAAAAATGCACGTAAAAATTATCTTTGCAGGTATTTTACCGAAACTAATGATGAATGCCCGTTTCGTTTTATTTATCAAACAATAATGTAAAAAATTCTAATTTTCGATCTACATATGACTTATGGGTAACGTTCTTTTTTTTGTAGGTTTTTAATCATGAGAATTGATGGTATGTACTTTGAAAGCTGAGCAGATTTTCACTTCGTGACTTTTTGTCTGACTAAAAACAGTGAAAACTTGAAGGACTACAAAAAAAATTGTTCAAAAAAATTTCTAAAAAATTCAACTGATTAAGAAAATGAACAATACGTTGAAAACTGAAGAAATTTTGTTCTGTACACTTTTTGCCAAACGTCGAAAATGAAGAACCCACCACTCACTCAAACACAAATTGACCCCGTAATGTTAAGGAAACCAAAAAATTAACAAAATTTTCATTGCGCTTATGGACTGTAAATTTCAATCTCATTGTAAAATTTCCAAGTAGAGGGGTTTTTTGACATCTATTGGCGTACGTCACACCAATTGTTATGGCCGTCGTACATATCGATTGTTGATGGATCATTTCTTCATTTCATAATATGCTTCTTTAATCGAATGTTGAATTAAAGATATGATCGTCTCATTGATTTTATTTTTTACTCTTTCTATTGTTATCAGTTTATTTAGCGGTGTAGCCTCTCCTGATATCGTTAGCAAAAGACGCGAGTGATTCGCGAATTCCATTTTCATACCGTTTTCTTGAATTTCTCCTATTAATTCAATAGACTTGGCATCAAAATTTAAATTTTGGGGTCTGGTGAGGTAAAGGTTCCCTGTAAAGTAACACCAGTCGACATTTATCTTCAACTCGTTTATTTTGAGTTGAAAAGTTGTACTATCGTATAATTTGGTTATTTTGATGGACGCTAAATTTGTGAGTCCTTTGATCGTTACCCGATTCACTTTTATGGGTATGTGATAGGTGCTATCAACTTCTTTATTTATTATTTCATAGGAACAAGTTTCAGTGTGGTGTTCACAGTAGTAGCGTTGATCTGCGGTGATTTCGAAGGTTGTTTCAGGATCCATACACAAGTCGTAAAGGGACATATTTGTGTGTATGTTCATTTCCTCAATTTCTTTATGTAAGAATTCTAAAATTTCTTTGTTGATTTTTTCCTTCTCGTCTGGTTTGTACGTGGTAGAGTTCAAAAAAATCTGAAATCCAATTGGTTTTTTTTGTTAGTCAAGTATAAGTGGATGAATTAATACTTTTTCAATGTTACTTGAAAACTAAAATTTTAAAAATGTAGATCTAAGAATTGGATTTTTTTGATCCCGAATTCTGAGATTCCCAAGTAGATCACAGGAATTTCTGAGAACATAAAACATGGGCTGGAAATTACAATTGACTCAAAAATGTTTTCAATTGATGATCAACAAACAAAAAAGGGATCCAATTTCAAGATTTCTATGTCTCTAAATCTAAATCACCAAACGCGCTGGAAAATTTGAAATTTTTATGGTGCAATAAGGAATATTAAGACCAGTTTAAGTAATTTTTCAGTTTGTTTATGTCACATTTATGTATGTAAGTACCTACATGTGGTCATAAAACTTCCAATAAAAATTTCAAACTGGTAGCTCTGAACCTTGAAATTGTACAAAAAAATGTTTTTTGCTCATTGAGTCTCAGGCCATATTTTTTTTATGTTTTTGAAAAAAAAAATAGTGATGTACCGGGATCAAAAACTTGGAAACTCTTCCCCCCTCCCCCAAATAGGTAATGTCATGAAAAAATAAAGAGAAGTCATATTTTGGCATGAAATTTCAATTGTACCTACCTGATAAAATTTTCTTTAGTATGACACTTGCAAAACTTTCAATTCAATGGCCAAAATTTTTTCTATATGAATAGAAAAGCAGTTCTTCCTTTTTTAAAAAAACATGGATATGTCTTCAGGACTGGGAGGGGGATAAAATTTGAAAAGTGTATCATAACACTGGAGGTGTAACGTAACGGTTTTAGATTAGGACATAATGACATTACATTAGACTGTTGGAAAGCCAGTAAAAAAGTTGAGGAATCGGAAAGTTGAGAATTCAGAAAATCGAAAAATTGGAAAGTTGAGAAATCAAAAATTCATAAAATCGGATAGTCAAGAATTCGGAAAGTTGAGACATAGGATAGTCAAGAATTTAGAAAGTTAAAATATCGGATAATCAAGAAATTGGAAAGTCAAGAAATCGGATATTCGAGAAATCTGGAAGTCAAGAAATCTGAAACTTGAAAAATCTGAAAGTCGAGCAATCAGATAGGTGAGAAATTGGAAAGTCAAGAAATTGAAAGTCGAGAAATCAGAAAGTTGAGAAATCGGATAGTTGAGAAATCGGATAGTTGAGAAATAAGAACAGTAAAGAAATCTGAAAGTCAAGAAATCGAATAATTGAGAAATCAGAATGTTGAGAAATTGGAAAGTCGAGAAATCAGAAATTCGTAAAATCGGATAGTCAAGAATTCGGAAAGTTGAGACATAGGATAGTCAAGAATTCAGAAAGTTGAGATATCGGATAATCGAGAAATTGGAAAGTCAAGAAATCGGATACATATTCGAGAAATCTGGAAGTCAAGAAATCTGAAACTTGAGAAATCTGAAAGTGGAGCAATCAGGTAGGTGAGAAATTGGAAAGTTGAGAAATTGAAAGTCGAGAAATCAGAAAGTTGAGAAATCGGATAGTTGAGAAATAAGAACAGTAAAGAAATCTGAAAGTCAAGAAATCGAATAATTGAGAAATCTGGAAGTCAAGAAATCTGAAACTTGAGAAATCTGAAAGTCGAGCAATCGGATAGGTGAGAAATTGGAAAGTTAAGAAATTGAAAGTTGAGAAATCTGGAAGTCAAGAAATTTGAAACTTGAGAAATCTGAAAGTCGAGCAATCGGATAGGTGAGAAATTGGAAAGTTAAGAAATTGAAAGTTGAAAAATCAGAAAGTTGAGAAATCAGAAATTCGTAAAATCGGATAGTCAAGAAATCGGAAAGTTGAGACATAGGATAGTCAAGAATTCAGAAAGTTAAAATATCGGATAGGTAATCGAGAAATTGGAAAGTCAAGAAATCGGATATTCGAGAAATCTTGAAGTCAAGAAATCTGAAAGTTGAAAAATCTAAAGGTTGGGAAATCTGAAAGTCAAACATTCGGATAGGTGAGAAATTGAAAAGTTGAAAAATCAGAACAGTAAAGAAATCTGAAAGTCAAGAAATTGAATAATTGAGAAATCAGAAAGTTGGGAAATCGGATAGTCGAGAAATTGGAAAGTCGAGAAATCAGAAATTTGTAAAATCGGATAGTCAAGAATTTGGAAAGTTGAGACATAGGATAGTCCAGAATTCAGAAAGTTAAGTATCGGATAATCGAGAAATTGGAAAGTCAAGAAATCGGATATTTGAGAAATCTTGAAGTCAAGAAATCTGAAAGTTGAAAAATCTTAAAGTTGAGAAATCTGAAAGTCGAGAAATCGGATAGGTGAGAAATCGAAAAGTTGAGAAATTGGAAAGTTAAGAAATCAGATAGTTGAGAAATTGAAATGTCGAGAAATCAGAAAGTTGAGAAATTGGAAAGTTAAGAAATCAGATAGTTGAGAAATTGGGCGATAATCAAGAAATCAGAAAGTTGAGACATCGGATGATCGAGAAATTGGAAATTTTGAGAAATCAGGTAGTCGAGAAATTTGTAAGTTGAGAAATCTGAAAGTTGAGCATTCGGATAGGTGAGAAATTGGAAAGTTGAGAAATTAAAGTTGATGAATCAGAAATTCGAGAAATCGGATAGTGAAGAGATCGAAAGGTTGAGACATCGGATAATCGAGGAATTGGAAATTTGTGAAATTGGAAATTCGAGAAATCAGAAAGCCGGGAAATCGGATAGTTGAGAAATCGGATCCTACTTACATTTTTATCATTGACATCAGTGATAGCTGAATGTTCTGTACTGTTTTGTTGTCTTAATGCTGTCAAACTATTGATGTGAACAATAAATGGAATTGATGTATTATTGTTGGCAAACATTCCGTTCAACTTCATCCAAACATTATCATACTTTACCTATAATTAAAAAAGAACGAGGTGCCTATATTTCATTCATAAATCAGTTAAAATTATGAATAAACCAGTCAAAATTGCAACCCGAAAAATCAAGAAAAGCGTTCTTTGGTTCTTTCTAATGGAAATAAAGCATAGAAAAATAATCAACGATGTTCACTGAAAATCAATAGGTAAATTTTAGGTACCTACTATTTTTTCGAGTGATTTCACTTCATCGATTTTTTCTTGTACTGCCATTTTGACTGTTTTACAGTAATTTTTCATTCATTCAGAATGTGAGAGTAAATCCAATAATTGAATGTACTTAGATTCTAAAAATTGCGATAACTTTACAAATAAATATAGGTTCCTACCGTCATATTTCTTTTAAACTCGCACATTTCTTCTTGGATATTGTAAATGCTGGCTGACATTTCTGAATCGGAAAAACGTCCCTGGTTTTTCAATTTTTTGTACTCGCGTATGGTTATATTTTTCATTATATCGTAATGAAAACGTTGAAAAATTTTAGCTATGGCACGAGCCAACGGTGCTCCAATATTGTAGTTCTCGGTTGAGTAAAGTTGTGTGTTTTCTGTGCCGTTGAGAAGTGTGAAGTGTGTAGAATTGGATGAATTCTTTTTGACACTGGCTGTAAAATCTCCAGAAATTTTTTCAAATAGAAAAATCCCTGCGATTGACTCAAATTCCTGTTTTATTTGAGCGGTTTGGCTGGCTGTTAATGGCGGTATTTCTGATGTAACTGGTGCGACCGAGAAATTTCCAGCTTCAATGCTAATTTTTTCAATTTTTTCAAATTTTTTCACTTTTATTATTATAAAATCTATTTCAAAGTTTATTTCGTGAATTTCATTTGAATACTCGACCAGTAATAAATTCCCGGTTAAATTTTCTGATCGTAATAAGTAGACATCTCCATTCATCTGATCCGAGTACGAAATATGTAGGGATTTGATATTCGAGAGGCCCTGGATTAATACGTCGACTATTTGTGGTCGACTGGCCAATTCCGAAATGTCGATCCAACCTTGATCTATTGCAACGTAATGCCTGATTTCTTTTTCTTCTTCATAAAATTCTGGATATTTACTTTTAAAATTTTGTAGGGGGTTTCTACACATACTGCGAATTTGTTGCATCGGTATTCGGATAGTTTGTATTATATTATGTTTGATTTTCTGTAATAATAATTGAGGAAGTTCTCTTCCCAGGGATAATCGTATCTCTATGCTCAAACGACGACGACCATCCTTCGCCTGGAACTGAAATGTAATTTTAATGTAAGTAGATATAGGTAGGTACACCGACCCTAGTATATATATCTATATGGGGACGTAACCTAAGTCCAGAATATTTACGTTATTTTTAAACGGTTTAGAATTTTTTGAAGAAATTTTCCAAATTTTTTCCTCGTAATTTTTCAAACTCTCATTTTTCTGCGAATTTTCTCAACTAATTTTTTTTCCGATGTTATTTTTCCGCGACTTCATTTTTTTCTAACGTAATTTTTCCAAGACCAAATTTTTTCCTCTTATTTTTTTCAACTCGAGTTTTCCCCTTTAAATTTTTATGACGTCAATCAAACAGAAATAATTTTTTTCAAAAAAGATGTAAGTTCAACACTGAAAAAATTCCTCAGGAAAAATTCTAGTGGAGAAAAATTACGTCGGAAAAATTTTAGGTGTGAAAATTATGGGAAAAAAAATTGATCGTGGAAGAATTACATCAGAAAAAATCAGTTGAGAAAATTACGAGGAAAAAAATTGGAAAACTTCTTCAGAAAATTCTAAAAAATGACGTAAATATTCTGGACTTAGGTTTTCAGAAAAATTTTGAAGTTTCAAAAAAAAAGGTCGGAACAGGAAAAAGGGGAAAAAATTGCTCACCAACCTACTTGAATCCAGGGCATAGGAGTCAGCAAAAAAGTTAACTCCTGACTCCAGCTTGACTCTGCAGTCAAGATAGAAAGTTGACTTCTGACTCCGGCCTTGACTCCGGAGTCGACTCCTATGCCCTGCTTGAACCCGTAAAACAGGTTCACGTCTATTGAGTGCAACAAAAAGGTTTTATTTTACTTGGGTGCAGCAATGTAAACTTTTTCAATTGGGTGCATCGATATTGCATTTTGTATGCGGGTGCGTGAAGTACATTTTTAGGACCCGGGTGCAACAAAGTATTGTAAATGAAGGTACCGTTACGGGCATAGAGGGATACTTACATTTGGAATTAAATTTTCATATTCCATCTTTATGTCGTAGCCGAAGTTTGGTTCTGATGTATTCTTAACTGATATTCTGAAAGATATATCTGCATTCCTGAAAGATAGCAGGAAAACGCCCTCTTCGTTGGATGATTTATCGCGATATGCGAAATTACCAGTAACTTGAATTTCTTTATATTTGAATGCGTTCGTGTTTACCTGAAAATAGAAGAAGAACCATTTTATACGTAGCATCACTTGAATTTTACAATCGCACAAAAATCCAGGGAATTAGGTACATAAATTGGGTTTACGGCTTTAGGTTTTTTTGTTTTTTTGGAGGTTTGGGTGGATCAACTTTTTTAGGTTACTTATTCATTAATTTGAACTAATTTTCATCATAGCCGTATGGAGATGAAGCTGAATTAAACAAAATGCAAATCAAAGTAAGTACCTACCTATGTAATAAGAAAACTATGTTAAAAAATTGGCTGTAATTGAAAAATTAAAATATTCAACTTCATTGATTGAAGTCTGTTCAGAAAATGTTTTTGTCAATAAAATTAAAATTATAGAGGTACGCATTATGTTAGAGAAGATCTGATTAGTTTTTTAAAAAAAGAAGAACTGAAGAAAAACGATGATTTTAAGCCACAAAAATGACGAATTACAGCGGTTTTTTAAACATTTGACCACTTTCCACCACCTGAAAAAATCTGAAAAAATTCTCAGAAATGTAAAATACACCGATAAATTTTAATTTAAACAATTTTCCAGACAGCTCGCAAACTGCGCTCTCCGGGTGATTTGACATTTTCAAAATCAAATTCAAGGTCATTAAAGTGGTCGAAGAAATCTGAAAAAATTTCAGGACATTTCCCTCTAGTACCACTACCTTTGTGTCAAGTTTGGAAAAAATCGGTTGAAAACTCGCAGAGATAGAATTTTTAAGAGTTTTTGGCTTGAAAATCGGGTATTTTGCCCCCCCCCCCCAGTCTCCCAGGCGTGAAATAAAAATTCGCTGATGCGCTCTAAAATCATCTTCTACCACAGCAAATTGAATGGCGTAAGAATTTTTCCGAAATTTGACCAGAAGTCAATAGTTGTTGAAATCCAAAGGTTTTGGTGCTGAAATAGTAATAGGTAGGATAGGATTTCCTAACACGAAGGTAATTTCAACCTACCTCTAAAGTACGATGAAAATTGCATGTAATGTTGCCTTGCCTGGAAGAAGAAATTTCGGTTTTTATGGTCGAAACTTCAAACCGTATTTCTTCCGCCTGCGTTTTTTTTATTACTTCGATTTTGTTATATGAAGTCCATTTGTCTGCTGAATTTTTGAGTTCTGAATCATTGAATTTGTTCATAATATCCTTGATGGCATCTATAAGGTCTTCGGTGATGTTGATGTAAGTTAATTCTACAAAAATGTTTAACGCATATTTATAAGTAGGTCGATCTCTTCCAAGAAATCGATCAAGTACGTAATATGAAGGTATGCGAAATCGTTTATAGAAATAAATTCGAAATTATACCATATTTATCGAATACAAATCTGACAATTTTTTCAATTTTGAAATTCCCGGACATTTTTCCTTTAGTTTCTCGAATGTTCATTTTCTTGAAAAAATTTTTACTTATTGATAAAATTATCCCGCATCTCAATTTCCAAAATCCATTAATCCAAATATCTAAATACTTGAAGCCCGAGTTGAAATTTCATTTCAAAGTATGTACGAACTCGAACGAGGTGAGAGAGAAACAAAGGGTACCGGCGGTTAAGATAGGCGAATCTGCCCCCGAGCTGAAATTTGAAACTAACCGACGGAATTTAGTCCTTAGGGTCTGAAAACCACCTGGTAAAAATTTTGACCCCCTACCCCTCTCCTAACCCGAGTTATGGGGCAAAACGTTACTTTTTTCAGCCTTTTCATTAAAAATTTTTATCTCCGAGAGTTTTCAACCAAATTTTTTCAAATTTACGTGAGTTATACTCCATACTGAGGGGTATTAGTGGGTGGTTTGAAAAAAAATTTTTGATGATTTTTTCTAGCCAAAAATCGCATTTTAAAACTTGAAATCGAGTTTTCTACATGATGTTGCAGAGGTGCAAAAATGAAAAAAATATATGTCATGTATCTAGTCCCTATCTACAACCTAATAATTTTTTCAGAATTTTTTAGGTGGGTGGAAGACCTTGAAAAACGCAAAAAACCGCATTTTTATCACGTTTTTCGCTCAAAAAATGGTCATTTTTGGCCGAAAAAATTTTTCGGGTAATAATATTCCAAAATACCTACGTATTTTTACGCCACTTGCCCGATTTTCACTTTATTTCATTCTTTTTTGAATGATTTTCGCAATTTCAAGTAACCTAAAGCGCAAGACTTGAAATGTATATATGTAACTTTCCTTATACCTGTATAAAATTATCATACGGAAAACACTGAAAGAAAATTTGTGTTCAGTAGCTCGAACTACCTTCGAAAAATTCATTTGCATGAGCAGAGCACTCAAATTTCGAAAATTCACTTGGTAATCAACAAATTTTTTTTCAACAATACTTACGTTGCTACCAATATCATTATCAACAAGAGGTATGGTGAATCTGCCCTTGAAACCAGTTTTGACTGCTCCTACCCCCAAAAGGTCAACCATGATGAGAAAACATTCCAGAAAAAATTTCAGACCCCTAGCGCAAGTGTTTTCGGAGAAAGGGGCCAAAATGTGTTTTTTCAATGGATTTTTTCGTATTTTTGTGGTTTTTTGCTAAATGTAGATAAAAGTTTCGAGTTTTTTTTTTAGATGAATTTTAGGGAGTTGGAGGAACCCTAAAAATTTTTTTCAAAATTTTTGGTTAATTTTTTGCCGAGTTATGGCATTTTAAAAGTTTTGTCTTCGTTTTTTGAGTTTTTTCACCAAAGGCATAGTCATTTTTTAGAATAATTCAGATTTCACTCAATGTTCTCGAGGTTCAGACCAAAAATGACTAGGCTATTTTTCAATTTCTTCATTGACATGTTATGAGCCCGTGAACATCGTACTTCCCACGAAAGTGCCGTGGGAAATACATTAAGGTAACTCGGCAAAAAATGAACCAAAAATTTTGAAAAAAATTTTAGGGTTCCTCCAACTCCCTAAAATTCATCTAAAAAAACTCGAAACTTTTATCTACATTTAGCAAAAACCACAAAAATACGAAAAATCCATTGACAAATCACACTATGGCCCCTGACTCCGAAAACACTTGCGCTAGGGGTCTGAAATTTGGTCTGGAATGGGTTCACATCATGGTTGACGTGTTGGGGGTAGGAGCAGTCAAAACTGGTTTCAAGGGCAGATTCACCATACCTCTTGTTGATAATGATATTGGTAGCAACGTAAGTATTGTTGAAAAAAAATTTGTTGATTACCAAGTGAATTTTCGAAATTTGAGTGCTCTGCTCATGCAAATGAATTTTTCGAAGGTAGTTCGAGCTACTGAACACAAATTTTCTTTCAGTGTTTTCCGTATGATAATTTTATACAGGTATAAGGAAAGTTACATATATACATTTCAAGTCTTGCGCTTTAGGTTACTTGAAATTGCGAAAATCATTCAAAAAAGAATGAAATAAAGTGAAAATCGGGCAAGTGGCGTAAAAATACGTAGGTATTTTGGAATATTATTACCCGAAAAATTTTTTCGGCCAAAAATGACCATTTTTTTGAGCGAAAACGTGATAAAAATGCGGTTTTTTGCGTTTTTCAAGGTCTTCCACCCACCTAAAAATTCTGAAAAAATTATTAGGTTGTAGATAGGGACTAGATACATGACATATATTTTTTTCATTTTTGCACCTCTGCAACATCATGTAGAAAACTCGATTTCAAGTTTTAAAATGCGATTTTTGGCTAGAAAAAATCATCAAAAATTTTTTTTCAAACCACCCACTAATACCCCTCAGTATGGAGTATAACTCACGAAAATTTGAAAAAATTTGGTTGAAAACTCTCGGAGATAAAAATTTTTAATGAAAAGGCTGAAAAAAGTAACGTTTTGCCCCATAACTCGGGTTAGGGGAGGGGTAGGGGGTCAAAAATTTTACCAGGTGGTTTTCAGACCCTAAGGACCAAATTCCGTCGGTTAGTTTCAAATTTCAGCTCGGGGGCAGATTCGCCTATCTTAACCGCCGGTACCCTTTCAAAAAAAAAAAGCTCAGCAGTGAAAATTATCTGCTGAATAAAAAAATTCGGTAAAAACTAAACTATTGAAGCAGAAGAATTTGGGTGCAAAAGCTATAAGATTTGGGTAAAATGAGATTTTTATTTTGAGAAATATTCAACTTTCAAAGAAATATAAAAATATCAAGAACTGAAAATTACTCGCGTCAAATTTGAAAAATTGTTGCAAGAAAATTTTTCAAAAGTTGGTATATTCAGATAATTTTGATTTTTGATAGTCTCAATTTTTTTTTAAAAAAGGGGAAAGGCATCAAACTCGGCTTGGGCGAAGCAGGGAAAAGAGTACATTATTTCATTGCTGTTGAAAAATATGGGTTTTAGATTTTGGAGTAAAAAATTCATAGATACCTATGACCTTCTTGGGTGTTACCAAATGTCTGACCATAAAGTGTAGGGATGAATGATGGTGTTTTTGAGACTTTTTTGGCATCACGCTTTTTCTGGAAATCTAATTTCATCGCGGTTTTTTTCGAAAGATAATTTAGGTACCTAAATATTTGAAAAACTAAAATTAGTCAATGAAATTATATTAAGAAGTACCTATATTACCAGACATAAATCCGCTGATTCCCGATGCCATCAGTACAAGAATTAACAAATTCATTGTTAAAGTTAAAGCACGTATCTATGTTAATTACGAGTAGAATTTTATTACCCATTGATTTTAACTAAAAAGTATAATGAAATCTAAATACTGACTGAAAGAAATCGGGTTTCAACGTTGGTACTTGATAAGTACTTGTTGACTTGATAACGTAAATACCCCTACCACATTTTTTTTAATGAAGTAGGTACCTACTAAGTAATGATCGTTTCATTAACGATTCTGGTTGAAGAAAAAAAATTAAAAGATACTAATGAAAATGATCTTTGTACAAGTGGATAACTGGCTATAGGTACCTGTCTCAATTTTAAATTAATGATGAAAATTCGTTCTATGTAGTTATCAGATGATAAGGTAGAAATTTCTTACTTTTCGATCTTTTACATGGCATTTTTCTTCAATTTTCAAGGCACATTGTGTAAGAAAAATGAAGATCATTTGTATCATAAAATCATCTTAGATACCTTTAAATAGAGTGATTTGATGGGTTGTCCCCCCCCCCTTATTCTGAAAAAGGGGAAAAGTATAATTTGTACGCCCCTCGCAAATCTTATCAGAGACGGATTTTCAAAGCATTAAAACAATGGAAAAATGCCTTTTTTGGGCATTAAATATTCAATTTTTTCAAAGCTTCGTTTGGGCATGAACAAAATGACAATTCCATAACTATCTAGGACTAAAATGCGAAAACGGTTCCTTTTTGTCCCCTCCTCTGAAAATCCCTCTAATTTTCCAAATCTTCATACCCATTTTTCACCCCTAGTATTTTATTCTAACAAATTCATGTTGGAAAGTTGGAATGAATTTTTGTGAGCATAAAGATTAATCTGAAACTCTACGTTTGAAAATATAATGCCTGTTGAACAGTCGTTATCCTCCATCTTCAAGAGGCTCTGGTGTGGTAAGGGGGTCATTTGGCTTCTGGTCGAACTTTGGAAAAATTCTTCCCCATTCAATTTGCTATGTAGAGGAATGTATATGTAGATTAGATTACCGGTTACAGGCTTTATTTTAAAAAATTAACAGTTAGTATTCATTTTAGGTAGGGATTTCGTTTTATTCAATTTTTTTAATTACTTTAAACATGATCAGCATTAAGGACAAATTTGGAAAGAATAAGTATCGAGTCATAGAACACGACATTTTCACATACCAAACTTTTTGAGGCCTCCAAGATCCTTTGCGTGACCTCCCTACAATTTTCCAAAAAAAAAAAATAATAAAGTGAAAAATGAATCACTTAGTGCGCTATGTTATGCTTCGTTATTTTTTTTTTAGCGGGGACAGACTAAAAGATTTATTGATCGATAATGATGGTGTAGGAAGGTAAGGTACCTTCGTAATACTTGAATACTCAGAAACTAAATAAATTTCGGGTTTTGTGTTTATTTTTATTTGGTTAAAGTTGAATTATAAATTCTTATAAATAAGAAGATAAATATATGTGACCTTCCAGGAAGAAACCGACCTTCGGTGCGAAAAAAAAGTTTCCCTATCAATCCAAAATAAATAATAATCATGGTTTTGAACTGATTGGGAAACTTTTTAAAAAAAATTTTTCGCACCGAAGGTCGGTTTTTTCCCGGAAGGTCACATTATATTTATTTTTTCAAATTTACATTAATAAATCCAAAACTTAATGAATAGAAACCTAAAATTTCGTACCCACTTTTTGACATGTTTTAGAAAAAAAAAATTTTTAAATACTTAAAATTTTAGGATGACCCTGGGGCTTTCCACATTTGTAGGAAAAGGATCTAGGTAAGTTGGTATCTATTAAGCCATTAACGACATTTCTAGCCCTTATACTTTAAAAATGGCGAGGCTCCAAAAAAATTGGTCGATAATAAATAGGTAGGCGACTTTACCCTCATATAACTTTACTTTGTATGTAAGTAGTTACCTATATTTTGAATGAGAAAAAAATTATATTTATAGATATGTACGTCTTTACCTATTTGTTGGAGTGACACCCCCCCCCCCCGTACTACAATCTATGTACAATTTTTAAAAAATTCTCAGTATAAATTTCAGAAGTCTCTATTTCGTTGAAAAATCTATCTTGGATGCTCATTAATGTCTCAAAATGTTCCTCGCGATATTCTATATTTTATTTTAGCAGAACAACTTTTCATGAAACATCGACTAAATCTAGCCACTGCGCGGACTGCATTTATGTTTTTGTGTTTTTTTTATCGAATTCTGAATTAAAAATATAATCGTTTCATTGATCTTATTTTTCACTCTTTCTATTGTTATTAATTTATTTAACGGGAGAGTATTTCCAGTGATTTCCAAGAAGAGGCGTGAATCATTAGTAAACTCCAGTCGCTTATCCTTTCCAATGATTTTTCCTTTTAATTCTATGGAGTCTGCTTTAAATTCCATTTCTTCGGACTTGGTTAGATAAGAGTCCCCAGTATTATAAGACCAGTTAGCTTGAATCCTTAAACTGGTAATTATAAGTTGAAATATTGTGCCGCCGTATACTTTAATTGTATTAATTAATGAAAAATTCGATAATCCGTATATTTTGACGCGGTGCAGTTTCATAGGTATGTGAAAAGTTGTATCAACAAAATCGTTTGTCTCTTCGTAATAATACTTTTCTGGATGTGTTATGAAATCCTCATTGTCAGCTTCATTTTCGATAAACTGAATGCTGTTCATTGGAGCCATACAAAGGTTGTAAGAAATCTTCTCAGTGTAGTTGGTAATTTTACCACTCTCATCTGATAAAACTTTCAAAATATCTCGTTCAAAGTTCTCTTTTTGGTTCTCTTCATAACGATACGTGTTGGAATTAAGGAAAACCTAAAATTAAATCACTGTTTTTAATAACCCTAGCTACATATCTATCAGTAACAAAAAGGGAAATCTAATTTATACTCTCTTAATTTGAATCAGTCCAAAATGCCTAAAATGACTGATGAAATAGAGAAAATCAAGTCATTGATAATCAGTCAAATTCCACCGATTCCCCAGTTAATCAGCGTCATTTTACTGCCAATCAGTGAAAAATTACCGATTCAAATAGTGGATTTTGATTGTTGAATTAGTGAAAATTATTTGACTGATTGAAATCAGTAAAAATTTACTGATTCAAATCAGTGGATTTTCATTATTGAAACAGTGAAAAAAAATTTCACTGATTGAATCAGTAATAATTAATTAACGATTGAATCGGTGAAATTTTATTTTTACTGACTCAATAGTGAAAACTCACTGATTGAATCGTACTCTTTTTTACTAATTCCTACAGTGACTTGATTTTGTCGATTTTAATCAGTCATTTTTGACTGATTCAAATTAAGAGAGTGGTAGAAAAATATTTTTGAAAGTTCAATTCAACAAATGCGCATAAGCAGGCGGAAGCCTTGGGAAGGTTTATATCATCGCGTGACGTGGGAAATAGATTATGGAATTTGAAAACATGGTATCTCTCTTTCCCTTCAAGTAATACATCAACGCTGGAAAAAATTGTGTTTTTTTTCTCGAGGAGCATAGGTACTACTTGTAGCCCTTGTATAGGTACCAGAAATTTTGAAAGAGTGGCGGTTTAAATTTGATGACTTGATTGAATTATAACTCTAGGGAGAGAGTCAAAATGAAAATCACCATTCGCCCATCATTAACCAGATTTTTTGTGACATGGTGGCTTCAATAAAATTTTGAAAGAATTTTCGAAATCACCTTTTGCGGAAAAACATTGGTCAAGATTTAATCATTACTTATTTTGACAATTTTTTGGAAAAAATTAACCCTCCTCCCCTTCACTGAAGGTACAGTCTTTCTCCGTTTATGAAAACTAAACATAATACTTCAACAAAAAATATTACATTGCAAATAAACGAAAAAGGTAGGTACTGGAGTATGAAACGATACGAATGTATAGTCGGCAATACGAGTATATTTTTTTTATACTCGTATCGTATTGATGATGGTCTGATTATCGTACTGTACTGTATCGCTGACCAAAAATACGACTATTTTTGTTTGGTAGCATATGCAATGAAATTACATCACACAAAGGTAGATCCTGGTACCCTGATACCCTTACAGAAAGAGGTCCTGCCCTTGTGTTATCAACGATACGATAATACTCATGAGTAGAGATGTGCGCCACCGAAAAATGCCGCCGCCAATTTTTCTTGGTTTTTGGTCGCCGCTGCCGCCGAGCCAATTTACTAGCGCTACCGCCGATTTTAACCTCGGCGGCGCGTTGGTGAAAGGGTAGTTTTCCCTTCAAAAAATGTAAAAAATCTCATAAATATTTTAAAAATGGTTGCTCATTAATTTTGAACTTTTCAAAATGTAATGTTTCAAAAAATTTTCACCTTCGCTTCGCTCAGGTAACATTTTAATCATTTCACATCATTTTATGATTTTTTAAAACTGATTTTTGGGGTAAAAAACAGTGATCCCGCCGAAATTGCCGCCGCCAAATTCACTCAGCGGTGCGCCGACAATGCCATCGCCACAAAATTTTTGGGAACTCGCTGCCGCCGCCGATTTCATCTTGGCGCACATCTCTACTCACAAGTAATACTTGTTACTCGTCCCGGCAGGACAAGTAACTTTGAAGAAAATAAGTACATATGTGAGTCATATGAGTAAACAAATATACTTGTGGTAGCGTTTCAGCACGATATGATACTAGTAATTTTTATTGTATCGTTTTATACTCTGGTAGGTACCTAAGTAGATAGAAAGTTTTGATTTTAAAAAACTGTTATTTCGAAAAAAAAACAGCATTCGTTTTTTTTTCAGAAGAATAAAATTAAAAGACGGGAAAGTGGTGGAAAAAGAAAAACATAATTTATCAGAATTGTCAATTATTATCATAGGCAGGCTAGAATTTTGGTTCGTTACGTTTATGTAAAATTTCATGCATATTTCAAGGGAACTGTTCTGTAGCATTGTAAGAACTATAGTTTGGCGGCGAGAGAAAAAAAGAGACGATAGTTAGCAAACAAAATCATACTAAAATGGACCAAAAATGAAGTCGGGTCTTCCGATTTCATTCAAATTTTTTTACGAGCTCCCCATGGTGGTCTATTCACAAATAGAGATGTGTGCTGAGATGAAATCGGCGGCGGCGGCGGCGAGTCCCCAAAATCTTGCAGCGGCGGCGATTTCGGCGGAGTCACTGTTTTTTACCTCAAAAATCGGTTTTAAAAAATCGTAAAATGATGTGAATGTATGAAAATGTTGCCCGAGTGAAGCGAGAGCAAAGAAAAATTGGCGATGGCGGCGGCGTTTTTTGGCGGCGCACATCTCTATTCATAAAACCACGATTATTTTTTCCCAACCTCAAGGGGGTGAGGAGGTGAGCCTCAACATTTTTACAAAATTATGATTTTTAACAAAATTGCCCAACTCTGAAGGCTTATATGTGTGTAATTTTGAAAAAATGGTGTAGAATTTTACCAAAACAAAAGTATTGGTCAAAATTTTTTTTAAGCAATAGCGTGGGCCAATTTTTGATCAAGTACATCATTTACAATTAATTTTATTACGCATCATAATAATAATAATGGTGATGATAATAATAATGAAATGAAATGTTGATGTGCCTTTCTGCATTGACCATTTCGCGCGGCATGGCTGCATTCTATGCGAACTTGTTGGAACTACGTTTGCTGGGGTGATAGAATCAAATAAAATACATTAGCTCTTATGGGAGGAATTTGGTTTTCCGAATTTTTAAGGAAAACTGTGGGTTTATGTGAAATTTAACCATGATAGGAATTAAAGATATTGAAATTTCCGATTGATTAAGATTGAAACTTCTCAATTTTGTCCAATATCACGGTTTTTATGTGCATTTTCATTTTATTCACTTTTAGCTTACGTAAAGTTTGAATTAAAATTACTCTAAATCTAGATCAACAATATATAATTTTTATTAAAGCGAATTGTAGAGAATTCTATCCTCTTTCCAATGATGTATCAACAAGCTTAATCACGTAAATATTCAAGCCACTATTCTTTTGTTAATGTGTTGAAACAGTCATCTTCATTTTTCAGAACTATTTCAAAACAGTTGATCGGCTGATCCGTTATTTTCAAAAATGGTGATATAAGTTTCAACACATTAACAACAGAATAGAGGCTTGAATATTTATGGGATTAAGCTGGTTGATACATCATTGGAAAGAGGATAGAATTCTCTGCAATTTGCTTCAATAAAAAATATATGTTGTCGATCTAGATTTAGAGTAATTTTAATTCAAAGTTTACGTAAGCTAAAAGTGAATAAAATGAAAATGCTCATAAAACACCTAATATTGGACAAAATTGAGAAGTTTTCATCTCAATCGATCGGAAATTTCAATATCTTTACCTACCACAGTTAAATTTCACATAAACCCACCGTTTTCCTTAAAAATTCGAAAGACCGAATTCCTCCCATAAGAGCTAATGTATTTTATTTGATTCTATCACCTCAGCTCTAAAATCGACACTAGCACTCATGTGAGCGCAAAATGGTCAATTGGAGAGGAGTGCCTATGGTAGTAAATTATATGGTAATGGGTGTTGCTTTTTGTACTTGCTTTGGGACGGAGTCGTTTCTAATTTCTATGCTATAAAGCGAATTATAACAATAGACAAAAATTTAAGAAACACAATTTTGTTAAAAGTTCAAATAATAGTTGAAAAATTGCATAATCTGTAGGAAAAACCTAAAAAATAACCTCTCATCAACTACACCTCTTGAATGATTAAGGATAAAACTGTTCCCTTCCAGGCATTTTCTATGCCATCAGGCGAATTATTATATTAACCCCAATTGAAGCATAATTCGTGCAAAGGGTATAAGTCAGAAAAGTGAAAAAATACAAATGGTATAAGTAAAAAAACTGTATATGAGAAAAGAGACTTTATTGTTCTAAAAACAAAGTTACACTTCAGTCCCTTTTCAAATATACAGTTTTTTGACTTATACCATTTGTATTTTTTCACTTTAGCAAGTCCTGACTTATACCGTTTGTACGAATCATGCTTCAATTATAATAAGCAGCACCTACTTACTGCATTAAAGTTTTGCCCTCACTTTTGGTGCGCAGCTATTGTAGCCAATATCAGCTTTGAATTCTGCTTCGGATTGTACTCTAGATACAGCCAAATTATTGGAAATAACGCCAAATGGAATATAAGTGATATTTTGTAATTCACGATTATTTAGTAAGACGTTTCCTTTCAATTCGATCCAAACGTCATCATATTTTAGCTATAAAACAAATAAAATACTTAGGAATGTTATATGTACCTACTTAGTTAAAATATAATACTTAGGAATGTTAAAGTTAAAGACAAGCTAAACCTAAAAATGGTGGGGTAAATGTGAATAAATGCATTGTGCACCATAGAAAATCTAACTACTGGTTCTTTTTGCATAAATTGGAGTAAATTTATATAGATTAAACATTTTGACAACTAGAAACCCCTGATTGGTGATAAAAAATCAAATTGAAAGAAATTGATTTTTTGAGTTGAAATCCGTGAATCCCATTTAAAAACACTATGTTTACCCGGCGTACAAAAAAAGCAGAAACAGGCAGAAAAATTAACAGAAAAGGGCAGGCATTCTCACTTTTTGCTCATTTTGATCCCTGCTGTGCGTTGAACTTACTTTCTTCGATACCCCGTTGCGCGTTATGCATTGTTCCTCTGGGCCAATTTCTCAGATAAAGGCAGAATTTGGCAGAAAAAACGGAAGAAAGGGGCAGAAATTATCAGCAGACTCGAGCAGAAAAAGGAAGAATAAATGCTGCTTTTCTTGCACACCGGGTACATTTACCCTACACTTAAAAAATTTGATAGGTATTTGTAAATTGTTGCAGACAATTAATTTTTTCAGTTTCACAAACCATAATAACTGAATTTTATCACTTTTGAATGTCCTTAGTGAGGCTAAATGTTCAAAGTTTTTATTGCCGGAAATTTTAGCCCGCTACATGCATTTCGGTGTTCACAGTGCGACTTGTTCACATTTACCCCACTTGACTTTACATCATAAATTTCAGAACCTTTAGTCCATTAGGTTCCGAAATACGATGTTTTTGACAAAAATTCGCTATTATGGCGGTAAGGGTAAAGGTGGTGGGTTGAGGAGTGGAAATAATTTCCCAAAATCGTTTTTTTGGGGTCCTTTATAATGTCTGCTGATTAGTTTCAAAAAGAATTCGCCTATCTTATTCGGGGTACCCTTTTGACAAAATTACTACGATTCGGCGTAACATACCGACAAATATGCTACGTTGTATCCATACTTGACTAAAACAAATAGAAGAAATGATTGTATGAAACAAGCTCCTATATTAGGTACCTTGATAATTTGTTTAAAATCACAACTTTGCTCTTGAATATTGAAAATTATTGCTGAAATTGTTAAATTTGAAAGAAAACTCTGGTCCTCTAAATTTCTTTGTATGTTTTTAGTTATAGTTTGAACTGTGTCTTCGTGAAAGTTTCGTAGAACTTCAGCAATGGCGCCAGTAAACGATGCACTGATGTTATATTTATCAAATTTTGAATCATCGTATGCGACTTTTCTGTCATTGAGGGGTAATCTATAACGGGTAGATTTTGATGCCATAGGTGTTTCATGTTTGTTTGTGTAATCTCCAGACAATTTTTTATATAAGAAAGAAGCTGCTAATGATTCAAATTCTTTTATTATATCGGCTTTCTGATTCTGATCGATTGTTAGTAATGAATTTTTCGATGTGACTGAGTAATGTCCCGCTTTCATCCGAACATTGTCAATTTTATTATTCGTTCTATTTACCAATAATGTAATCTTCTCTATCATGAAGTCTAGTTCCGTTAGCTCCTGCATAAATTGAACCCATATCATATTTCCTTGTACTTTTCCTATTCGTAGTTCGAATTCATGAACCGAATCTTTGGTAGTTGAGTACCCATACCAAACTTCTGCAGATTTAAAGTTGAATAAGCCTTTGATTACTATGTCGATAATTTGAAATTGGTTAATTAATGTTGTGGTATCAACCCAACCGTCATCTATCGCAAAATCATACTGGTTTTGTGACTGTCCTCCTGTAAATTTGAGATAATTTCTTTTGATCATTTGTAACGGCTCCTTACAAATACCTGATATCACATGAATAGATGATTTTATGGCATTCATAATTTTATTCTCTATTCTGACGATTGACTTGAATGAAAGTTGTTCTCCCAATGCTATGCGCTTTTCCCGTTCTAAACGATGATTTTTTTTGGAGGATATCTGAAATGTAAGTTTACTTTATTGTTAAGTAAGTATTTACAATTTAGGTCTGCGTGTAGTACAAACACTAGTTAACTTACAATTAATAGTTAATACCTCAAAATTAATTTCAACACAGCATTCAGACTTGTGGAACACGCCTGATACAAACGTTGTCAAACGGGATCTTGTATAACGTTTTTTCACGTGAGCCTGTTTTACGGATTCGAAGTGGCTGATGAGCGATTTTTTTTTTCTAAGTCCGTATTTCACGGTTTTTTTTTCTCAACTTCAAAGTTTTTTTGCCCTGTACATTATTTTTTCCTCGTTTTTTTTTTCTTAACTTGTAAATTTTTTTCACCAGTTTAAAATTTTTTCCTCAATTTTTTTTTCAACTTCAAAATTTTTTGCCGAGGTCGTAATTTTTTCCTCGATTTTTTTTCTGAACTAGAAATTTTTTGCCAAAGTCGTAATTTTTTCCTGAATTTTTTTCTGAACTTGAATTTTTTTGACCAGATCAAAATTTTTTCACGAATTTTTTTCAACTTCAAAATTTCAAGAACAAATTACGACTTCGGCAAAAAATTTTCAAGTTGAGAAAAAAAATTGAGGAAAAAATTTTAAACTGGTGAAAAAAAGTTGTTAAGAAAAAAACGAGGAAAAAATTACGTCCACGGCAAAAAATTTTGAAGTTGAAAAAAAAATTCAGGAAAAAATTTTGATCTTGTTAAATATTCGTCCAAAAAATACGCGATATATATTCGGCTGTAAAATTTACTTGATAATTTAGATATACGTGGCTATGGGCAAAATTATTAATTGTTAAGTTTCTCGAATCTCGCGTAAATAAATTTCGTTATTCGTTAAATGGTTTTCTTCTCGTTAATACGTTCTCGCGTTTAATTAAAAAGGGGTAACGACCCCAATGTAAATGTATTGTTCAATATTCGTTAAATAAACGAATAATTTTCAAAGGAGAATTTCCTTTGCGTTTTCTACGTTTTTTATTTTCGTGAGCCAAAATGGCTAAATTCTCAACAGATCTGGTCAAAAAAAATTCAAGTTGAGAAAAAAAATTAAGGATATCAGGAAAAAATTACGACCTCGGCAAAAAATTTTGAAGTTGAAAAAAAATTCGTGAAAACATTTTGATCTGGTCAAAAAAATTTCAAGTTCAGAAAAAAAATTGAGGAAAAAATTACGACCTCGACAAAAAATTTTGAAGTTGAAAAAAAAATTGAGGAAAAAAATTTAAACTGGTGAAAAAAAATTTACAAGTTAAGAAAAAAAAACGAGAAAAAAATAGTGTACAGGGCAAAAAAACTTAGAAGTTGAGAAAAAAAAACAACGTAAAATACGGACTTAGAAAAAAAAATCGCTCACCAGCCACTTCGAATCCGTAAAACAGGCTCACGTTTAATATTCTGGGCGAGATCAATTACGGACGGAATGAATGACTTTAACTATTTTTGATATTTATTTAAAAACGGGATCACCATTAGACGGGATCAATGCCGGACGGGATGAATGACTTCTATTATTTTTCCATTTTTTTAAAAAACGGGATCAATGTCGGAGGTGATTAGCTTGACTCGCATTTTTATATTGAAAAAATCAACCAAACTTCAATGAAGGATAAAAAACTGTGTGGAGCTGTATCATAGTAAACAGTTGAACACTAGAAATTTTGATTTTATTTTTTGCCAAATCTTCAAAAGGGTTATGATGACAGATCAATTGGGGCGGAGCTGAAAAAATACTTAAGGAATAGGCGTATTTACCGATATCAAAATTTCTGGCTTCGTTATTCCTAAATTGTAATCACTTTCTGCTCCCGGCTTGGTTTTCAATGTCAAATTTGCAAAAATACGCATTTTTTTAATATTCGCGTTAAAATCGCCCTCTCTCAAGGTGGTATCGTTTAATGTTTTATTTGTATAAGTGAAGTTACCTTCTACTGATATTTTTTCGTAATTGAACACATCAATCTGAAAATAGCATGGCATTACATATTCGGTAATAGTAAAGATTGAACAGTCCCTGAAAAAAGTCAGAATTGCAGCACAAAGAAAATCGACTTTTTCAGAGTACATAGGTAGTTCACTAATTTTTCAGCGAATTTCAAATATTTTACTGATTTTTCAGTCAAGTAATTTTCACTGATTTTCTGACTATTTCTTTGCTCTTTGTTTTCAGTGAATTTTTTTTCACTGCTTCATCACTGTGCTGCAGTTCTGACCTTTTTTCGCTGATTTATAAATGATATCTAGAGTAGGTACTTCTTGGCCACTTTGCGGGTTAATTCTACTTACAAAGTCAGCCACCTTTTCCAAAAACTTCCACCCGAGTTCGCATCCCTTAGAAATTGAGGCACGAAGATGAACGCAGGCCGAATTTTTAATTGGCGATGTGTAAAATGGAGTAATTGGAGTAGACAGGTCGAGACCTCCCAGAACAATTTTGAGCCTACAAAGGACAAGTGGAGAGGAGCAGGGGTGCTCAAAGTGCACCTCCTTTTTTAAAAAACGCTGTTTTTTAGTAAAAAAAGTTGTTTGCGAGGCTGTCTCGTAGCGCTTAAAAGTTGCGATTTAAATTTCTACACCTCCCCGAAACATCGCCATCCTTCTCCGATCAAAACTTAGAGGACTACCAGGGGGTTGAAAGGTTGCGGATTGCAATATTCCAATGATACGAAATTTTTACGGAATGATTTTTTTTTTTTTCATTGAATAATTGAACTAAAATTTTTTTTAAATCTCTAAAAGTAAATATTGAAGAATAAATTTGAAAATTTTCATAAAATTTTATAAATCAGTGCAGCCAACAGCGAATCGTAAAATTCAAAAATACGGAATTTGTAAATATCGACTTTGAAATTGATTATATTTGAAGCATAATTCGTACAAACGGTATAAGTCAATAAAAACCTTACGCATTCTGCGTAAGGTAACCGACTTTTCCACAAACGTCGGTGTAGAAAATTAAATTTAATTTCGTCCAACTATTCACAAATATTGAGTCTATTGAAGAGTACCAAACTCGAAATTTTGGACTCCTAGGCACCCATGTACACTAGGGTATCCAGGGAAGGGGCTCAAATCGAAATAAAATAAGTTTTAAAAAAATACCAAATTCGAAATCAGCGATCCAAAAAATATCAAACTGCGCCGTTTTACAAACTTTTTAATGCCAAAATGTAAATTTCGATTCTTAGACCTCCTTTTGCATCCTTTGAGGACCGTTTTCGAGCAAAGGAAGGGCCTTCCAAAAAGAGGCTGTACAGCAAGTTGTAGAGAATTATTATTAAATTTGTGTTCTATAATGTGTCATTAGATTTTTTTTGAAGAGCCCTAGTTTTTATTCAAATTATTTACGTTTCAAGCTTGCATTAAGAAATTAAAAAAACGGCAGTTCACAAATTTTAAGCCTACCGAGGGACGACTTAGGAACATGTAGAGGATTCAAATCGAAAAACAAAGAACTAATTCGGAATCAGCGACCCAAAAATCATCAGTTTATGCCCTTTTACAAAGTTTTTTTTACAAACTTTTTAATGCCAGAATGCGTTTAAGCCTACCGAGAGACGGTGTACCTCAACCGATCGGGCTGAAAATTTTTCTGTAGGGTCCTCAAACCTTTCTTTGCCAATCCTGAAAATTTCAGCTCAATCGGTTTAGTAGTTTTAGAGAAATCGAAATTTTAAGCGCAATGCAACTTTTACCTTGGTTGTTTGAAATTTCGGCTAAGTCCCACCTCCAACCCCTAAAAAACACAAAAAGTTCAATATCTCGAAAACGGCTGAACCGATTTTAAATCGGTTTGAAAATCTCAAAACTACGTAAAAAATGCTATCTTTTGGGATCATTGTCCCCTTCTGGAGCTACACATCTTTTGAGTTTAATGCGAATTTCGAGTATTGGACCCTCCTTTGCGTCCTTTGAGGACCGTTTTTGACCAAAGGAGGGGCCTCCCGAAAAACGCCTGTATAGCAAGTTGTAGAGAATTAAATTTGCTTTCGACAATGAGTCATTAGATTTTTTGAGGATGCCTAGTTTTCAAATTATTCGAGCTTCAAGTTTCAGTAAGCTATTGAAAAAAACTGTTTACACATTTTAAGCCTACCGAGAGACGGTGTACCTCAACCGATCGGGCTGAAAATTTTTCTGTAGGGTCCTCAAACCTTTTTTTGCCAATCCTGAAAATTTCAGCTCAATCGGTTCAGTAGTTTTAGAGAAATCGAAATTTGAAGTGCAATGCAACTTTTACCCTGGTTGCTTCAAATTTCGGCTAAGTCCCCCCCCCCCACCCCTAAAAACACAAAAAGTTCAATATCTCGAAAACGGCTGGACCGATTTTAAATCGGTTTGAAAATCTCAAAACTACGTAAAAAATGCTATCTTTTGGGATCGTTGTCCCCTTCTGGAGCTACACAGTTTTCGAGTTTAATCGCGGACAAAATTATACATAAACATATAAATATATATATATATATATATATATAAGGAAACCTCGTTCTCAACCACACGTCCTATCGTGTTCAGAATGTCCGAAAACGTAAAAAAAAATCGTTCCCGACGCTCCCTTCAACTACGATGAACAATTTAGTACTCGACTTTTCCTAATGGAAAAGTCGGTAAAACTGTATATGAGAAAAGAGACTTTATTGTTTTGAAAACAAAGTTACACTCAAGTCCCTTTTCAAATATACAGTTTTTTGACTTATACCATTTGTACGAATTATGCTTCATTTAGTCGTTTTATCGATGAAATTGAAAGTTTTTGGGATCAAAAAGTTTTATTCGAGTCCAGTTCTTTTTTTACTAGGGCGCTTCCATTTTGTTTCAAAAATCTTTGTGTAAAGAACATCATTTTTCTTTGCCAAAGTGAATTTTATGTTGCTGTATGAATGATTCTACAATTGGAATTTTGATTAATCAATTAGCAAAGGAATGAAAGAAAAATGAAAAATTTTCAAAATTTCCAAGTATAATGAGATCTGGCTGGCATAGTAGGGTTATGGGCGAATATATACAGTATGACAAGGGATGAAGGAGATGGTAATGTAATAAATTAGCCTCACCAATTGGATTGTGGCACAATTAAAAAAAAATATACAGTATGACACAAAAGTCTTGTCCACGAAAAACACTGCATGATATCTCGAAACTGAAAAGAGATATCAGGATGATTCAAACGGCAATATGTTCCTGGAGACAAGGACATTGAAGATTGATAGTCAAATTTTCAGTTCTACCTACAAGGTGTCCACAAATTGAGAACCCGGTTTTGGTTAAAAAATGGGGGTCTGGGTTTTTTATGGATTTCAAGTCTACACACTGAGACGATTAAAATGTGATAATTTTTTTTCGAAACCGGTTTAAAAATTTGCAACCGGTTGTCAAAAATACTCCAAAAATCGAGATTAGAAAAAATTTTCCAAATGAAATTTGTAGAGCTTTGTAAGCCAAACATTGTCAGTGAACTCATTTTTTTGAAATTTTAACAACAAAAAAAGATATGAAATTTTTTAGAATTTTAACGGTGCGGGGTTCAACATTCATTTGAAAAAAAATTTCATATCTTTTTTTGTTATTGCAATTGTCAAGTTGCCGAGAAGGAACCGATTCAAAAATGAGTTCACTGACCATGTTTGGCTTACAAAGCTCTACAAATGTCATTTGGAAAATTTTTTCTAATCTCGATTTTTGGAGTATTTTTGACCACCGGTTGCAAATTTTTGAACCGGTTTCGAAAAAAAATTAGCACATTTTAATCGTCTCAGTGTGTAGACTTCAAATCCATAAAAAAACCCAGACCCCCATTTTTTAAGCAAAACCGGTTTCTCAATTTGTGAACACCCTATAGGTAGAACTAAAAATTTGACTATCAATCTTCAATGTCCTTGTCTCCAGGAACATATTGCCGTTTGAATCATCCTGATATCTCTTTTCAGTTTCGAGATATCATGATATCATGAAGTGTTTTTCATGGACAAGACTTTTGTGTCATACTGTATATGTATCATTTTGTACCCGATTAAACCCAAAATCTAAGTCCTGTGAGAAAAAAATAAAAACGGTAACATGTTGGTGTAGTGCTGAACTTGTGGGTTTTCAAGTTTTATCAAAATCGGCTGTGTCGCTTTAAGGAAAAGGAAATTAAAAAATTTTTTAAGGTGAATTGAAAGGGATATTTTACCTGGTGTCCAAAAAAAGTTTTTATAAAGATGCTTAGCAAGTATTGAAATAGTTTGAAAATGTATGGTGTCCGAATAAAAGTATATATAAGGTGTCCTGAAATGAGGTGTAGAAAACGAGAGTTTGTTGCTTGGCAAAAATTAATTAACTTATTCGAAAAATGTCAATACTCATTTCATTTTTAATTGTTGTCTAATCGATACAGAATCTCTAAGAAAAAGGTAAACTGAGATTGGTAATTGATTCAATTTCTATTCGACCAGTTTCTGACTTTGAAGTTTAGATTCAGTTTGAAATAATTTTAAATGGGGAAATATATAATCGAACGACAAAAAAGGAGGTTTGAACGACAGTCAAGTGTTACGACAGTAAATAAGCGGTTGGAACGGTTAATTTTGTAACGACTAAAATAGGTTGTCTCCACAACTGTTGTTGTTTATTAATCACGACAACTCCCTCAACGACAGAAATGATGTTTTCAACAATAAATTTGAATTATTATTGAACGATTGTTTAGAAAAACAAATTAAAAGAAAAAGAAAACAAAAACATTTCAGTATAAAAGACTCCCTCCATGATTGGAGAGTCCCTCCCCCCAAATTCGCTCTCGCTTCGCTCGGGCAAAATCATCACGCTTCTATTATACAGTGGCATGGCATGGCATGGCATGGCATGGCATGGCATAGCCAAGGAGAAATTCAACGGGTCCAGACCCTTCTCCCCTATTCGAAAATTCACGTGCAAAAGGCCTTCAATCAAATTTTATCAAAACTTCGCTCTCGTTTTGCTCTGGCATGGCATGAACAAAATCATAATTCAATATTATGAACTACCTATTCAAGATTTTATTATGCAAAAAAAGGCTTCTTTCTAATTTTTCAAAACTCCATACCAATTTTGTACCCTCTCAAAAGAGTTTTCGACGTTGATACTGGAATTTATTTTTATAGTTTTTTTGTCGTTTAAAAATTTCTTTTGCCGTTCAAAAATGTTCTTTTGTCGTGAATCCATGTGACGTGCGATGATTTCATCTGTCTTTGAATATATTAATTCGTCGTGAAATATATATTTTAGTCGTGCTTTTCTTACGTCTGTTCAAATTTATTTTCTGTCATTCGAACCTCCTATTTTTTTGTCGTTGGTTCAGCCTTTTTTGTTGTGCTGATAAATCATACCCTTTTAAATGTGTCTAATATTTATATCTACGTATTGAAGCAAACAAACCCTCTACCTACCAGCAACCCATCATAGAAGGTACATGCAATATGGTTAGACCGAGGAAACAAGGCTTCATTCTTAAATATATTGGAAAAAACAACCTGTAATTCTTCACTTTTTACTTCGCTTATAATGTCATTTTTGTATTCGTTTGAATTCCACTTAACGCATGAATTTTTAAATTGTGGATCATCTAATTTTTGTAGTATTTCAGCAATGACATTTGTAAGATTTTTGGTGATGTTTATGTGACGAACTTCAACGTTATTTGTTTCGCTTTGCACAAAATTCTGTAATTTTATATTCTCGTAATCTTGTTTTTTCTCTGCATCATAACGTTTTTCTGATGAATAAAAAAGGACCACATTATCCGTTGCTTTATCCTCTGAGGGTTTGAAAATAGACGTAACCGTTGCTTTGAAATTATCTGTAATTACAACACATTTTAAACCCTGAAAAATTGTTGTGCGAGCTTTAATCGAGTTAGAAAAAAAATTGGAGGCCAGTAATAATTGGGGAGGTCACGTTTGAATGAAAATATTTTTCGATGAATGTATTTGTATATCATACAGTGGTGCAAATGTGTGATACGATTCACTCATGTAGTTAAAATATTGAACCTTGGCAGGAAATTAACTTCAGATTCTAGTTTGAGAGGTTGGAAAATTTTCAGTTTTGCCCCTCCCTCTTCAGCCTCATTTTGAGTTTGCGAAAAAAATGAACTTCAAATTCGGATTTTGTGAAGGGTAAATATGGCCCATTTCTCTCTTCTGCTGGGTACTGGTAACCCCGATTCCCTAGGCACTAATATGGGTAGCCGCGAGCTGAGGCTCTGCAGTATCTTCAGTCATCTAAGTACCTACTACCGCGTATCACAACAATGTAAGGATAGGGTTGGCTCCTCTTGTCTGGGGTGCGGCGAAGGCATATTTCTGACGAGCAACTCGTCGTTGAAAATTTTGGGGGGCGCAGTAAATTACCAAAAATGAAAAATGAATTTAATAAGGAATAAACTTTCTAATTTTTAGGAAAACAAATTAAAATAAAAATGAAACTTGAAGAAATTTCATTTAAAAAAGACCGCCCCCCCCCCCAATAATAAATTTTTCAAAAAAAATTCGCCCTTGCTTCGCTCAGGCAAAATTATCACATTTACATTATATCAGCAACATAGCTAAGGGGAGATTCAAAGGGTCTAAGTCGAAAATTTACATGGAAAGTGCCATCTTGCAACATTAAAAAAACAAATTTTCTCAAAACCTCGTCCTCGCTTCGTTCGGGCATAAACGAAATTGCAATTCGACATTATGAACTACCTACCTATTCAAGATAATTATGCAAAAACGGCTTCCTTCGCTAGTTTTTCAAAATAATTCGCATAGAAATTGTTCCAAAATAACATTTTGATCAAAGTTTTTTCTCAAAATATTATAATGCAAATCGAACATTTTTTTTAACGAAAATGATGCGAATTTTGAATTTAGTGTTTTTATAGTAAAAAAATTATTGGGGATGGTGTAGTTGAACTCGAGATTTCTCAAAAAATTATGAAAGCTCGGACCTTTTCTCCATGAAAAATTTCTGGCCATGCCATTGGTAATGTGGGTATGCAATTAGCAATGCTTCAGGGCTTCTTCTAAAATTTTTTCTTCGCAGGACTTTTTCTGTGAAGGAGGAGGGATGGTACTTGAAAATTGGAAAAATGTTGAGTTTTGCCCCTCCCCCCTCAGCCCCATTTTGAGTTTTCCAAAAAATGAACTTCAAATTCGAATGGGGAGGGGGGGGTCAAAATACATACCTAAATTTTGATAACACGCACGATATATTTGAAAATTTTGAGTTTTGTCCCCTTCCGCTAGCTAACCACTTCTTACGAGGCTGAGGGAGGAGGGGCAAAACTTGAAATTTTTTTTTTCGTGTGGGATGTCAAAATGTACCTATGTATCTTGACCTCCCAAATCCGAATTTGAAGTTCATTTTTTCGCAAACTCAAAATGGGGCTGAAGAGGAAGAGACAAAACTGAAAATTTTCCTTCCTCTCAAACTAGAATCTGAAGTTAATTTCCAGCCAAGGTTCAATATTTCAACTGCAATGAGGACACATTGAGTAAATCGTATCACATATTTGCACCACTGTTGATATATATATACCACGGAGTGTTCCCGTCTTACCTCTCGGCCTCCAATTACCGGATAGGTCTAGTGGCGTAGCCAAGGGGGGGGCGACTGGGGCAATCGCCCCATGGCCTTTTTTTTGAATATTTTATATCTTATTAATGTGTAAGCTACGGGTGTATTTTCACTAGCGGTTACTTTACCCTGGTGCAAACCATGAGCCATCAATTTTATCAAAGCCACCTAGAACTCTCCAAGCCATGAAGCCGAAACTTGACAACGCTGCGCGGGTGGCCGAAGATAGCATTGTATTTTATATGGGTTCATAACTTCTCATTAAAATAACTCACAAATTTGAGTGAGGACATGGGTGTTTGAGGTAAGGAAAATGATCTACGTAAAATTCTCTACAACTTGGAATAGGTTTGAAAATTATCCGGACCACCAAACGAAAGTTATCAAAGTTCAAAATTGCGGAGATGAGTTTTCATTCCTACACTGATAGAAATTTTTTTAGTAAAAACTACTAAAAAAAAAAGTGAATCGTCTTAAGTGGGCTCCATTTAGTACTTATTACTATTTGGTATGGTAAATTTTACCATATGGTATAGTAAATTCTTCTACTATTCTGTATAGTAAAATTAACTACATAATATAGTAAATCTGAAATTTATACTATACATTGTAGGGTTATACTGACCAACTTGACTACCTGGAATTTTTTAATTTTTTATCACAATTTTAACAGAATCTATCATTTTTTATAATTTTTCATCAATTTGGAGTGGTCCGAGTCACTCCGAGTGCAAAATTTTAGGTAGTCAAGTTCGTTTGATTTTATATACTGGGGTGCGTTCACTTTGGGTTTGAAATAAGGTATTACCTTATTTTTAAGTTATAAACAAACTTTCATAAGGGCAAATTCATTCTTTTCAATTTTGATAATTTAATAATTACTGGCTGGGGATGGCAATTTTTCTCAACTTTACCCCACTAGAATGAATTAAACAAAATTTTCAAGCAGCATAATCCTGCAGTGGCCAATTAATTATGGTGCGAGGAAAAAATTATGGTTTGAACAAATCTTTCGGAAACGAAAAAATCTGATTGGCTGATTTCTTTGTTTATACCTTATAAATAAGAAAATACCTTATTTCAAACCCAAAGTGAACGCAGCCCTGATTTCCATACTGGTTTCAAAACGTACTTGACTACCTAAAATTTTGCACTCAAACAGCTCAGAGATGATAGATATAAGCTTGAATTACATTCCTTTTCCCGTAATTTCATGGAATTTATAAATAGTGATAAGAGGTTACCGGGTAAACACATACGTGTAATTACGAGGATCCGCCGTTTCTGTTTTTTTTTTTTTAATTCTTTCAACCATGGTGGTGTTTTATTTTCAATTTTTTATCGAATAAAATCGAATTTATTGATCTCAAAAGTTGTTCTGATACTCGTATTGTTCAAGTTAGGTTAGGTAAGTAGTGATTTTTTTTAGAATAAAAGGATCAACTATGTAAAGGCAGTTATAGTTGGTATTTAAAAAAAAATTCACTACCTACCTAACCTAACTAATAACTTGATACAAATATTTTTATAGTTTTATCATTATTTAATGGCTATAATAGAATTCTTACACCTCAATTTCCGTTTATTTAATAATTTCAAGTTACATTTATCATTTTTGAGCTGTTTGAGTGCAAAATTTTAGGTAGTCAAGTACGTTTTAAAACCAGTATGGAAACCAGTACATAAAATCGAACGAACTTGACTACCTAAAATTTTGCACTCTGAGTGACTCGGACCACTCCAAAATGATAGAAAAATGTAAAAAATGATAAATTCTGTTAAAATTGTGATGGAAAATTCAAAAATTCCGGGTAGTCAAGTGTTGTTCTGATCTGATATTGTTCAAGTTAGGTTAGGTAAATAGTGATTTTTTTTTAGAATCAAAAGATCAACGATGTAAAGGCAGTTATAGTTGGTATTTAAAAAAAATTCACTACCTACCAAACCTAACTAATAACTTGATACAAATATAACTAGGTAACATCTTTTTATAGTTTTATCATTATTTAATGGCTATAATAGTATTCTTTCATCTCAATTTTCATTTATTTAATAATTTCAAGTTACATTTATCATTTTTGAGTTGTTTGAGTGCAAAAGGTTAGGTAGTCAAGTACGTTTTGAAACCAGTATGGGAACCAGTACATAAAATCGAACGAACTTGACTACCTAAAATTTTGCATTCGGAGTGACTCGGACCACTCCAAAATGATAAAAAATTGTAAAAAATGATAAATTCTGTTAATATTGTGAAGAAAAATTCAAAATTTCCAGGTAGTCAAGTTGGTCAGTATAACCCATTGTAGTAAAAAGTACCACAATGTATAGTAGTTAGGTTTACAATTTTACTATATTCTGTAGTAGAAATTACAGTAATTCTTAGCATTTGGTGTGATTTACTATGTTCTATAGTAGAATTTACAATAACTTTTAGTAATTGGTGTACATTGTAATAACATTGACTTACCTTATACGTTGATGCTAGTTTATAGGAGCACGCCATCACCTCAGGTTGTTAGAAAGGTTCTAAATGTAGTACTTGAACCTGATGTCAGTAAATTTTTTTTCTCTTATTTGGATAATATTGGGGAAATTTTTTGTTTTTCATTATTTTATAATAAAAGTGAAATTTTAGGGCATATGATGGATTTAAAAAAAATTCAAATTCTTATTTTTTTGGAATTTTTCACAATTTAAAAATATTGTTTGATTTCTTTACATCTTTATGTTATTCAAAATGATTTCTTATTAAATAATCGGAAGGATATCTTGGAGAATGAAATTGGAAAAATTATTAAAAAATTTAAGGTCAGTTGACTTGTTTTAGGATGGGATATTAATTAATTTGTCAATTTTTTAAAAACATTTTACTAAAAAAATGGTACCTATTTGAAAAAAATCTAAATTTCCAAAAAAAATAATGGAAGTCGAACTTCCTAAACATTTCAGAAAATTAAACTTTGAATCTTTCTTTTTTCAATAGTTATAAACCAAACTCTGTAGGTACTAGTGGGAAACCCATCCTTCGGATGGGATAGGGGCTTACATAATATCAAGTATGGTCCCATTGGTCCGCCTCGGCCTCGGGGCCCCAACCCCTTTTTTTTTTTCAAAATTACGATTTTCTAATTTTTTTCTATATTATAGAAAAAAAAAAGAGGGGGTAAAAGTACCTAGACTTTTACTTCTTTTATAAGAAAAAACTCGAGAGGTGAACGATTTTCAAAGATTTTGAATTATTTCCCATTTCCTCGCTTCGCTTAGGTATTGAACCTCAAAATTCGTCAAAAATCACTTTACCTCTCTCGTAGCATAATACACTAATTTTAATATGAAGAGACTTTCAATTATATGTGACCCGTGCAGGGAAAAGGTACCTAAAGTCGGATATTTAAAAAATTAGTTTTTTGGCTTAAATGATTAGGGCAGACTATGAGGAACATTTTAAGACTTGGATGAGCATTTTAGGTCAATGTTTTGGTGAGATAGAGGCATTTAAAAATTAGAAAATAATGACTTTCAAAAAAAAAAAGAAATTGAAAAAAACACGTTTAAAGCTGCGTAGTGGTCTGAAGTGCTTGCAAATGCATAGGTATGCAAAAAAAAATTGAAAAATCACCCATTTTTCATATGTTTTCCGACTTCAAGTACCCTCTCCCTGTAAAGGTCGCATATTTTTGTCAAAGGAAGAGACCACGCTAAAAAGGTATTGCATTTCATTGGGAGGGGGGAAGAGGAGAGATTCACTATAAATTTACTGTTCAGAAATTTTTTCCAGGCATTTAACAACCCGTCTCATGTACGAGTAAATGATTACAAATGAATAATTAACCTTATTTATTTGAGCAGCGGACCCGTCCTATCCCAGTCACAACAAAATTGTTCGTTTTTATGATGCTCTGCAATTTTTTTTCCAACTTGTTTTTTCATAAGTGAGTTATTTTGAAAAAAATCTGGCCCAAAAAAATTAGGTTTTGCTCTATTATAAAATTTCTCTCACCCGTCACAGACTTACTCTCAATTTTAAAAAATATCAAAACTGTACCTTGAAACAAAAAGAACTAAAATTGTTCGTTTTTTATATTGGTTAGAAATTTTTTTCAACTAAGTGAGTAATTTTGAAAGTAATTTGGCCTCTCCTTCCTCCCGTCCCCTCCAATAAAAAAATCGGGTTTACCCTATTATAAAATTTCTCTCACCCGTCGTAGTCTTCCTTTTCCCCCCAAAAAAGTCCAAGAAATTTCGAAAGAAATTATACTGATGTGTTGTAATACGGGCAACATTCGATATAAATTTTTTCCCAAATAAATAATTAGGTATCTTACCTATTTTTTTGCCTTGGTATTTCAGGAATAAATCCCAGAAAAATATTCATTAATTTTTTATTGATTTCTAATTTAGAAATATTTCATGCGAAAACGTGTGAAAATTAGAAAAAAAAAATTTAAATGCCAATATATTTTTACCTATTAAACATCCTACTTATTTCGATGAAAATGAAAACCCCCGAATTAGGAATTTGGCAACCAGCAATTTTTCATGTTGAAAAACTGCCTGTGAATTACAGACAGATGCCCCAATACTACTTTCCCCATGAAATAAAATTTCGATCTTGGATTTTAGTATAATTAGATTTTTCTAGGGAGTAAAAAAACGAGTATCCCAACACAAATTTTGAGTCCAAACAAGAATAAATCAAAATTTCATTATACGAGGGACGTCCCGTAAGTCAGGTACACAATTTTTTTGACCGGGATAGAAGGGTGCTAGAAACCTGAAATTTGGTATGGGTATGGAGGGGAGTTTTAGGAACAATTTGCCGCAACCCTCGTCTCGATAGCTTTGTTAGAACAGTTTTGAGACGTTGAGAACCATGTTGCCGACGATACCCATGTACACGCCTGTAGAGCTGCGCGCCGCGATACGTCTTTATCATAGCTCTCAAAATCACTTTTAATCGATTCAAGAGCTCTATAATGGGGTATAATGACGAAATTAACTTTTTTGGGGGTTGATTCCATCAAATTTTCATGTTTTTGAGGGCAATAAGATGATCTCAACACTTCAAAAATTCACTAAAATTCGAGAAATGACGTTCAGACCTTGAAATTTTGGATATGACCGACTGACCGTTTTGACTATGCCAAACGATCATAGAGACGTTGGAGAAACTCAAATCTAAAATCCGGTTTGGTCGAAAACGTAGGGGAAGGCTTAAATCGAAGAAAATCATCCTGCAACACGATAATGCGACACCTCACACAGCGCGCATCACGAAGGCTTGGTTAAAGCGCTTCGGTTGGGAGGTCTTGGATCACCCCCCGTACAGCCCGGACCTCGCACCATCGGATTTCCACCTCTTTGGACCTTTGAAAGTCTACCTGGGTGGAAAAAAATTCGAAACCGAACCCGAGCTCCAGGCAGAGGTCCAAAATTTCTTCCAAGAAAAGGGTGTACAATTCTTTCGAAGCGGAATTTTGAAACTCAAAAAAAGGTGGGAAAAATGCATCGAAAATGGAGGGGATTATGTCGAGAAATAGGTAATAAGATGTAGTTTCAGAATTATGTTCAACTTTTCAAATCAATAAAGAATTCGATTTTATATGATTTTTTGTACCTGAATTATAGGACACCCCTCGTAAAAGAACCCATGTCTAAAATTTCAAGTGCTGGCGTTTATTTTTTGAATTTTGACAAATCCATCACTCCAAAATATAAAAATTTTGTATGATCAACAAAAATAGGTAAAATTTAGGGGTTTTTGGAGTCTTCAAAAAAATTTGAAATTTCTCAGTAGGTATTGAATAAAAGTTCACAAAAATAGTCTACATGAACTTCAGTACCTATAATTGTGAGTAACTAATATTGCAAACTATTTGATCAATTGAAGAAAGATTAACCGGAATTTGGTATGTATTTAATATCTAGAGTACAAATTCATATTTTCTGGCTGACTATTTTCTTAGAAGAAATTCAATTTTTTGACTAGAATATAACTACGAATGCAAAGTTGGGATCTAGAAAATCTTTCTTGAATCAATCAATCAGGTCACCAATATTGCTTATCCTGCATACTTATACCGGCCCATTTTATAAAATACCAAATACTATACCTAATATGTTGTAACAAGCACTATATAATTTAGTAATTTATTAACATTCCAATAATACTATAATATGTTGTAAAAAGTACTATATAATTTAGTAATTTATACTATACTGGGTAGTACACTCTATGTATACAAAAACACATAGTACAATGTACTACACTTTAAAGGTTAAAATTACTAAAAATATTAGTAATTTTTACATTTTGTAATTAGTACTACACCCATATAGTAATAATTACAACATATTGTAGTACTTATTGGAAAATACTAAATTAAAAAGTAATTATTACCCCCTTAAATAAGTAAAAAGTACTATTCATTTCTCTCAGTGTAATATTTCGTACTTTTTTCACTTCAGATTGAAATAACTCAAAATTTCGATCGAGGACATAGGTGTTTGAGGTAAGGGAAATGATCCACGTGAAATTCTCTACAAGATAGGATATGTTCGAAAGTTTGCCTGGTCACCAAACGAAAGTTATTCAAGTTCAAAGCTCCGGAGATGCATTTTTATTGCAAATATTTCGTATTTTTCTCACTTCAGATTGAAATAACTCAAAATTTCGATCGAGAACAATGGGTGTTTGAGGTAAAGGAAATGATCTACGTGAAATTCTCTACAAGATAGGATAGGAACGAAAATTTTCCCGGTCACCGAATAAAAGTTATAATGAAAAATATTAAAATTTGTGCAGTCATTACAACTCTCATTACATTACATGTTACATCGGCCACCCTATTGGCAAGGAAACCGCTTTAAAAGACGCACAACGCCATAAAAATTGCTTTAAAAAACGCAAAACGCCATTAGAAATACTATAAAAAACGCATAACGCCATTAGAAATACTATAAAAAACGCACACGCCATAAATAACGCTTTAAAAGTCGCAGACGCTCTAAAAGACGCTCTAAAAATCGCTAACGCCTTACGCTTTAAAAAACGCTCTAAAAGTCGCTAACGCCTTACGCTTTAAAAGACGCTCTAAAAGTCGCAGACGCTTTAAAAAACGCCCAAAAAAACGCTTAAGATTCAGTGCAACAAGAATTTTTAAATCGTTTTACTCACTGTTAGAAAAGAAACTTCAATGTTTTTTTGAAAATTCTGAAATTTTTCAAAGTTTTACCCCTCTCTACCCTAATTATTTCTTTTTAATAAGACAGGTATCCCCACTCAAAGTAAAATTTTGAGTCTAAATAAAAATAAATTGAAAGGATGTCATAAAAAACCCTATACTTCATCCTAATTCCAGCTGCTCAAGTTCTATTCTTAAATTTTTGAAATTTCAAAATCACATCATTGCCCTGCAAAATATGAAAAATATGATCTCATCAATGCAAAAAATCTATAAAAATGGTCCATATTATGTAGACATCATCAGCACTTATATAGGTAATCGCGAATAACCAATATCGTTGACCTATTTGATTGATTTAAGAATGATTTTCCAAATTCGTAGTGTTTTTGGCTAAAAAATTAAAAATTGATTTTATTCTAGAAAAATTGTCTGCCAAAAACAAATTTAAACTCAAAGCAGCGAATTTCAGAAAGTTCTGCTGTAAAATCGATCAAATTGTTCCCTAATATTGATTATTATCCGTGATTGTAAGTACTGAAATTCATATACATAGACCATTTTTACTAGCTATCCTTCAACGCTGGGAAATTCCAAAAATCGTAAAAAAATGCTATTTCCAAAACTTCAAGTGCTGAAAAGCATTTATCGAATTGTGACATTTTTTTGAAATTGCAAAGTTTGAGAAATGCACTTCAGTTCTTGAAATTTTGGAAATGAAATTTTTTTACGATTTACTTTATATTTATGACTATTTTGACTCAAAATTTTACTTTAGGTTGGGATACCTAGCTTGTTACTACAAAAAAGTGGTAAAAAATCACGGTTTTTTTTTTTTGGTTTTGATTTTTTTGACCATGTTGCCCCCAATTTCAGGGTTCAAAAAAATTATATGTGATGCATGACCACTTGACCGATCTGATAAAAAATTTGTGAAAATTTCAAATTTTTTTACCCACTCTTTTCAGAGATATCGTGTATTAAAATTTCGACATTAAAAGGGCGATAATTCTGAAAGAAAATTTTTTGAGATGTTTCTAGACCATAAGAAACATTTTGGGTCAATTTTGACCAATTCTAGGCCAAGGGCCATTTTCGACCCTTGTTAGGAAAGGCTCTTTCACATATTACATTTTCACACTTCGCAGGCAATGAGGTAAAATTTTGAAATTTTAAAAAGCTGTAGAATTCAAGAAATGAACTCCAGCGTCCAGCGTTTGAAATTTTAGATACAAATTCGTTTATTGTTGAATTTTGATTCATTTTTATTAGAAGTTGGTATACCTCCCGCGTAAAAGAAACTAAGTACTTCCCAAATTCGTTTTTCACCCCCTCCCCCCAAAAAATACAGATTTTGATGCGTTATTACTTCAGAAAATTTCAAATTCTTTGATGTTGTCAAATTCGGATCATAAGTATGCCCTTGAAAACACAGAATTTCATGTATTCATTTGAAAAAAACATTTTTAGTCTTCATTTTTCCAAAATTTATTTTTCTTTTCTTCTTAAATTTATGTTGAATTTTGAGTCTTTACCCCTAAGGAGTGAAATATAAAATGTCTAAATGTGTCCTAAAATTTCATTTTTCCTATTTAAGAACAACAGACAAAAAATTTCCCCAATTTTATTAAAATTGAGAAAAAAAAATTTTACTGACATTCAGGTTTAAGTATTACATTTAGTACTAAACTATCAACCTGAAGTGATGGCGGCCTCCTCTAAACCACGGAACGCGGAACAAGTAAATGTAAGTACATAAATATATATGTATACACTGATACCACGCATAAAATCGCAATAAAAAACGCCTTTGAAAAAAACAGTGTAAGGTCTATGAGCGTTTTTTATTGCGGATTTTAGCGCGTGTATCACTGAGAAAAACGCTTTAAAAAACGCAAAGCGTTTTTTATCGCGTTTTAAACCATTTGTTGAAGCTGAAATAACAGTAGTAAAAAAGGCTATGAAAGAGGTAAAAAAAAACGCCCTATGGCGTTTTTTTTGACGCAAGTCCAGATTTAGCGCAGTGCGTTTTTTAAAGCGGTTTCCTTGCCAATAGGGCACCCGACGAGCTGAATTATGACGTTGCCTTTTTACGTTTATCGCTTGGAGAGTTCTAGGTGGCTTTGATTTTATCATTCTAAAACACATTAATTTGTGGTGTAACGTGTAGTGCGGCGTTTTTTTGTACTAAGTTTAGTCTTTTTCGACTTGATATAAAAAATAAAAAATGGAAGTTTGAGTTCAAAATTTTAATCTGGTTGAAGTTATGTTACAAAAAATACAATGATGCATAATTTTACAAAAACCCCTTACTTCTGTAACTTTGAACTTTAATAACTATTATGATCGGTTGCTAGCACATTTTTCAATTCTATTTCATCTTGTTCTTGTAGAGAATTTCACGTAGATCTCTTTCCTTACCTCTAACACCTTTGTCCTCATTAAAAATTTCGAGTTATTTTTATTCAAAGTGGAAGAAATACGGAATATTTTGTAATGAAAACGAACTTTCGTAACTTTGAACTTGAATACCTTTCGATTGGTTGCACAAAATTGAAAAAATACGTGCATCATCAAAAAATTCGTGGAATTTTAGATACAATCGGATCCAACAATTTTGCAAAAACACACTCCATATGAAACTAAAAATTGAAAAAATTTTAAAAATTCAAACTCGCTCCTATATAAATTCAAGTAAAATTTGTAAAATTTTTGATCTCAAAAGTTTTCATGTTCTCTTAGTGGGATTACATGTGATTGTACATGAAAAGCAACGAATGATGCTGAAACCGATGGCTCACAGTTTGCACCAGGGCAAAGGAACCGCTAGTGAATTTACATTTTTTGCCAAAAATTTTTGTGGAAGAAAACTATGACGTTATTTTTAGGTGTAGACCTTATAAATTTAAATTCACGTAGGTAAACAAGTATGTACTTTTACTTACCCCATAAACCTGGCCTTGCTGCTGGAAGTATGAGTGAAAATAATACTACTACCTTCATAAGGTTCTTCATTTCTTTTTCTTTTTTTTTACAGGTACCTATCTGAAAAGTAATTTCATCGAATAAATAACGAATTTCAGTTTTAAAACAAAAATTTAAAAAAACATTATCGCGAACGCGATGAAATTATGAAAACGGTTTTTGCAGGATGAATATCCGTTTTATTCGGGCGATAGTGTAACAATGTGCCATTTCAACTAGTTCCTAATCCCATGTTTTTCTGCCATTTCTGGTCTCATATCTGTAAACTGCTAAATCGGTGATTTTTTAATTAATCGCCTAATGTATCCCTTTTCCGTTCTAAAAGGATAAAATATTTTACATCTACTTACGTATCACAACGGAAGTAGGTACTTTAATCACTAATACGATGATTTCAGGTTTTAAAAAGTCCAAACCCCAAAAAATTAGCAGGAAATGGAAGTTTCGTATATATGTAAGCTCAGTAGGGCACATATTGCAATATTCCTGAACTTCCCTGAAATCGATGCGTATTTTGTCTCCCTTTCGAGGCAAGGAAGTTCAAATTTCGGTTCCATAAAAAAAGTCCATATATGAACTTCAGCACCTATAATCACGGATTTGAAGTTGAATTTTTCGAAATTCAGAACTTCGTGTTCGAATCTACATTTTTTGCTCGCAATTTTTTTCTAGAAAAAAAAATTAATTTTCCATCATAAAAATATGAATTAAAAAAGTTACGAATTTTGGAAAATATTGCTTTAATTGATCAAATCGGTCACTAATATTGATTATGTAGTGACGTGCGGTCCGGGTAAGCGAGGCAAGCGCCGCTTACCCAGTGAAAAAGGAAAAAAGAAAAAAAATTAAATTTCAATGAAAATTCGCTTTTTAATAGGTAGGTACTTTGTTTGTTGTTTGAAAGAAATTCTATTACCTACTTTGATGTAGAAATTTCGTGATTTTTGAAGTTTTTTTGTAGCTTAAAAAAATTTTGAGATACCTATTGATATAGTTTATCTTTTGAAAATTAAGTATTTGCAAATTTTTTGAGTGATATGTACAGAAGATGATTTGAAGGGGCTGATTCAAAATTTTAGATGATCTTCCTCATATCGCCTCCTATGGGCTTGAATTTAAATACAATAATTGGATTAAGATTAGCTTAGTTAGATAAAGTACATAAATACCTATGAGGAAAAGATAGATTAGATGACCTAGGTTACGGGCTTTATTTTAAAAAATCAACAATTAGTAGTCATTGTAGGTACCTATCAATTATAGATTGATCATTTTATCGATATATGATTCTTTAATCGAATGCTGAATTGCAGATATAATCGTCTGGTTTATTTTATTTTTTACTCTTTCTATTGTTATTAATTTATTTGGCGGTATAGATCTTCCTGTGATAATTAATATGAGACGAGAATCATCAGTAAACTCCAGTTGTGTACCATTTTCGTTGATTTTTCCGGTTAATTTGATGAAGTCTGCTTTAAAATTCATTTCTTCCGGTTTGGTTAAATAGGAACCACCGGTATAATAATACCAGCTAATTTTCAGGAACAAATTCTTTATTACGAATTGAAATATTGTGCCGTCGTTTACCCGAGTTGTGTTGATCGATACAAAATTCCACAGCCCGTATACTTTAATTTCGTTCACTTTTACGGGTATGTGAAAAGTTGTGTCGATTAAATTATTCATTACTCCGTAGTAGCATTTCCAGTCATCATCTATGCCTTTTCCATCTTGGAGGAATTTGATGGTAGTTTTTAGATCCATGCAAATGTCGTATGAGAATTTCTCTGTATAGTTTTCCATTTTACAAATTTCAGATTTTAAAATATTGAAAATTTTGCTTTTGATGTCTTTTTTTTCTTTTTTCTTGTAGGGGAACGTGGTGGAGTTGAGGAAAACCTGAAAATAAATGAATGCATTTTACCGTTAGATAAGTGTTAAGTATGTAGGTAAATCGACACATTTTCGATGTAACATGATATATGAATACTAAAATTTGAACTATACGTTGTCCAGAATAAAATCAAACAATGACGTCATCAGAAATGGAAGGGAAGGGAAAAGGGATTGATTCGATTTACACTGTACAAGTGCCCATGATTCTTAAAACATTTGATCTGCAAACATTACATACTCTGGGCATGAAAATTCGTTTAAAATTAGTTGACCCACCAGCTGGTGCCAAAGGAATGGCATTAGGCCAGAAGAGGAAAAGAGACATAAAAGAGCGGCAAAACCCGATTGCGACCGAAAGAAATACCGACTACCTACTTACCTATATAATTGTAGCCCAATTGCGCACCACTTATCAGGGGTCAAACTGGGTTACTTTTTAAGTAACTTGGTTACTTTTTTCAAGTTTGGTTACTAAAAGTTACTTTTTTCTTTCAGAGGTTACTATTAGTTACTATTTTCAAAATTTTTCCTTTAAAAGAAAAAGAAAAAATATTGAGCTGTTGAATGCCTTTTTTTTCAAAAATTTTCGCCCTCGCTTCGCTCGGGCTCAATACATTTACACCATTTCATTTTCAAAATGATTGTACGAAACTTCTTCTTTTCCAACCTGAACAATTATTATTTTCAAGTGAGAAAAATTGTCCCTTCTCATATTTATCTAAAGAACGCGGTAATACTTTCGATTTCAATTTTCAAAAATGTTTCGATTTTTTTAGAAGGAGATCGGGAAATGAGTCAATAGATAATCGTTTTTTTAGAAGTCAATACAAACCACGAAGAAAGCACAATTTTGTTTGACCTGATAATAAAATTTCAGATTCTGAGTGCCCATTTTTCAAAAATTTTCGCTTTCGCTGTGCTCGGGCTCAGTCTGAGCTCAATCAGGCCGAGAAGGAGGTACAAAGGAGAATATTTTTGTACCGGGCTCTCATTTTTTTCAATTATGAAGGAGGCAGAATTTTTTTACTATAAAAAATGTGAAAACGTGTATTTTTTGAAAAATTTAAGAATTGATGATTTTTCACAGATCTTTCAGTTAAATATCACTGATTTTCAATAAGAATTTTGACTGAAAGATCAGCGAAAAGTCACAGATTTGAAATAACATGAAAAATTGGCAGAAAATTCATTCATTTTTTCAACAATTTTTACCAAAAATTTTCGTTTTGTGTGTGGGGGGGGGGGAATTCAGAAAAGAGGTCAGTAGAAGTCAGTATTTTTGCTCACCATAATTATTTCAAAAATTCAATATCTTCTAAAATTGCCGAAATATGCGGAAAAAATCAAAATTTTGGTTTTTGCACTCCTCCTCCTCCTCTCCCCCCCCCCTGATCCTACTGAAACTCCTAAAAATTAACGATTCTGAGGTTACTTTTTGGTTACTATTTTCATGGAAAATGGTTACTAAAGTTACTTTTTTTAAAAAAAATTTCAGTTTGATGCCTGCACTTATAAGATTGTGAATTTTTCTTGAGCGATAGTTCCCAAAATACTCGCCAAGACTGCCAAGAGTTCAACTTATCCTGTATCTGATAATCGCTATTCGTTGAAGTTCAGTACATAAACTTTTTCGAATTTTGTACCAGATTTTTTTTTTGCCAAAATTTTCATTGTTTTTACAGGTATCTTGTATTTTTTGGGAGGGGCAAAGTAAAAATTTTCCGCTAGGATTTATATCCGCGGACAAATAGAGGAAATTCGGTATGCAACGTTGCCACCCTACGGCTATATCAGCACAACATCTATTATCAATTTATCAATAACATCGACTATTTTACAAGAAGCTGAATAAGAAAATTAAAGATCCTTTTGGGTGCGAATAGAAAAATGGATAATATTATATCATACTCATCAAATTACGTACATCGTATATTTATAGTAAATAATAAATCAACTATCGTTGAAAGCGCTGATAAATATATGGCATCTTGGTCTTTTTAGCGGACTTCCCGCCCTAGCGGGAATCCGCTATTGCAATCATAAGGGTTTATTTATTTATTTATTTATTTATTTATTTATTTATTTGTTTGCTTGTTGAAGCCTTTTCGTTCTGACGCGATTTCTCTCGTTAAACTGAACAGATCGGGCTGAAATTTTTACAGTAGGTGTAGACCATATAGAAGCAGAGCTGATTAAATTTTGGTGCAATTCTGTGCATAGAAAGCTGAGCTTTTCAACTTTTAAGCTCATTTTTGGGATATTTCTTTCTGACGCGATAACTCACGTTAGAGTTGACCAATCGGCTTGAAATTTTTATGGTGATTAGATGGTATATTGGAGAAGAGCAGATTAAATTTTGAAGCCGACCCGTGCTTTGAAAGTTGAGCTTTTCGAGTTCAAAGTTCAGTAAGTTTTTCGAAAATATCTCACGAATGGTGCATTGTAGAGAAAAACGGAGGTCATTTTGGTGGTCAGGAATTTCAAGCTCTACAACTTTGGTTCTTATAAATTTTTCTTAAAAGCTCACCATTTCCGAGAAAATTGAGTTCAAAGTTTAAAGGCCTGTGATTGGTCAGTTCCTGTGATTATGTGTTATCTTAATCAAACTGATTTTTCGAAAATATCTCGCGAACGGTGCATCGTGAAGAAAAACGAAGGCCATAATGATGGTCAAGAATTTCACTCTCTACAACTTTGGTTCTCATGAACTTTTTTCAAAAGCTCACCGTTTATGAGAAAACTGAGTTCAAAGTTTGAAGGCTTGTGATTGGTCAATTCTGGTTATAATGTGTTTTCTTAATTAAACCAATTTTTCAAAAATGTCTCGCGAACGGTGCATCGTAGAGAAAAACAGAGGCCAAATGCATTGAAAGTTGAGCTTTTCGAGTTCAAAATTTATTACTGTTTTTGAAAATATGTATTTCGCACGAGCGATGCTTTGTAGGGAAAAACAGAGACTAAAAGAATAGTTAAGATGGATGCCAATAGAAAAGAATTAGTCTGAAAAGCTCACAGTGTTGGAGAAAAATGAATTAAAAGTTTGAATTCTTGCGATTAGTCACCAGTTTGTATATGTTAGGAAGTCCGCTCTTTTGACACAGTGTGTCTAGTTTTCAATGCTTTCACTTTTCGGCAAATTGCTTTTTGATGAAAGGACACAAGGTCCACTCACCCTCATCCCTCACCTCAATCACTTTTGTAGTCCTCACTGGAGGTTGATGTGCCTATTACTTTTCGAAGTTCGAAGTGAATAAAGAACATACAAAATTCCAGAATCTTTTATCAACATAGCTTGTAAATCATTTGTAAAAGCTGTTATTTATTTGACTTGAATCCATCAAACGATTATCTGAACACTTTTAACTAAATTTATATTAGATAACTACACCTTCTAAAACACTGAATGCTTCTTTTTTCGCTTTGAAGAGTAATACATCGACCTCTGGATTAGATGATAGCAAATTTGAAGATACCGAAATAATACGACGAATCATGTAAGTTCCAAATTCAGAGCACATTACATTTGAATAATTGAATCGTAAAGTTACCACATTTATTGTTTGGCTCATTGATTTTGGGCCCTTCGTCCAGGTTATGTGTAGGATTTTTAGCGTTCAACACTCAAGTGTTACAGTTTTCACAATTCAATTCTTCAAAATTTTAGGTTCTCTGAATTTTCGCTTACTTAGAGGATTCGTCATAATATCTTCAAATTCGCTTCGGAAACGCTGGATGCTCTTTCATCTATTCATTTTGAAAAGAAATATATCGACCACTGGCCTCGAACTCGAAAGAGATCCATAAAAGTTTTTCATAAATGATTATTAACGTTTCGTAATTAATTTCAGTGGTAGATACAGCGATATATTTTCTTAAGTTCATGTTTTCATTGTACTGATAACAGATGTTCACGGGTGAGTGATAAGTATTAGGCATAGGATGGCAACGTTGCATACCGAATTTCCTCTATTTGTCCGCGGATATAAATCCTAGCAAATTTTCCACTCGTGGTTTCTGTCTATTTGAACAAAATTTTTTAAACAATTTTCTATCACCCTGAAAAATAATTTTTTCTCTGTCGAAATTTTCAATGTTTTTTTACGTTTTTAATTTTTTTTGTGCCCTTTTTCCTAATGTCACTTTTCAACACAAAAAAATGTCGTTCATTAAGTTTATAGTGGATTTCCTTTAATTACTTAATATTTTGTGTGTCGGAAAAATTGACCAATCATAATCTTCCAAATTTCTGAAATTTCAAACTCATTTTTCTCGAAAACTGTTAGCTTTTTAGAAAAGATCATGACAACAAATTGTAAAGAATGAAGCTTTTGTTCTCTCTTTTGGTATTATTTAAAATTTTTGCCGGAGATCTGAGCCAAAAATAAACATCGCATTCGCATTCAAGATTGCGTTCACTTTAGGTTTGAAAACGGGATCAGAATTTTTCGTTCTTGAAAGATTCTGATTCTTTGACATTTCACTATTGTCGTCAAAATTGAGTAGCGAACTTGAAATGTACCTATACAATTTGATAAAGTGCATCGAATTACCAAACTTTAAATGAACGAATTTGTACTTGGAATAATTTGTTGGAAATCGTGAATACCTACTCGTAAATTCAAAACCCAATGTGAAAGCACCCAAGTTTGACATGTCTGAATTATTAGAGGAAAAATACTTTTTTCATCAATTTTTCTAATTCACTTGAACTTTTTTTAAAATTTGTCTTCTCTGATTAAAATGATAGGTGCTTAATGAATTGAAGGCAATATTTAAAATTTAACAATCCAAAAAGTTCTACCAGAAGAAAAAACTTTTTGGATCAAAATTCGGAATCCAATAGTTACAAAATTTCCTTAGAATAACTGCTGACGAGTTGTAAGAGTGTCCCTATAAGTAGGTAAAGAACGACGAAAAATTTCAATTTGTTTTTCAGCTATTTTAATGAAGGTAAGTAACTGAGGAGTTTCGTTTCAAAACGCAATAAAAAATTTGTTTCATGTCAAAACGCAACATTTTTTTGCCTCCCTCCCCTCCAACCCTCCTTGAAGTACAAGTGCCAAATGACCCCAAAACATGTAGCTGGGGTCCTAAGCTATCCAATGAGACCGCCTCGAGCCAAATCCCCCACCCAATTTCGAATGACAGTTTTTTTGCGATTTCTCAAAAATCAGGTCTTCGGAGATGTTGCGTTTTGAAACGAAACTCCTCAACTATGATTCATATTTTAAAGCTACCTACGTATTTCGATTGAAATATACGTACTCTTTCATCGTTATCGCCAATATTGGCCGAACATTCTGTACTATCTCGTTGCCGCGATACAGCCAAACTATTAATAATATTAACAATGAATGGAATATTCTTGGATTCAGGGCCATGTGATTTTTCATCATTACTTCCCAAAATTATTCCTTTCAACTCAATACTAACACCGTAAAATTTCACCTATAAAAATGAAGACACATATTTTATTCAATAATCAGTGAAAATTGCTGATAAGTATTACGCCAGTCAAGATTATAGCACAAGGAGTTAAGTTATCAATAAAAAAAATTTCGTTGAAAAAAAAAGCAAAGAAAAATTAATAGCTAAGATAGTTAGGTCTCAATTGTACAAAAAAAGGCTTCCGCGCGCAATTCGTGTTAAAATTGATTTTATGCTTGAATCTTGTTCTAGACACTAGAACAAATAAATTAAGCGCCTATGCCCATTTTTCCCCCTCCCCCTTTCCCCAGGGTCCACCCCCCAACATTTTAAAGGCGTACATCGCCTAATTTATGGGGCTAGAAAAAAACTTCTCACGCAAAAGTTGTTCCTTGATACCTAATATATAATTCCCCTTCATAAAAAGTCATTTTGGAGCAACCCCTGCCCCTCAAATTTGGAAAATGTGTTTTGGAAAAACACCAAAATTACGTTTTTTACATTTTCAAGGGATAGTTTCAGGGGTACAGCAAAATCAGCAAAATTTGCCACGACCAAAAGTTTTCAGAATTAAATTTGCTATTCCATGAGGTATAATACGACTATTCCTCCCCTCCCCCTCCCCCGCGTCAAAGAATCTACCCCTTTTAACATTTTAAACGCCTGTATCGCGTAATCTATCAACTCTGCTGAACATTTTTTCGAACGAAATTTTCTTCTCAACGCCTTATGTACAGTTTATTCCCTCATCAAAAGTCATTTCGGAGCGACTCCTACCCCTGAAAATTTGGAAAATGTGTTTTGGAAAAACACCAAAATTACGTTTTTTACATTTTCAGGTGATAGTTTCAGAGATGCAGAAAAATTTGTCATGAAAAAAGTTTTCAGAATTAAATTTTCCATCCCACCCGGTATAACAAGTTCCTCCACTTTTCACCCGCATCTGATAATCACCCCTCCCCCTCCTACAACATTTCAAACGCCTGTATCGTGTAATCGATTGACCATGTAAAAAAATTTTTAGAACAAAAATTTGTTCTTTCTCAACATTCAAAGTACAATTTATTCTTTCATGAAACTTCATTTCGAATCAAATCAACCCTTGCCCCTCAAATTTGTAAAACAATACGTAGATCACACACGCGTGTTGGGTAACCCGCATAATATGCTTGCTGCATGTATGTGGCAGTTTTGATGATATTCTCCGTAATTTATTATTTTGTAATTGAGTAGATAAGAGTTCATCAGGGATGCGCCCCCGAATGATTTTGCTTTTGGATTTAGGGGCTTAGGCTTTGATTGGGGATTGAGAGATTTGGGTTTGGGTTTCAGGGATTACTGTTTAGGGATTGAATGAAATGTTCGAAGCTTTCCTGGGGTTATGAAGGCCTTGAGAGGCGAAAATGAAAATATTATAATCTAACCCAATTCCCCCAAACTGTTTTGACCTCAAAATTCAAAATTTAATTTTCAACAAACCTTGCTCTCGAAACACCATATCATCGTTGATTTTATAAAAACCTCCTATGTGACTTTTTTTTTTCAAGGAAGCTTTTTAAGCTTGTTGGATTCATCTTGACGAGCTGTGTTCGTTGAAAAGGGGCTCCGATTTGTTAAAACTAAACAATTCAGCGGTTTTTTTTTTGGTTGATTTGGCTCATCATGACCAATCCAACAAGCTTCTCTGAATAAAATGTCACATAGGAGGCTTTTATAAAATTAAACATTTCACACGAAAAAAATGATTTAAATATTATTGTACTTTTTCGTGAGAAGCCCAAGAATTTACAAATCCAATTTTTTGAAAAATATTTGATGTAACGAGGAAATTATCGCGAGATTACACAGACCAACTAGAAAACTCTAGATTTCAATACGATGTTTTGAGGCAGGGTTTTTTGAAAATCAAATTTTGACATTTGATGTTAAAACAGTTTGAGAAAATTACTTTTTGTCATGACAAATTTTTCTGTTATCTCTGAAACTATCCCCTGAAAATGTAAAAAACGTAATTTTGGTGTTTTTCCAAAACACATTTTCCAAATTTTCAGGGGTAGGAGTCGCTCCGAAATGACTTTTGATGAGGGAATAAACTGTACATAAGGCGTTGAGAAGAAAATTTCGTTCGAAAAAATGTTCAGCAGAGTTGATAGATTACGCGATACAGGCGTTTGAAATGTTAAAAGGGGTAGATTCTTAGACGCGGTGGAGGGGGAGGGGAGGAATAGTCGTATTATACCTCATGGAATAGCAAATTTAATTCTGAAAACTTTTGGTCGTGGCAAATTTTGCTGTACCCCTGAAACTATCCCTTGAAAATGTAAAAAACGTAATTTTGGTGTTTTTCCAAAACACATTTTCCAAATTTGAGGGGCAGGGGTTGCTCCAAAATGACTTTTTATGAAGGGGAATTATATATTAGGTATCAAGGAACAACTTTTGCGTGAGAAGTTTTTTTCTAGCCCCATAAATTAGGCGATGTACGCCTTTAAAATGTTGGGGGGTGGACCCTGGGGGAAGGGGGAGGGGGAAAAAAGGGCATAGGCGCTTAATTTATTTGTTCTAGTGTCTAGAACAAGATTCAAGCATAAAATCAATTTTAACACAAATAGCGCGCTGATGTACAATTAAGACCTGACTAAGATGTATCTAGTATCTACCTCAATTACATTTGTAAAGTTGCAAATTTCTTCTTTAACATTGATTATGGTAGCTGACATTTTTAAATGGGAAAAACGCCCCTGATTCTCTATGTTTTTATCCTCGTAATTCCTTATAATACTTTGCATCACATCGCTATGAAAATTTTGTAATATTTGAACAATGGCACTTGCCAACGATGGCCCAACATTGTATTTATCAAATAGATAAAATTGGGATTGTTGATGTGATGAATTGTTTGGACTGTTGAAAAGCTCAAAAGTAGAATTTGATAACTGGTCATTTTTGAACCTAGTTGTAGAATCTCCAGAAATTCTCTCGTACAAAAAAGCCGCTGCGAGTGATTCGAACTCTTTCTTGATATGAGCTCTCTGATCACCAGTTAACGGTGAAATATTTGAAGTGACTGGAACAACTGAGAAATTTGCAGCTTTTATCCGAACTTCTTTGATTTTGTTTTTCGATTTTTTCACCGTTAAAAAAATGAAATCTATTTCGAAGCTGAGATCGGTCAATTCTGTGGAATGTTGAACCCATATCAAATTTCCTTTCAAGTTTTCCATTTGTAATTCGTGAATGATTTCACCGTTGATCCGGTATGGATGCGAAACGTGTACAGATTTTATGTTCAATAAGCCTTGGATAAATACGTCGATTACCTGAGATCGACTAATTAATTTTGCGGTGTCAATCCAACCGCGATCAATTCCAAAGTAATAATTATTCTCTTGTGGATCTTGGTCAAATTTTAGATAACTTCTTTTGATGATTTTCCATGATTCCTTGCAAATACTGTGGATCGGTTGGATCGATGTTTTTAATGTATTTTTAATTTGATTGTTTATTTTATTAATCAAGGAATTAGGAAGTAAATTTCCTAGGACTATACGTTTCTCTCGTGCCAAACGATTATCATTTTTCAACAAAATCTGAAATGTAATTCATATAGGTAGGTATTTCTCAAATTTAATATAATTACTCTTGATTTTTAATTAATCGAAGGAGCATTCAAAAAATTGTTTTGACCCGAGTTCTTTCAAAAATTAATAGGTCAAATTTTCGATTAATCAGAAGGAGAATTCAAAAACAACGATTTGGCTCTTGGTAAATTAAAAAAAATGGAGTTAAAAATACAAATTGAGTATCGAATTTTTAACTAATGGGAGAGACATTCAAAAATACCGATTCGACCTTATGATGTAAAATATTGAGGGTAACTCTACAGCGGTTTTTGAAAGTTGTAAGGGTATGAGGGTTTTGTGAAGGTACCTCAATGACAATTTTTGAAAATTTTGATAGGAATGTCAAAGTAACTGTGGAATTTTTAAAAATTGCGAGGATATGTTGAGGAGGGTGGGCCGAAAAAACAATATTTTCGATTTTCAAAAACATACCCCCGCAAAAGTTGTTGGCTGATGAGACTTGAAGAATAAAAAGAAAATATTCAAAATCGATTCATAATCTTCCGATCGCGCATTAGCGTTGAAGTTTTCAAAAATTAGTAAAAATTCAAAATTTAAAAAATTTCGAAAAAATTAAAAATTGATTACAATCAATTTTAGAGCTTATTTAGTGACCACATAGACCGAACAACAATTTTTTTGAAAAAATCAACGTTTTATTATATTTTTTTAAATTTTTCTTCATGTGAAGAAATAGCAGAAATTTAAAAAAGGCGTAAAGCATAATTTTTTTCAAAAAATTCTGCTTTTTGGTTTGAATAGTCACTAGATAAGCTTTAAAACCAATTTAAATGAATTTCAAATTTTTTCAAAATTTTCTAAAATTTTTGAAAATATTGAATTTTTGCCAATTTTTGAAAGTTTCAATGTCAATGCGCGATCGGAAGATGAATTGATTTTGAAATTTTTTTTTATTATTATTCAAATCTCATCAGCCAACAACTTTTGCGGGGGTATGTTTTTGAAAATCGAAAAAATTGTTTTTTCGACCCACCCTAATGTTGAGGATACCTCTATGGTGATTTTTGAAAATTCCAGGGGTAGGGTATCTCCATGGAGTTTTTTTTTTTTAATTATGGAAGGAGTATTATTTGTAAAAAATTCGATTTGAGATTTAAATTGGAAACCATCTGGGATGGCTGGGGTGTCCAAAAAAAATTGATTGGACTGGATATCCTCAACAATAAAAAGTGATTTCACCGATTGATTCAAGATACGTTATTAAAAAAAATTGTTTTCATTTCTAATATTTTGGAAAGAAGTACCCGTGCTTTTTTCGGTATACCCTGCCATACATACCACAGTAGTAAAATCTTTGTATGTCATGCTCATGTTGTGAAGGAGGCTTGCTTCTGATATTTTTTCTATACTAATTAATATTGTAGGAATCTCTACGTTCTCGATGTGTACGTTGGCAAAACCCTCTCTCGAAATGAAATCGTTGGATGATTTATATTTGAATGCGAAATTTCCCAGCACTTCAACTTTTTCGTACTCGAAGGTGTTGACCTGAAAATAGAGGGTGGACCATTTATCTGTAGTATTTTTTTTTTCAATTTTGATAGGGTAATTTTTAAAAATTTTCCAATTACATGGAAAAAGAGTCGAATCAATTTTTTATAAATTACGAAAAAATAATGTTGAAAATCACCTACCTATTGTTACCTAAACTTCAAAATCGTGCCAATGACATGACACATAAAAAGAGATCTTCCGTTTTCAGGTTTGTGGCATTTAATTCCCTGAGTGGTTTTATGGGGGGTCGAAACCAAAATTCCAATTTTTTCTGCCTCCGGAGAGATTAAGGCAAGTGTAATTTTCAAAACAACACAGAGAAGTATCTAGGGGGGAAAAACTCAAAAAAATATTGGAAAAAAATTTAAATTACTGTAAGAGAATTTTCAAAGCGCGGGACGAATCCATTTCTGGAATTATTTTGACTACAAATATACGCATTTTCGTATAGTAAGTAGGAAATGTTCTACTCGCACTATGAAAATGTCAACCTACCTGCATGTTATGATGAAAGTTACAAGTGATTCCCAAACGTGGTACAGACGTTTCAATTTTAGATGTGTTGAAAACCAAGTGCTGTATTGATTCATTTTGACGATTTTTTACTTCAACTTCAACGGCTGCTTCATATTCGTAGAAATTCCAATTTTCCGATGAGTTTTCAAAAGTCGCATTGTCGGATGTTTGGAGTATTTTAACGATGATGTTTGTGAGATCTTTAGTGATATCACGATACTCTGCATAGTCTGCAAACAAAAAAAGGAAAAATATTAGCTAAACTCTAGCACATTTTACTAGAGTTGGGCGGCATGCAACAACATTTTGGACGCTTTATTCAAATGGAAATATTCTTTACACACCAGAATGATTCCCTATAACTAATCAGCGTCATTTTACTACCAATCAGTAAAAAATTACTGATTCAAATAGTGAATTTTGATTGTTGAATCAGTAAAAACTAGTTGACTGATTGAGACCAGTAAAAATTAACTGATTATTAAGTAATACTGATTTAATCAGTGAAGTTTCATACCGATTGAATCAGTAACTCACTGATTCCTACAATGACTCAATTTTGTCGATTTTAATCACTCAATTTTGACTGATTAAAATTAAGAGAGTAGAAGTAATTCTTACCTGCATCAGATTGTTTCGTGCACCGCCATAATGAAATCACAATTAAACAGAATAAAAGTGAAACACAGCAAATTCTCTTCGTCATTGTCTAAAAAATTTATGAATTACTTTTACCTAGACACAATATTTAACATTTGAGATAATCCAATCCGATCCGATCCAATCGTTACGTTTTTTAAATAGTAAAAAAAATGCGGGAAAACAAAAAAAAATCACTTTGTTTTAAAAAAACAATTCGGCAGGTGCGTACGATAGCATTGTTTTTTTTTTGTAAATCGTTCTAATAAATATTAATTTTTACGGAAATTACTTCAAAATGTATAATTTTTCTAGAACTTTAATGCTACATTGTTGTTAACAATTTGGAAATGTAATCAGAAATATCCATGAGTAAGTACATATCACAAATTCGGTGTGTTATCTACGAGTTTCCGCTGGAATTAGAAAAAACTGCGCAGATTCGTCATACTTATCTCCACGTAATACCTTTGGGTTATTCTATACTAAAACGGACCAAAAATGAAGTCGGGTCTTCCGATTTCGCTGAAATTTCGTTATTACGAGTTCCCCTTGGTGGTCTATTCACAAAAGTACGATCATTTTTTTCCCAACCCTCGAGGGAGCGGGGAGATGGGCCTCGATATTTTTACGCAATTACGATTTTTAACAAAATTGTCCAACTTTGAAGGCTTGTATCTCGAATTAGTTTGTACTTGGAGGAAAACTGTTTACGGGATCGTCGGGATCTGATCACATTTTGAAAAGCTCCAAGTTGAACTTTGGTGGCGAAAGCTCAACTTTCATGATGAGAGCAAAAGATGAAAGCTACCATTTAAAAATCTGAAAAAATTACAGTAATTAGTAATTTTTACTCTCTTTTCAACCAACAAATTTTCAAGATGGAGTTTTTAGGCCCCTTGGGGGTACAGGGGTCCACAATTTCGACCAAAATTCAAAAAAAGTAAAAAAAGTGAAGTAGCACATCGATTTCTACTGATTTGAAGGCGCTGATTTCAAATATGCAATTTATTTTTTCATCCGACCTCACTCAACCCTTTCCCATATTAGCCCCCTTGAAGGGATCAAAATTCGAAAAAATGAAAAATGACGTGTGGCCTGTCGTTTGTTGGGTATTTAGAGGCGCTGAGTTCGAATATTTACTTGTTTTTTGGATTTGACCTTTCAATGCCCCCTAGCCCCCAATTTTGGGGTCTGTCTATTCTCACACGGAATGAACAACAAAAATGTAAATCGTTCGCTCGAATCACAATTTCGCAACCTGTCTCATGACTTCGTAACTTTGTAATCGTAAGAAGGTATAATTTTTTCAACCCAATTTTTTTTTCGATTCTCGAAATAGTTTTAATTTTCAATTTCCTTTTCTCCAGGGTACAAATTTTTACGAACTATGCAATTTTTTTCTTCAACTTTTTTCAGATAGGTATAAAAAATTTTCAACTTGAGGATTTTTTATAAAAATATGTACATATTTTTCATTTCTTAACTTAACTGTAGAATCTCAAAATTGAATCTTTTCTCATTTTTTTTTCTCTCGAAATTATTTCTCAAATTCAATTTTTGCACCTTTTGAATTTTTTTTTAGCTCAGCTCAAATGTGTTTCTAAAATTATTTTCCAGTTCTGAAATTTTTAGAATAAAACAATTGAAAAAATTGGATTGAAAAACAGTGAAATTAAATGTGAGAAAAAATCGAGAGAATGTGAGTTTTTAAAAATTTTAAGATCAAAAAATGGAATTTCACAGTTGGTAATTCAAATAAATAAGGTATTTATAAAATGAAAATTTTGAAAAAAAAAATCTTGGAGCTTACCATAAATTTTGAAGAAGAAAGTTTAGAGGGGGAAAATATTTATTGGAAGAGTTTAAAAAATTGATATTATGAGAAAAAATTTCAAAATCTGAAAAAAAAAATTTTGAGGAAAAGATACAGAGTTAACACCTGACAGCTTCGCCACCAAAATCAAAGTTCAACTTTGAACTTTTCAAAATGTGATTATCGATTTTGAATCTCCAATTTTCTTTCAGGCCCCGCAAACAATTTTCCCTCAAGTACCACCAATCTCGAGATATGATATGAGCCTTCAAAGTTGGACAATTTTGCTAAAAATCGTAATTTCATTAAAATTTCGAGCCCGCTACCTTGAGGGTTGGGAAAAAAATGATCGTGGTTTTGTGAATAGATCACCAAAGGGAACTCGTAAAAAAAAATCTGAGCGAAATTGGAAGACCCGACTTCATTTTTGTCCTATTTTAGTATGGAATGGAGTAACCCATAACACAACTTTAGGCCCGCATAGAATTTAAAATAGGGGCTGAATCAGGGTGACAATTTGATTTTTTTACTTCGAACGTATCTACAATCAATCTATTCAAAAAAATCGCCTCCAAAGTGATTTTCGGGTTTGGTCAAATTAGCGTACTTTTTTGCATTCTGGCCCATGTGGTACGTTTTTCACGTAAGAATTTAAAAATAAATATACCTACTTTAGGTACACCAAACCGCACCAGGTTCTTACGAATTTCAATGAAAAACGGCCCACTAAAAATTCCAAGGGCCTTTTTAACTTTCGACGTCAACCTTAACCGAGTAATTATGCAAATAAGGAACGTCGCTTTTCATAAGGAGGCAATTATTAAGCCTCATAAATTACCAAAACTGATACGAGCGAGAAACATCGCTCGAGCTTGTATTATACCCTACGTATGTAATATTTCATATACCTACCCTAGAAAAAAGAGAACATTACCAAATTCCCAAATTCACGATAATAACTTCCTTTGGCTTACCATACGATGCAATCGGAAGGGAGGGGGGACATCTAATACATGCGTGTTTAGTAAGTATAGTAAGCTTTACATATGGAGGCCGAAAATAACTCTTAACATAGATACGATTTTTCTAAATGGTATCGGTGTTTTTCCGCACGTCGAATGATTACAACTCGTATAAATAACAGAATGGGGAAAGTGGTTCAATCACGACGTAGACGTAACGTTTAAAAGGTTTCAAAATGCTTACCTATTTTATGCATTTGTTTGCCTTGCTAAAACAAAGCTTTTATATGTACGTAGAGGCCGATTCGCCATAGCAAACATAAAGCGTTCAAGTTTATCCTTTTTATTGTGAGGCTTCACGCACTCCTTTGTGCCTTTTTTTATTTCAGAAATTAAGATTTGGTTGGTTTTCGTTGAAGGGGCATTGAAAGTATCCAGCCGTTGCTAAAAACATGATCATCTTTTATTATAAATATACCTGCATTTCCATTAGGTTTGCTTTTGAAACGATTTTTCATCTTTTTTTTTTTTAATAATAACAATGTCGCTGCTAGGGGGATAAAAATCGTGATATTTTTTTCTCGCTTTGCGCCCTTCTTGCCGAAGCCAGCCTCGTTATCGATAATTTCTTACGAATTAACTATACGCAGTAGGTATAAATTTCATTTTGAAAACGCTCGTTAAAGATTTCAAACTGCGACAAAATTGCTGCTCGAGTTTCCATAAATTAAAAACGACAAAAGGGAAAGTTTTTTAAATAAGTAGGTAACTGTTTAACGTTGTGAAATATGCGCGTTTTATAAATGCTTCGATTATCTTCGCTAGGCCCCTGCGAAATACCGAGGCGGGGTTAATTAACATTCATTTTAATTAAAAAAGGTTTTCGGTTTGATTTACAGCTATACGGTGAAGTTTAATTGACTCTTTTTTGGAACGTTGCGGGGTGAGAGGGGTTCCTCGAATAGATTTGTTGGCTTGTTTATCTATATAGGTGATTTTTGTTTATTTTTAAATCATCGTAAGATGGGGTTGGAGATTTTTGATGTGGGGTAGAAAAGTGTCAAGGATTGGTATGGTCTGAGAATGAGGAAAAAAATTGAATGAAAGAAGGACTGATTTTTTTTTCAAGGTCTGAAATTTGACTTGGAAGGCCTTTCTTCCCTTTCCATTTAGAGTGCTCAAATTTTCATAAAATGTATTCTGAATTTGTATAGAATTATTAGAAATTGATTTTTTCACGACTTGAAAAGAAATTTTTGATCAAGTTTTAAATAATTTTGCTCGATGGTTTTCCTAAATTTTATCAATTTTTCTCTGTAACCAATGTTTTTCAATTTTTTGGGACAAAATTTTTGTATTTTTTGAAGTCGTGATTTTTAAAAATTCTTTGAAAAATGTTTTCAAAAATATTCAAAAAAATGGGTATTTTTAGGTTCTAGATTTTCTCAATTTTTTGTAATATTTTTTGGAAAATTTGTTTGGTGTTTTTAGGCAAATCATTGTCCAGTGAATTATTTTTCATCTTCTCGTTTTAAAAATTTTTGGTTAGACCTCCCAAATCGAATGAAGGCAGTTCCAGAAGTTTTGAAACCTTCAGAAGATTTTTGAATTTTTTTACCCTAAAGAATAGCTCGTAAAAATGGTCCGTATGAATTTTAGCGCCTTAAAACGTGGATTATTCATATTTGTGATCTGTTCGATTGATTAAAGCACGGGTTTTTTACATTTTTGACTACTCAATGAATTCATTATTTATTTCCAGCAAAAATTTCAAAAAAAAAATAGTGTGTAAGCGATAAAATTCGTATGGACCATTTTTACTGGGTTTTCTGCAGTGCTGGAAAGTACCAAAATTTTCTGGAAATTCAAAATCGTCTCACTGCTTCCAATCAATTTGGGTGTTCAAAAATTAATTATTCCCTTAATTATTCCTTTTTTCGTTGGTTTAATCAAATTTTTTTATTCTTGCAAGGCGATGGGCTTATTTTGAAATTTTGATAATTTGTCAAAATCCGAAAAATAATGAACTTGAGCCCATGAAAATTTTGATTAGGAATTCTTTTATTATCTACAAATGCTTTAGTTTTTGTTATGGCTCAAAATTTTACTGTAGACTTTTTAAAAACTGCACGGAAGCACGAATTTGAGACATTTTTTAAATATGAACAATAATTTCCCCCCTCCTTAAAAAAATTTTACAAATCATTTATCGTGGATTGAAAAGAACGAAAATTATGACAATACGGACAAATCATACTTTTTAATCATTGTATAGTACTTAATCATTTGATCAGTGTGAAAATTTTAATCTATTTTTGAGACAGGACGTCATCCCATTATCAATTTTTACGTATCGTTTGTGCCATTTCCGTTTTTTTAGCAGATAGGTCATCTTCATCTCACAATCTCAGCTGTCGACTGTACCTTTTTCTCAACATTTTATTTTTTTCAGATTTCGAAATTTTTTCTAATGATATTAATTTTTTAATTCGTCCAGTAAAATTTTCTCCCACTAAATTTTTTGTAAGATCCAAGATTTTTTTAATTTCTTTGATTTTTATTTTTGCTAAAATTTTTATTTTATAAATATTTATTCAAATTAACAACCGTGAATTCCCATTCTTTGGTTTTAAAATTTTTAAAAACTTGACATTTTCTCGATTATCTCTCACATTAAATTTCTTAGATGTTTTTCAATGCAATTTTTTTAAATTTTTTCGTTCTAAAAATTTTAGAGCTGGAAAATAGTTTTAGAAAAACATTTGAGCTGAGCTAAAAAAAACTGTAATTTCGAGAAAAAAATCAAAAGGTGTAAAAATTGAACTTTGAGATATAATTTCGAGAGCAAAAAAATTTGAGAAAAAATTTAATTTCGATTATCTCTCGCATTGAATTTCTTAGAATGTTTTTTAATGCAATTTTTTAAAATTTATTTCATTCTAAAAATTTCAGAGCTGGAAAATAGTTTTAGAAAAACATTTGCGCTGAGCTAAAAAAAAAACGGAATTTCGAGAAAAAAATTCAAAAGGTGTATAAATTGAACTTTGAGATATAATTTCGAGAGCAAAAAATTTTGAGAGAAAATTTCTGGATAAAATGAAAAATATGTATTTTTAGAAAAAATGTCAAAGTTGAAAAATTTTTATATTATGTACCACTACCTGAAAAAAATGAAGGAAAAATTTCAGAGTTGGTAAAAATTTATTCCAGATAAAAAAAATTTAACTTTAGTGTTGGAAGATATTTTGAGGAAAATTTTTAGAGTTGAAAGACTTTTACAGTTTTCCTTTGAAATTTCGAAATTTTTACCACTACCTATTCTAATTTTGAATGCTTTCACCAAAATGCTGCAAAATTGATTTTCATGTTTTGAAATATAAGGTAGAAGGTCAAAAATCCAATATCTAATACACAAAAAAAAATCACCTCTATGTTTGTTCTTACCTGGAAAAAAGAAAATGAGAAAGAGCTTACAATTTGACAAATAGGTATAAAGTAGAAAAATACAAACCGCCATAACAAGTACCTATCTTTCGATCTGCAGCGTTGATAATTTTCTCATTCATTCCAGTAACCTATCTGCTGCTGACATGGATTCAATACCATACGCTTGGATAATTGGATATAACATAACTTGTTTTTCTTTTATTATTCTGTACTTTCGTTTTCCTTTCTTTGTGGTTAACGAAGAAGAAGAATAAGAAAAAAATGAACTCGTGATACGGGATATCGTTTGATAGGTACAGGTACCTTACCTAAATTTAATACGTACTAAAGGTTTAGGTACGTGCTACGTAGGTCTGGGCATGGTACACAATGGGAAATTCAATTTTGAAAGTCGTTTGGTAATATCGATGATTTATAGTCTTCTGGTTGATAAACACGCATTATTCGAGGTTTCTGGGTTTATTTGAAGCCTGCTTAAATAAATAAAATAACGAAGAATAGCTCGACGACGTGGCGGCTTAACAACGTTTAATTTCCGGATTTATACCGAGCAAAAAATACGGTTAAAATGAAGATATTCTCGACTATGTGTAAAATAATATGTATCAAAATGGAGAATTATTCGGGATGAGTTTTCTCATATGCAATATTGGTATACCAACGAAATACACGAAGACTCGTATGATTATAATGAGAAAATATGGTCACATGTATCACCATAATAATTTTGAAGTCATATCACATATATCGAGGATTCCATTCGAAGTTTCAAACATTTCGCCCACGAATGTAGCAACCGAAAATGAACTTATGTATAAAGGTTTGTCAAATTTTGAAATTGAAGGGGTGAGTTCTGAAACTGGAAATGGAATTTTTCACTCAACAATTGAATTTTATTAATTTTTTTAAAGAGAATTTCTTTGATTTCTTTGTACTTGCCTTACTAATTTTTTTTTACCAATTTATCGATAAAAAAAAATTTGTGATGTTTTACTCGCCCTATTGTCTCAATGGTGAATTTTTTACAATCTTCCTGAAAATATTGCTGGTTTTTTTTTTGCTGAATTTTACTGTTGATTTCTTTTGCTCGACTACAATTTTTCACTAATTTTTTGATAAACCTTTTCGGCTTTTTCACTTGATTTTCAGAAAAATTTTCTTGCTGGAGTTCTTTTTAGTGGAATTTTTTTGGTAATCAGTGACATTTTTTTCCTAATTTTATAAAAAAAAAAAATCCTACTTATGAGCAAATCCTAAATCACTGATTTTACAGTGAATTTCGTTGGTATTTTTTATCAAGTTTTCTCAGTAGATAATTTTTCTACTTAATTATCAACATCGACATATTATAGCTCTGGGATGAGGGTGAGAGGGTCAATCTTTGAAATGAACGTTAAAAATTTTTGGGATTGATTTTTTAAGACCGACTTTCTCCCATCAAATTTTATCCACTTACTGACATAGGTGTTGGCATTTTGTTGAACTTCAGTGACTTTTTGTTACACCCCTGAAAACTTACAAACATCTTGGCAAACTGATGAAAGAACATCTGATAGAATATCGAAAACATTATTGTTTTTTTTTTTTAATTTTCGTTTTAA